>CM076584.1:1028529901-1029061127 GCA_034641835.2 Pinus albicaulis
TGGTTTTGCAATTTTTCTCAGGGACACGTGTTAGTCAATCTGTGGAATCGCTCCCAACTCCTCAAATACCGCTTGCCGACGATAGGTGGTGCAATGAAACCCACCGTTCAGCTCAAAACCGCTGTTACTGTTCCTTCGGTCACGGTTCCCTACTCCAGGTTCCACTTATATCGCGCAAGGTTCCATCAAGCACAGTTCCATTCCGTTGCGCTCAGGTTCCACCTATTCAATTAACGTAGTTCTAATGCACCTTCGCCCATCGTTATACAGTGCTCGTCCGATGAACACCAATATCTCTTATGCGTGGATTAAAGCCATGCCTCTATTGTGGCCTACACTCACGGCTCTATCACTCCCCTATCGACAGTGTCGACAGTATTTACATAGATTTCGCTAACTGTATATAGAGCACCATTAATCCCATCACTGTGTTCTTAGTTATCACAGATTTCGATTGTCCTCCATCAGGATGCATGCATATGTTCACACAGAACTTATTCAAGCAAAGAAGATATACATTCACACATAAATTAAATCCACAAGGCATAAATGGACTGAAACATTTCTTATTTACACAATCGATTGAATCACAACCACTGGCTAGCTAGATCTTCAATCTGATGGCCTTCTTCCCCTATGCAGCTCTTTGCAGGTACAGGCAGGTCTAGGTGCAGGCTCGTGCAGGTCTGTGCAGCTCTCTCGACTCTATCACAGAAGTTTATTTTTATACATATTGGAAATCAATCAATTCACTTCCTTGATGACTCTTGGACTCCTAAAGCTAGTCTAACTTCTGAAACTGACTATTTCCTCAGGCGCCCATAAATCATTCGGGAAGTTACAATGTTAACCCTTCAAATTAACTAAAATAACTCAACTCTGAATATTTACATGGGGAACCAAAACATGAGACCCCCCTTTAGGTTTATTTATGTACAAAAAGTGTCTTGGGCCTAATGCCCCTGCATCAGACTCCCCAGGTTCAAATGATTCATGATCTCCTGATCATGTGCTTTATTTTTTTTGTCTGCCTGGATCCCATACTTTGTTCTGCAACTGGTTATTTGGTGCAACAAGGTGAAAATGTGAAGCTGGGTTACACTTTTTGCCCTTTTTTGAGAAAAAAATTTCATTTTTTTCGGTTCTTCAACTTTCTGCACACTATAACAATTTTTCTGTGTAGAATTTCATTTTGCGATAAAAATAAAAGTTGTGAGAAATTTTGTTATCTTTCTATTACTTATTTTTTGAAATTTTTTTATGCAAATTTGATATGTCAACTTATCATTTCTTTGATTGTGTGTTTCTTAACAATCAAAGGATTCATAAGAAGTCATGTTATGACGCAATGTTGTATTCATTGAAAATTTGTGTTTTTGAGAAAAAAAAATGTGTTACAACAATCTAGACAGAGTCTATTTTGGTTTCGTCATATTTACAAAGCCAATGGATGCATATCATAATTACTAGAATTTTTTGAACTGGTCCAATACGAAAAACTGTGTATTTTGGATATGTTTCGCGTCACAATAAATTTCTTAACATATAAGTTATAAACTAAAAATCTAAAAGCTACCCATTAGAGACGACATACCAATGTAATGCCCCATAATTTTTTCAATTTTTTTTACAATGTATTTTGGGAGATACAAAATTTTGATTTCACTGAATCACAATGACCCTCAGAAATTGTTTGCACCCATTTTATTAGAAAAATAATTAAAATTAGTAAACGTTTATGAAATTCCATAAAATTTATATTTCCTGAAAGTAGATTCAATTCTGAAAATGCTTTTCTTGGTTCTAACAGTTAATTAACAACCTTTCATGGAGTTTAATCAGTCCAAAGTTGCAGAACCGTATTCAGAGCCTGGTTTTGCGTAATTGGTGACGCATTAGTTCAGCCAAAATTTTAATCTAAGTTCGGTCGAACTATATTTTCTGCCGACGGCTCATTAAATCTAACGACACAATAGTTTGGCCGAACTTTTAATCAAAAGTTCAGCCGAACTTTTAATCAAAAGTTCAGCCGAACTTTTAATCAAAAGTTCGGCAGAACTATTGTGTAACTTTCCGTCGGCCAGAAAGTTTTGCGGAGCCCCTACTAAAACACATTTTGCGGCAATATAAATTGCCGCGAAATCATTCACAATTTTTGCACGTTTCATCTGATTTTACAAAGATATTGGTTTGGGTTTTAAAAATTTTCTTCAAAATTTGGATTTAAGATAATTTCTTGGAAGAAAACTGATTTTACAAAGAATTGTTTTGGGTTTAAAGAATTTTTTTGGAAGACATTTCTTGAAGGTGGCCTGATTTTGCAAAAAAATGTTTTGAACTTAAAAAAATTTCTTGGACGTACATTCAAAAGACATTTCTTGGAGGTATGTATGTGTTTTGAGTTTAAGTAAATCTTTTGATCTTTGTTTCATTTTTATAAGACATTTTTCTCTCGAAATTTTTCAAGTGTTTTGAATTGGAGTATGTATTTTTTGCAAAAAATTTAAACTGAATTTTTTTAAATTAAATCTTGTGTGATATTTTTTGTAATCGAGTTATTGTCTAATTTTTTGAAGGAAATTTTTCGAACTTCATACCCTATTATCATGGGAAATCGAAGAACTTGTGCGAGAAAATATGATCGAAAAAGAGACCCTGAAGAACGTAGAGAAGAGACGAGACAATCTCACAAAAGAAAGTTAGAATCCCTCTCAAATATTGAAGAGGAAAATCAACCTCAAGCAGAAATTGAAACAGGTATGTAAATATAAATATTATGATCTATTGATATACTTAAAATTTTTCTAATGTAAAATGTGAAGCTTAATTTTTATTTGATGAACTAATTTGAAAAATATTTTGTTTAATGTAAACAGACAGAGATATTCCTCAAAATATTGAAGAAGAAAATCAACCTCAAGCAGAAATTGAAGCAGGTATGTAAATGTAAATATTATGATCTATTGATATATTTACAATTTTCCTAATGTAAAATGTGAAGCTTAATTTTTATTTGATAAACTAATTTGAAAAATATTGTTTAATGTAAACAGACAGAGATATTCCTCAAAATATTGAAGAAGAAAATCAACCTCAAGCAGAAATTGAAGCAGGTATGTAAATGTAAATATTATGATCTATTGATATATTTACAATTTTCCTAATGTAAAATGTGAAGCTTAATTTTTATTTGATGTACTAATTTGAAAAATATTTGAAATTATAGATATATTTATTAATTTAGTTATTTATTGAATATGTACTATTTTTTCAAATATGTACAGATGAAATCACTATCGATAATGAGATGTTAGAAAATGTTGACACTCACACATATGGAGATAAAAAACTTGACCATGTTATACGATATCATGTTAACTGCATTTTTGAAAAGTATTTCTTAAATGAGCGGGTGACAGTTCAGGCTCAAATGTTGAAAGGTCTCCTATCATCAAGGAAATTAAAAGAAGCGATGACACTATTGGGTATTCGAAAATCAACCAAAGATAAAAAAAATGAAGGAAGAGGTGATAAAAAATATGAGTAGTGCTATAAAGTCAATTAAGAGATCTAGAGAGAAAGATGTTTCAATTGTACGTAGAGGAATACATATGGCGATGGTTTCACCAAGTACTCAAGAGAATCGTTTGGTAACATCTATGGCATGAGCACTGGGAACCTCGCGAAAAACTCTACACAAACATCAGAAATTTCGGCTGCAAATAGATGTAAATGATGAACTCGCTTGTTGGAGAGCTATTTGTACGCAACCATACAAAGATAGACTTGGAGAAAATGTAAAAAAATAATATATGAATATTGGAAAAACAATTCGCGTGTTTCACCAACTGCAAGACATGTGATGTGAAGAAGAATAGCACGAAATCAGTACGAAGAACATGAAAAACATCTCTTGGAAACCACTCAAATAGAGTTATTCAACAAGTTCAAAGAAGAGAATCGTCAAATTCATGTTTCACTCAGTGCTTTTGTTCAACAAAAACCATGGTATGTAAAACCTATCACCGTACGCGACACTTGTTGTTGCCATTATCATGTGGAATTTGAGTTATATTATGACACATTCCTTGATTTCGGTAGAACATTATGGGAGGATTCACCTCCTCCTTCCACTATCCGTGAATTCATATCTCAAATTCTATGTGAAAGATAAAGCGATGAACTATTTTACAAAAAGAAATGTGTTGGTGGTAAAAAATGCGATGATTGTGGAAATTTGACTAAATTTCAAAACAAATATCATATTGATATAAATGATCAATCATTGTCCAACATGAAAGTGAAATGGAAGAGATATGAATATATCGATACATCGATTCAAGGTGCAAATAGTGTTAAAAGAATTGAATTACTAGAAGACGAAATTTTCCTGATAGACTTTTTGAGAAAGTTTGAGGCAGAATTTTACAAATACACCAAGCATTCCCATAGAGCTCGATGGCAAGACTTGCAATTCAAAAAATCTCGTGAAGTTTTTCCACCAGGGACCATTTTGTGAGTGATTCATTTTGCAGAAAACTACACATTTGTTCCACAAAAATAAATTCAGAGTGAATACTATCATTTTGACCAAGTCTCCATGCTCGTCCATATTCTATATAGACATGCTGAACAAAATGTCAATCATATAGAAAGCACGAGTGAAAATCGACATATCATTAAAGAATATCATTTTTATATTAGTGACGATCGTACACATGATACATGTTTTGTACAACATTGTTTTGGAAGAATTTATGATTCATTGAAAAATCATGGAATAACATTCAATGAACATTGGATATGGTCAGACGGATGCGCAGGTCAATTCAAATTTGCACGATCATTCTTTTGGTTGTGTTGTCTTCATAAGAAAACCTGCATTAAACATTGTTGGAATTTCTTTGAGACCGGCCATGGAAAAGGAGAACATGACGGTTCAGGAGCATGCATAAAATGAGTACTTCGAAGATATCAAATGAACCACTCTGCAAGCTGACTTGTGAACGCTGAAGAAGTTGTTTAATGGTGCATTGCTGCTCTAAGCCATGAGAGAAACCCATCAAGAGAAGTGCGAAGGTACATTCAATTTAATTTATATTGGAAATCTAATTTTAAACATTGTACATTTATCATGCGATGATTATCTTTGATTGTATTTTGATATCATATTTACAAATTCTTCTTCTAATTTTCCATATAAAGGTTTTTCTGGCATATTGGAATCGAAGACGTAGATAGATCAATTGGAAATGACATTGAAACAATAAAAGGGACTCAAAAATTGCATTCAATTCAAACAAAGTCGTCCAGAAATGTGTTTGCATTGGATAGAAGAAAATATTCTTGTTTTTGTGATGTTTGCATAAACAACACAAAATCCAATGACGTTTGTGAAAACAAAATGTATGCGAACGATTGGAAACATACAGAGCTAAATACAAAGGGAAAAATGTCTGTTGCAATGTTTGAAGAAATGCAATCAGAGGAAACTACAATATCATCCGATGGTGATAGAGTTTCTGATCTTGTTAGAGAAGGTAACATTTGAATTACTTTCTAATGATTTAAAAATCTAGAAATAAATTTAAATGTGTATAATTTTGTTAAGTTTATTTTATTGTGCAGGAGATGCTTTTGCTGTAAATGCACCTATTGACAACGATGAAAATGTGAAGTATTATTTGATGCGTTTCACTGAACGAAAAATGAAATTATTACAAAACTATAATGATCACGGATTTCAATATGACAGAGGGTCTATTATACTGAAAGGTTATTTTTTCAGACAAACTCATCAAAGTGGAGACTTTGTTTACTTTGAAGACTATGAACCTGATTCCATAAGTTTTCAATATAGTCACTTGGTGTGTGTAGCACACATAAAGTTGATAGAAGTTCAATCAAAGAAAAAATCAAAAATTAAGAAATGGAAAATGTCAAAATCCGATCATAAACAGATTATTGAAGATGGAATTCCATTAGAATTTTTTTGAGTGAATTGTCCAACAATTTATTCTCTTTGGATTAAATATGTTTTAGAACTTCCAGTGCTCAACTAAAAATTGAGCTGCTTATGTTATTTGTGCAAGTGTTTTCACATGTACAAATTGTTTTGGTACAAACACGTGCTCTAGTATCAACTGAAAGTGGCTTTTCTATACATGTGCATTGATGAAAAATGTTATATGTGTTGGATATATATATATATATATATATATATATGTTCTAGAATGAAATTAATTGTTCTAGTTTTACTATGTGCATTGATGAAAAATTATTTACGTACTCAATCTATATGTTCTAGAATGCAATTAACTAGAACTAGTTTTTCTATGTGCATTGATGAAAAACTAGTTGGATTTTCTGGTAAAAAGTATGGACACAACGTAAATAAATCATCTGCAGTATAGTTTTGTACAAAAATTCCTTTCAGACAAGAGACTCGGAGCACTTCTCCAACTTTTGGTGGGATTTGACCCACATCTCTAATCCTGATTGAAAATCTAGTAAAAAATTTGCTTGCCCAATGGTCAGATATGTTCAATGTGCATTGATGAAAAATGTTACTTGTCTTGGATAGATATGTTATAGAATGCACAATTAATTGTTCCAAGTAGTTTTTCTATGTACATTGATGAAAAACTAGTTGGATTTTTTGGTAAAAAGTTTCCACAATGTAAATAAATCGACAAGCCTACCTATTTAAGTGCATTAATGACATTGACCCAAATTCAACAAACATATATATATGTACTACACTTATATTTCCAATCAAAATTAAAGGGATAATTCGTACATATCTACTTCTTTAAACTCTTTTCTCATTTAGAGCTCAATTGATACATGGTTAGTTGCATTGAAAAGCTATGTTCTTCCTATTGGAAATTTTTTCATTCAAACAAAACTACATGGAGAGATCAAAAGAAAACTTAAAATTCCAAATGTACTTCAACCATCCAAAATGGATTTGTGCAACATTACTTGACATGCCATGCCAATTATAGTGAACAACTATCCAAAAGAAACATTTAACATTATATACCACATGTGACAAATGTAGATTGAAACCATCCAAAAATTTAAAATTTTAAAAACTTTTGATAATATATCATGCAACATTAAAACATTAAACATCACATGCAAAATGTAGATTGAAACCATTCAAAACTTGAGTTTAAAAAATGTTTTGATCATATATAGATCGTTACTTCACATGCCATGCCAATTATAGTTCAACTAGATGGACAATAGAAACATTTAACATTATATACCACATGTGCCAAATGTAGATTGAAACCATCCAAAACTTTAAGTTTTAAAAACCTTTTGATTATATATCATGCAACGTTAAAACATTAAAAATTTAAATTTCCTTAAATATCACATGCAAAATGTAGATTTAAACCATCCAAAACTTGAGTTTTAAAAACTTCACATGCCATGCCAATTATAATTCAACTATCCAACAAAAACATTTAAAATTAAATATCACATGCCAAATGTAGATTGAAACCATCCAAAACTTTTAACTTTTAATTTAACAAAAAAATATAGATCACAACATTACTTCACATGCCAAATGTACCCAAGCATCCAAAACTTAAATTTTAAAAACAAAACAAATTATAACACATCAAATTACATAACATGCCAAATGTAGTTCAGATGACAACATTAATTTATAGATAACAACATTACTTCACATTCACATGCCAAAAGTACTAAAACCATCCAAAAATTAAATAAAATGAATTATATAATAACAATGTAATAAAATATGTCCAAAAATTGTAGATCTCACAAGTATCAAACTGTATCAAGTTTAACAAATTTTAAAACCATCTAAATTTTGAAATCAAATCTACTGTAAATCATGTCCATCAAATGGGGGATCTAGCGTCTTCCCTACTAGGGTCTCAGTCCGCGCCCTATCCTGTGAATAGGAAACCTACATACACAATGCACATGTACTTGAACATTAAAATTTGAAGTTTTAAAAATGAATGAGAATATATATATCTATAACTTCATGTAAAAAACAAAATATAACAAAAAAATCATGCAATACCTCGTAAGTTTCCCTCTCCATTTGATGAACATGTTCTTCCATAGAAACATCTACAGTTGTAAACTATACAATATACATGTACAGTTAAATATAAATATATATATATATATATATATATATATATATATATATTAAAAACTTTCAAATGAAAATGCACGTGTACATATATAAACTTATTTTCAATAATATTAAAAAAAGGAACTAAAGACAACTTGTTCAAATGCTGTGGATGTTCCTATCTCCGTCGCTAGAGTCCCCGGATTAAAAAAAATCTTCTATAGGAACCTAAATTCAAATTTTTTTAAATAACTCAAAATATAGATCTCTCTCTCTCTCTCTATATATATATATCTCAATTTTTAATGGAACTTTTTGAGGTAGAATATATATATATATATATATATATATAACTTTTAAACATAAATTTTAAACTTGTGAAAAATTGTCCATACTTGTGGCTAATCTCCCAAGGAAGTAGAAGGTACATCTTCCAAGGAAGAAGAAGGTACCGCCATCCCAAAAACATCAGACAGAATCAGTACCTGTTAAAACATTTTATCAAATTATATATATACATACATGTACATGTGTGGCAACAATTATTTATTTTAAAGTCACTTAAAAAACACTAACATTTGCCAACATATCTTGATGGTCAGACCCATCTGCATTGTTTGAACCAGAGGTCCCGAACGTGATATTAACATTTTCGTCACGCATCATGCCTGAGAACTGCAAATGGTGTTTTAACATATAATCATACATTTTTGTTAGATTAATGTACACATACAAATAAATGTATACATGTACATACACATGTATTTATTACAAATTGTACACATATATATGTAAAAATATTTTCAAACCCTAAGATCACTAACACATACCGTTTCGATGCCCTCTTCCTCATGAAAAATTAAGTCTTGCAAACCATTGCGACAATTTTTTGCGTATGTTCGGAGATATTCAACATTCATGTTGTCAATCTCCTCATCTGTACAATAAACAAAATTGGCACATGCATTTTCACGTGCTCTTTGTCGATTTAAAGAAAGATCGACTCCACCCAATCTGCTATGAACATTCTCGATCATAACATCCCTGGCTTCTCGACTTATCTGAGAAGTCACATCCATCTCTGATCACAAATTTTCGACTCGAAATGGTCGACTCACCAATGGTGGCTCAGGGCGAGGCAACTCTACATCTCGCTTAGCACCCTTACGGTCATATAATCGACCTTTCCCTGGGCCAAAAAATTCTGAAGGAAGATCATTGTAATTGGGTTTCATACCCAAAAAAAATTCTGCATAAAACATTTGAGCAAAATAGACAGGAACCTCATCATTCCATGGAAGCCTTCCATAGGCCGCAAGGTGCCTATCATACAAATAACGAGCTATGTTTGGGTGCTTGAAATACTGCACCTTCAACATTTTTCTTTTTGGCCCTTCCTTGTAATTGAAAATTGACTTGGCCACTTCTTTTGTAACTTTTTGTTTTACGTCCTCCCATTTATCGGGACCCATCATTGTTTCTCTTCTCTTTCTCATCATTTCTACAAATGAATTAGTCGTTGGCCCAAGATTTCTGTACACATTTACCATTTCACCCAATGAATGTGTCACTATTTCAAGGCTTTGTCGACTCTCAGCAGGTAGAGACAAAGCCACGAGATCTCTTTGCAATTTTGCATGAAGTCTCTCACACCTTTGTAAGGTGCATTCCGCCATGTTGGTTTCCCATGGTATATCAGTAATCTCGGCCGGATAAGTTGTGCTGGGTTGACAGCCTTCTTCTTGAATGTAGCGGGCTGCCCTGCGTCTATTTTGACCACTAGTTCAAACATTTTCGGTCTCTGCATCAATATATATAAAATTTCGTATATTAGAAAAAACACGTGAAAAAAGCCATACAAATTTAATGAAAAAATATTGAAATTGATGGCAACCTTGATGTTGTTGGTTAACATCTTCTCCAACATGACGTTGCTGAGAACCAGCAGTCGTTGATTGGCCTTTGGGTGAATAATATCACCCCCTTCACGCAACCTACTACCACTCATACCTCGACCGGTTGAACCATGGCCATGCTCCATGGATGGAGTAGAAACCCTTCTCCTCTTACCTCCTAAAAATTAAAATATGAAACTTATTAACAACTAATTTAACTCACAAAGTCAATAAAAAATCAATTCCATATGTAAGATTAAATATATTTAAATACCGTGAACATCCCCCGATCCCTAAACCTCCATATGGGATTCGGCTGATCTTCGTCGTTCATCCTCCATGATATATATCTATTGGTCGACATTTACACAAAATAGATTTCAAAAAATCAATTTGTAATTTAGTGTACACAAATTATGTAGAACACAACTTTCAAAGCAATAATTGATTGTGTGAAACTAAATTTAATCGAAAAAGAAATTATAAAAATGATAAGTTCACCTAATTGCTCTTTACATGGTGGGAGCACACTTGGTATAAAATTTACCACTTATACACTTTAGTTTGTGGGAGAAATGACACATGTACATAGTTTACCTTAAAGTTGTTGTGTTTTATGGATATTAAAATGAAATACTTCTATTTAGATCCATTCCAGAGATTGACTGTAGGGGCATTTACTAGATATGTCACCTTTCATAAAAGATGAGATCCAGAGGCTACCTGGCCTTTTACAGACTCTGCCTATAGAACTTGTAGAAGTAAACACTAGAGCCATTAACAATATCAAAGAAATTTTTCATGCTCAGACATGGGAATGTGTCTGTTTCCCTACGCAAAAAAATAGTTCAAGGTAGTTAGTCTTCATAGACACGTCATCAAGCAGGTCAATGTGATCATCCCCAACTTACTTTTCATGAAATTAGGCTTCGAATCCTCTACAACCTGGTGGATGGAGTTGAATGGGAACTAGGTCAAGGCCTTTACAAAATACATGCTAATGAATAACACTTACTAGGTTATGCCAACAAATAAAGTGGGAGAAATGTTTTCTCCTCGATGTTATCTAATTGGGTGTGTAATACCAAATTAACCCATTTCCTAACAGGTTTCTCTCTTAGGTTACAAATGTCTTCCACCTTATTAGTTATATATTTTTCAATTTCCCGTGGATTCCTTGAATTTTTTCTCCTACCATCTCCCTCTCTCACTCCCCAAATTATTGTCATCAAACACGCCCCATTGAGGATCTGGAGCAATGTTTGCACCATACTTATAATTGTCATTGCTGCTAATCGAAATTGGAGTCATGTATACTAGATTGCTTGCTTAAGTTGCTCTTACTTGGACAATATCCTGAGATGAGTTTGACATGATGGTCATATGAGGTTGGTAGCTACTTGGTGTAATTTTCCTTAAATCTTCAAAAAAACAGAGCAAAATTGTCATTTTCGATCATTTTTTATTAGCTTCTGCATACAGCAGATGTTATCACAATTGCAACACAATCATGTTCCATGAGAATGAATTATGAATGTCGCAAGCCAAATTGCAAGGAAATTTTCATTCATTTTAGAAAAAAGAAGACTATGACATTAAGGTCCATGCTAGAAAAAATTATGCAAATAAGGTTGCTAAGTCTTGATACTTACCATGTGTTTCAAGGCCATAACGAAGGTTGGCTTTGAGAGTGTCCTCTCAAAGCCCTGTCTTGAGATGAAATTTAATTCAATGTCTCTTAGAGTTGCAAGGTGGAATTGATAGAACTATTTGATTTCTTTACCATAGATGGATATCTCCTTTCATCTATACCTTTATCTACCATATTATTTCCTAGTGAAATGGGAATTTTCACATTTTGAATGCCATTACCATGTAATTTGGTAGTCTGCTAGCTAGACCTATCACAAGTAAGGTTGTCATATCAAACTATTTCTCTTGCTCAACTCAGTGACCATGAATCTCTTCTCACACTGCTTACCATATAAGATCTTCAATTGTACATGTCACGCAAAGTTGGGGGTTCTAGGTCTACACGTATTAGGTAAAGTTACATATTTTATGGCATTGTGGTCCTTAAATTTGGAGGTGTTCCACCGGAAAAAGTAGGCATTAAATATGGATGGAAAGGATTTGTTTTAACTTTGATAGAATTGTCCAATGATCAGAATCTGGATTGAGGGAAAAGATTTTCCTAGAAATAAAATTTTTGCATTTTATAAATGTGTAAACATGAGTTTTTAAAATCTAATTAACTCATAAATTTCTCACAAAATACACTTAAAGCTTGACACATAAACCCCTTCCCAATTGGCTAAATTTAGACGATCCTAAACATATTTTTATTTAACTAATGAGGGAGATAGCCCAACAAAACTAGTTTGTCCATATTCAAATCAAGTTGGTATCAAAGTACAATTTAGCTCATTTTAGTCAAGGTTAGTTAGAAGAATCAGCTATTGGTTTCTGTCTTCAATTTCCTCTGAAAATGAATGTGTACGTGCTTTTGAGAGACACGCTAGAGGAATACGGTCCAAAATTTTTATGAAAATGTGCTATGAAAGTAAAGGGTTTTAAAGGCAAGCATGTACAAGGCATAGTTGAGTACAAGGCATAGTTGAGCCAAATGTTCTTTAGGAAGGGCCTAATTATTTGGGTCTTAGTTATGGAAAACATGGAAAATGCTCCAAGCCAAGGAGGCACATGAAGCTGTTCCAAGAAGGAATTTTATTTCGTGTTCATTACCTCAAGCTTGTGAAGTTTGTGTTCATGATGAGTGGAAAATTTTGACACCCACTTTGCAAGAAGATGTTAATAATCATGCAGCTAATGAGAATGTAAAAGAAGAGGATGTTGAAAGCTCTAGAGTCATTTAATTCATTGCTAGTATTCAAAGGAGAGCCACTACCTCATCAAATTCACCTTCTCAAGAAGGCGACAACGGTGAATGTTCAAGGTATAAATTTGCCTCTAATCAAATTGCTTTTGATTATGATAAACATGGTAAATATTCAGATAAGATATAGAAAAGAACTTGCATGTTCCTTTTGTGGTTTGAATAATCATAATGTTTATAGATGTTGGAAGAAGATATCCATGCACATGAAACTTTCTAAATAAATGAGGCAAAAAATCAAAGGCCCATTGGACAAGGAAAATGATGTTGAAAATAAGTTGAAATTGTTTATTAATCATTGCCATAAGAAAGGTCACATTGTCGAATATTTTGCTACATACAACACTGAACATTTTTAAAACATAAACTAACTTCTAGCAAACAATAATATTAAATTAGATTTAATTGTTTGTGCAGTTGAATTGATGTGCATAGAAAAACTGGGAATAGATATCTTTGATACATACAACACACAAATGCAAAATCTTAAAAGATAAATCAATCTTGCAAACATAAGGGTATTTAACTAGACAAAAATGTCCATATAGATTCAGCCAGAAACCCAGACCTAGTCAAAGAAAACATGAACCAATGGTTTATTTCAGCTCTACATCAACGTTGAAAAATCGAACTATTATGATGTGTTACAAATCAGCCTACATGGAAAAGTGTTGGTCGGCCTAAAAGGAAGTAATTCTATCTATATTTATATACCTTTTCTATGGCTCTTTTGATAAGGAATAACTCGGCAATCTCTGAAAACAGTTTACAGATTCTTGTAAGATTCAGTACGAATATGTTTATGGGCTTTCAGTGTGAAGTTTAAAGAGTTTGAAAATAGTGTGGATCTATTGTTCGGTCATCTTTGAAGAAGATTGCGGATATTATAGTATGAAGCATATTGCGTATAGTGTGAAGAAAATTGCGGATAGTCTAAGGAAGATTACAAATGCCTGAAACAAATTTGTGGATATATGTTGCAGGATGTAGCACCAACTAATGTTGTTGATAATACTGTTAAAATAGAGACAGAGAACGAACCCAAGGGTTTATCTGACCTTGCTGTGTCAAAGGTTAATGTTGTGGATAAGATTGTTAAAATAGAGACAGAGAACAAACCCAAGGGTTTATCTGACCCTGCTGTGTCAAAGGTTGATCAAAATAAGAAGAAAAAACAAGGCAGCAAGGAAGCAAACAATGAAGATGGCAGTGGCAAAGACAATTTTGACGGCTTGATTTTTATGTGTAATTCTCAAACAAAGCAAGAGTGTTTCTGATACAAAGTGTTTGGGTTGACACCAACCAAAAAGGAGCTTGTAGAAAAGGTGAAGCCCGGAATGAAGCTCTTCTTGTATGATTTTAACCTTAGACAAATGTATGGTATCTACAAGACAGCATTTGCCGGAGGAATGAATGTGGAACCAAATGCTTTCCGGAGTTGTAAAATGCCACTCCCAGCACAGGTAATATTTTTATACATGAAAGGGGTGCATCAAGCTTGTGAATTTTCTATTCATGATGAATGGAAAAGTTTGACACCCACTTTGCAAGAAGATGTTAATAATCATGCAGCTAATGAGAATGTAAAAGAAGAGGATGTTGAAAGCTCTAGTGTCATTGAATTCATTGCTAGTATTCAGAGGAGAGCCACTACCTCATCAAATTCACCTCCTCAAGAAGGCGACAACGATGAATGTTCAAGGTATAAATTTGCCTCTAATCAAATTGCTTTTGATTATGATAAATATGGTAAATATTCACATAAGATTTCGAAAATAACTTGCATGTTCCTTTTGTGGTTTGAATAATCATAATGTTTATAGATGTTGGAAGAAGATATCCATGCATGTATGAAACTTTATAAATAAATGAGGCAAAAGGTCCAAGGCCCATTGGACAAGGAAAATGATGTTGAAAATAAGTTGCAATTGTCTATTACTCATTACCATAAGAAAGGTCACCTTGTAGACAAGTGTTGGACTTTGTATCCAACAAGTCATCCACAACATTTGAAGAAGGTGGAAAGAGATAATGACAAGAATGGAAAAGAGGATTCCATAATCGATGAGGGTCAAGATGATTCACATGATGATGAACTGTAGCTAAAAGAAGCGCCATTGAAATGGTTTGGTAACGGATGGTTAGATTTATTATCCAATTAAGGCCTTGCATGTATTTTGATGTTTCATGAATTTCTTTGCAAATTCAAAGTATGGCGCATGTTGCATGAAGCAAGGTGTTGAAGGTAGAGTTATGTTGACACACTTAAATGCAACAAATATGGAAATTTGTACATGAGATATTATTTGACTTGAGAGTCAATTTTTTGAAGAGGCATGTTTTGTCGACTTGTGTTTGGTTGATGGTTTTGTACACCAATATGTAAGAGTACATAGAGACATTCACATGATGTGAATTTTTTTTCTTTGAAGGAGAAAAATGATATGTCAGTGAGCTATGTTTCTTGCATGATGTGTTTTTCAGTTTGATGGTTTTGTTTGTGAGAAGACGTCACAAGATTTTGGGAAGGTACACTCTTGAGCGAGAGCCTCATGATTACAACCTAATCATGAGAATCAAATGGCATGAACCAAACATATTGTGTATTAAATCAGGAATTCCGCTCTCCCAATCATTTCTAAATCACCCATATCACCAAGAAAACATGTTTTAAAAGAACATACTTTAGTAGGGGAAAGACCTTAGGTCCTTTGATTATGCACATGTGTGAAAAATTGAAATTGGCAATTTGCAAAAAGTTGAAATTATGAATGAAACCACGAAAACAAAAATCCCAAAAGTAATAAATGATTTAAATAGACCTAATTAATTATTTAGCAACATAAATTCTTCAACTTTTAGCAACTAAATGATAAGTAAAAAAATAAATAAATTTTTAATTATGGTTCAAAAGTTACATAATCTTAAGAATCCAAAAAACAAATTATTTTTCAAAATGTATTACTTTCAAAGTATCAACAAAGAATGTACAAGGGTGTTCAATGAATTAACGCTATTTATTTAAATTCCATGATGTATATCTTACTCATAATTTTAACAAATTATTAAATAATGATCTAGATTGGATAATTATATTATTTGTCATATATTTTAATGCTTATAGAGTTGAAAAACTAAAAGAATCAACTTGTAGGGTCATTTTAATGGTGGGTGGAGAATTGGGGTCTAAAACCTTTTGGAGTCATTTTGAGGTATTAAATGACATATTTGGGGTCAAACGATTATCCCTTTTGCCGAAATCTTGACCATTATTCTACACTTAAAGACATATCCAATGGTGCAAGAAAAACATCAAATTAAGTTCATTAAAAAATTATGCCTTTAGTAAGTTGACCTATCATGTTGACCACCATGATACGAGAGAATTTCATTTTAGCCCCATTACTCATGCATAGCAAGCTAGCTACATGTGGAATTTTAACAAGACTCTAAAAGGTCTAAAATCACAAACCTCGTTAATGGTTGATGGAGTCAAATCTTACACCTAATTGGCTATCATGCTATGTTAAATACTTGGCCACTAGGAGGAATAAGAGTTCCATTTTGTGTTATTGTATTTTGTTCCATAGTTGAAAATACAACTAGAAGTGTGAAGTTAGAGAGAAAAATGTATGAAGTTAAGTTTTTATAGCCACCTTACATGCCAAAAGTCTTATAGCTAACTCTAGAGAGATTACCTCTTTCTTTGTACTTGCATATTTTCCATACCGGAAAAGAGAGAGTAGAGCATGTTTACACTTTAGTGTTTTTTTTCTCCCATAAGGATTTCCTAGGGAAAAAGGAGTCTAGAACATCATTACTTTTTAGGGTTGCTTGTCTCCCATAAGGATTTCCTTGGAAAATAATTGTGTTGATTGTCTAGAGATATGTATGTGTGTGTTTCATTATGTTCTCTATTTCTTACATTGTGTTTCATTATGTTTTATATTTCTTACATTTCTGCCCTCCTATTTTTCTTTCCAATAAAGGTTTATAAAGTAACATGAGAAGAAACATGAGACTTGGAACAATCATTTTCATTATCTATATGGAAGGCAAAAAGGATTATATCCCCTTAAGCTTAAACTTATGTAGTTTGTATGAAAAGAGAGAGCCTAACATAGCAGGCATAAAAATACTTTCCTACAAAATGATAAAACATGTGAAAGAAAAATTTAAAACATAAATCAAGATATCAAACACAATGATATTATGATGGAGAGAATATTTCTGCAGCCAAAATGAACATGCAAACTATAAACTGTAATAAAAAGATAACAATATCATAGAAAAATTTAAAAACATAAATAACGTAACACACAAGGATATCTCAAAACACCTGAATGCATATGTAGAACAAAACCTGTAATAGAATATTTTTCTACATACAACATTGCACATTTTTAAAACATAAACTAACTTCTAGCAAACAATAATATTAAATTAGATTTGAATTAAAAATAGATATATGTTAGTATGAATCCTTTGTCGAAGTGTACGAAAAAGGACCACTTTAGCTACGCATAACTAATAGCCCTAACAACAAGAGTGGCTGCCAATATCTTCAGATATGTGGTTAGTTGGACATAAAAGAGCTGCAAAAACTAGATCTATGCATGGAAAGACATTAAGCAGAAAAAATAAGGGTTTGCTCCATATACCAATAGACAAGACAAGAACGATTTTTGAAAGAATTTTTATATTAATTGGGCACCTGGGAGGAAAACAAGAAGGCGTATCCGATTCTCCTTAGTGGGATGGGTTCTTGGAAGTCCTCAACGCTTCAGATCTAAGATTTCTCTCTCTTGTTGGTGTAGAAAACCCACACAAAGAATGGAACTCAAAGGGAGCTCACACAGCAAATGGCAGAAAATGGTGACCAAGTGTATAGATCTAGAGTGATCTAATAGGCAACAAAAGGTGAAGAATGGTAGGAAAAACGCTCCTATTTATAACAAAATATTGGGTCATTCTAGATCTTGGTGCGTGGGTTAACCAGATCTAGATCCACTTTTTATAGAATATTTTATTATATTTGTTGGAGGGAAAAGGTATTTGATTTGGGTCAAATCCCTTAATTTGTCAAAAATAAATAAATAAATGATTTATTTATCTTTTTAAGGAAGCGGTTAGAAGATAATCAAATAAATAATGATTTATTTAATTATTTAAGGAAGGGGTTGAAAGATAATTAAATAAATAGTGATTTATTTAATTATTTATGGGTGATTTGGTCATATTTAACAAGGAATATCATCTAAATAAGGTTTAAATGACTATTCCTAGAAAATAATAAGATAAATAAAGGTTTATCTAATTAATTTCTTTGATTTTGGGTTAAACATGACTGGGAATAATAATTAAATTATGGTTTAATTAATTATTCCATGAGGAAAATCAAACAAATATAGGTTTGTTTAATATTTCCTTTTGGGGTTTCCCGTTTAGACCATAAACAACCTAATAAATGTGGTTTATTAAGTTATTTAACATAGTGAAGGCAATTTTACTTAGGGTAAAATTGGTCTTACATGGTGTACTTGGGTCCATCTAATGATAATAGGTTAGATGACCAAAACATGGTGTAACAGATTGCCCCCCAGCGTGCGGAGTGTCAGGAGAAAATCGTATGACCGAAGTACGTTGTAAGAACTCAATCACTAGACAACAAAAGGGAAGTCAGAGAGAGAAAGGTGAGGTAGATAGTGTGCTGAAGGACTAGACCCTGAGGAGACGAGACTCGCAGGTGCAACAAGTCTCTTTTATGAGAGGGTACCTGTGCTGAAGGCGGCGGGGGAGGCATACCTATGCCCGCCGTGACAAAGTACAAAAGAATAGTGTGTCCAGTAAACAAGGGACCGAACCATAAAGTACAGCTGGCATAATCATGAGCTAGATAAAAATACAATGAGGAATCCCATATACATGTTGTGCCTGGGATAACAGCCAGGACTTGTACAATAATATCTGAGTACATGAGATACAAATACAACCCGAATGCCCCCTGTAAATGGGGAAGGGCTCACAAAATCTGACTGATACATGCAAATCAAAGAGGCGCTGCAAGTGGCTAAGGCCAACATCATCAAATATCTGGAGATGCATCGAAGGCTGCAAGGAAGAGGTAATCCGGGCATGTTGGGGGCTACCTGCAGGGCCACCCCCGCATGAGGGTTGAGACATCTCACACACACCCGGGAAGCATCAAGAGCTGCTACTGGATCACTGGACCTTCAAGTATACAGATCTCGATCATGCTGAAAGGAGCTGGAGAAACAATCAAGTCAAAGGGAAACGAGAGGTCCCTTTTCCTGATCCGAGGCACCGAACTAGAGTGGAAGCTGGAACCAAGGTACACCGCCCTCTAGACCTGGCTTTTGGAAGGAATGAGTTGATGTCAATAGAAGGAGGTCCGCCATAGGTGAGGCAATGAGACATCCTCAACTAAGGCACGAGAGAAAATAGTGGAGCGACGGACAGACTGACACTAATGATGATAGGGAAATGGAAAGGACTGAGTAGCGAACGGACGACTTCCCTTGTTAGAGCATAAACGGCATGAATGACATGGTAGCGACTGACACAAGATCATAAGGGATAGGGGACAGTGGGACCGAAGGTCATAAAGTGCGACGCGAGATAGAGACCAAGCAATGAAGGATGGAGGACTATAGCGGGGTACAAAGGGACTTGGGATAGACTCCATGGATGCGATGATGCCTCAACTTGGATGCTCTAAACAAGGGCGACTCGATGGTGCTGCCACACAGTGAAGGCCCCATGGGGGACCATGAAAACATGAGCACAAGATGGGAACTCATGACGAAAATCAACACGAACAAAGACAAGTAAGGAGGCAAAGTGGCGCCCCAAGGACAAGTGTCGTAAGTGAGAAAATTCGATTTTAATGAGAGGTGAAGTGATCCTTCTTGGCCAAAATGTGTCCTGGTGAAGTGTTAAACACAAAAATGAAAAAATATGCTGGCTATCTAAAAGAAAATAAAACATGCATTTCAGAAGGGAAATGCTAAGGGTAATATTTCTTAAGATAGAGTGCATTGCGAGGATTAGGAAGGGGATTGCCTTCGAAGTCCTCTAAGAGGTATGCCCCCTTGCCGAGATCCTTACTGATGATGTAAGGGCCTAGCCATAATGAGTCGAACTTCCCATGACCAAGGACATCATGGGCCTGGTCATATACTAGAACAAGGTCACCTTCGCGAAACGTGCGAGGCTAGACTTTTCGGTCATACTGGGCTTTGGTGCGTTTCTTGTCCACTTCCATGGTTTGCAAGGCAACATGGCGGTCTTCGAAAGCACGCTCGAGCATGATAAGCCGTTGTTCTAGAGGTTGGGTGCCAGGGAGAAGTTTGACGGCCAGATGCAGGGAAGGGATTTCACACTCGATTGGTAAGACTGCCTCCTCTCCGAAAACGAGGTGGAAAGGAGTGAACCCGGTGGCGGTTTTAACAGAAGTACGATAGGCCCATAAAGCAGGGAAGAGCATGAGGTGCCAGTTGGTTTTTTTCTTATTCACCGTCCGTTGAAGCATAGTCTTGATAATTTTGTTGACTGCTTCAACTTGGCCATTACCTTGGGGGTAATAGGAGGACGAATATTGGTGCTCAAAACCCAACAGTGAGGATAGCTCGCGCCATATCTCATCTTCAAAATGTATGCCATGGTTAGAGACCAGTTGTTTCAGAACTCCGAATCGAGCGATAACGTGGTTAAAGAAAAAGAGGGCTGCGGTAGCTACCGTGTTGTTAAATGTAGGCATGGCCTCGGCCCATTTTGTGAAATAGTCAACCGCCACGATGATATATTTGTGGTTACCAGCGGATGGCGGGCAACACTCCATAAAGTCGATGGCCCATTTACAAAAGGGGCCAGTGGAGACGACCGGATGGAGGGGAGCTAGGGGAGCTCGTGCCTTAGGGGCGAAATGTTGGCAATTGGGATAGTGTTTGACTGCCTCAATGCAATCACTGAAGAGGGAAGGCCAAAAATACCCAGCGCGCATGAGTTTCTGGGCAGTAGCAAGACCAGAGAGGTGGCCACTGCAAGCGCCGCTATGGCACAAGGACCTTCCTGCTCGCCCGCCGTGGCAGCAGACACAACCACGGCGCACAAGACGAACCCAGCGACGACAGAAGGTCGTCGCCCGCGGGCGATGTGTCGGGGAGCGGTGTCGCGGACACGCCGACGAGCCTGCTACCACCGAAGGTGCAGAGGCGACCCCGTTCCCGGGCAAGAATATCGCCACACCACGGGTCTCGAAGAAGCCACAAATAAGTGTTCACTGCATCATCATTAACTGGAGGGTCGTGCGATCCGGTAGGTAATTCAGAAATGAGCTCAGCGAGGGCTAAGCCTTTCTTACTCTTTGGTGTGACAAATTTGAGGTCGAATTCCTGAAGGATGATGACCCAATGGGCGTACTTCCTAGTGAGGATACGACGACTCAATAGGAAGGCCAAGGGGTTGGAATTAGTCACAACCTTGGTGGAACGCATGAGGATATAATGACGAAGTTTTTGGACTGAGAACACTACAGCCAGCGCTAATTTTTCTTCAGATGAGTAGGAAACAGGGGGCCCTACAAGGTTCTTACTGACGTAGTAGATCACATGCTTGATACCATTGTCATCTTCCTGGATAAGGACTCCGGCAACCGAATGGGTGGAAGCGGGAATATATAGGATGAAGTCCCGATCAAAGTCGGGAGGGCGGATCAAGGGAGCGGATGTGAGAGCCTGCTTGAGGGCATCAAAAGACTCATGAGCATAGGAATCTCAAACGAATGGGATAGTAGATCGGAGGAGTCTAAGGAACCCATGTGCGGTGGTGGCATAGTCAGGGACGAACCGATAGCACAAGGGTGGTTTGTGCGCAAGGTTTTGAGTTTCGGGATAGAGTCTGGGATAGTGATGTAGATGTCGGGGATGTCGGAGTCGGGAAACGTCTCGTTGACCAGAATCTTGAGGTGCGGCAATTCAGGACACATATGGGTGGCGTGACCGACGATATCGCACAAAGCGCATTGGATAGCGGGCTTTGGCAGTCGCGGAGGGGTAGGGGTCTGGTTCGTGTGGCGTCCGGTCCCCGGGCGGCTGCCCTCCACGAGCCTCCGCCTGAGCCCCGGGGGGGATGGCACCGTTGTGGGGCAGGGTCTTGTGGAGGTGCTGGAGGCCCGGAGGAAGCGATGGGGACCGGTTGAACCGGTGTCAAAGCAAGGTAAGGTTTGGGGTGACCGGGAGAAGTAGCATCAGGAGGGTCAATGTACCAGACGAGTATACTAAGGGTCAGGTTAGGGAGAGAGAGGGTGGCCATGACGGGGACGGAAAATACTCCGAGAGGGGGAGCCAGGAAAGGTATCTGCCCAGCAGGGTAATGACCAGGGGGGACGGCTCCGAGATGGCTAAGGCCTGGGGGAACTGATCCTGGAGGGTAAAGGGGATCAGGGATACTAGCTGTAGGGGGAGGGCCAGAAGGAGGAGGTCCGGCTGGCTGAGATGAATGGCTAGGAGCGGGTTGCGAGGTTAGGGAGTGCTCTGTCACAAATGAAAGGTGCTCGCTAAGGGCAACCTCAGACGACGGGGGACTATGCAAACATTCTCAGAAGTCAATTCAATGATAGGAGGAGGAGTGAAGGTTGGGGAAAGTTCCAAGCAGGGAGGAATCTTTGTAAACGCCGGGAGAGACACTGGTCAAGGAATCAACGGTTTGCTTGTTGGCTACAGAAGAGATAGTCGTCTCAGGGGAGGTCTGAGATTTTGGCTCATGATATGTCAACTCGTCAATGGTGACTATCTTTCCATTATGGGGGAAAGACATCTTGCGAAAGACCGCGGATGGGACAGCAGACATAGCATAGGTGTAGCTTCGCCCCAATAGAATGTTGTAATCTAGCGAGGCGTCGATGACTTCGACGTCAACGCAAACAGTCTTACCGGCGAGAGTGATAGGAAAATTACGAAATAGGCCAATGGGTCGGGAGGCATGGCCGTCCCACGCTCGAAGGGTGATCGTGGAAGGGGCCAGCTCAGGAGATCCGAGTTGCTTCCAAACCGAAGCGGACATCACGCAGGTGGATGCCCCCTCATCAATTATGCAGTACCGGTGCCGGGCGTCTTGGATTTTGACCGGGGATTGAAGGCGACTAAGGAGGGAGAGGAGTAGACAGTCCAGGCTGGGAGGGTGTCGAACAATCATTTGGTCATCAGCAGGATCAACAGCGCCCACGGCAGATAGTAGAGCCTTCCTTTGAGAAGGGCACGACTGGAGGAGTTCTAGTGTAGAAATGGCAGGCAGATTGCGCCAAATCATCTACTATACTACAAATGAGCGGCCTCGTCAGAGAAAAAATAAGTCAGCGTAGGGTCCCTTGGTGAATTCTGCCAACCTCAAATTTGGGCCGAGGGACTGCGATGGGGCCACCGGATGTCGGTGAGGCCTGCGAGAACCCCAAGCAGCGAGGCTCGGGAGCAGACTGAGCAGGAGGCATGGGGTACTGGCGAGACCGAGTTTGAAGGTGAAGGTCGGCGGAAGGGGACGGATCGGA
Source organism: Pinus albicaulis (assembly GCA_034641835.2). Lineage (NCBI taxonomy): Eukaryota > Viridiplantae > Streptophyta > Pinopsida > Pinales > Pinaceae > Pinus > Pinus albicaulis. The sequence goes on from CM076584.1 coordinate 1,028,553,385, forward strand.
GCGCATCATAAGGATCTGGTAGTCAGAGGAACCAGAAATGGACGAGGGTGTGGCTGCATGGCTGTCGGGGGGTTGGGTAGCCACGAATCCCTGTTGAGGGAAAGGATCAGTGAACACAGCTGGCTGGGTAGTGGCTACATTAGGAGGAGTGTGAGGGGAGGCGTGTTTTCCGCGCAATGTGCTCGAGACTCCCCACATCCGCCGCACCGGCGAAGAGGGGACACCGTGTGTAATGACCATACAAACACCGCAACACGAACAAGGCTTATTTGTGCGAAGCGGTCCGTCCTGGGCTTGGGCCTAGTGCGTCTCTGCTGCTGGTTGGCAAGAATTAGGGTTCCAGACCTGGATATCGCCTAGAATTTTTGTAAGTAGATTGGTTTTGGATTTCTCCGCCTTCTTTGAGAAGAAGGTGGAATAAACGCACCCTGCTGTGCAAATACTTGCCCTGGAGGGGGTTGTAAGGGCTGTTGCAGGTGGTGAGGAGGCAAGGGAGGCGGAAGCGCATATGCCGGAGGAGTTGGCGCACCAGGCTGCGGATAAAAGTAAGGGTTGGGTTGGGCAGCATTGAGGTAAGCAGGAGGTTGGGCAAAAGGAGGAGGCATGTGCCATATCCTGGATACATGCTACCGGGAGGGGGAAGAGTGCTAGAGGTGCTGGCCCCTCCCCGAGGGAGACCATAGCCCATAGGAGGTTGAGCGTATGGATGGGAAAGGGCTCCAACGATACCATCGGCGGAATGAGATGCCCCCGGGGCGTTAGCGCCACCGGGCCTGGGGAGGTCAGGAAGAACGGTATAAACATAACCAGATTGAGCGTAGATCAGGTCATATTTCAAGGCTATTTGGAGGGCGGCTTCTTTGGTTTGAGGAAAATGGGAGGCGACATCCTTGCCGATGGGAGCCGGAAGGGTGCGAAGGAACCAGTCCATATAAACCCAATCTTCGAAGGGAGGGGCTCGACATAAGCTCCATCTTCTTCGCCATTCCTGAATGGGTGGAAAGGCGGGTTGAAGAGGTCTGCTTGAAGGAAGTCAAGAGCTCCGTGCCAGTATCGTATCGGAGAGGGAGCTGGAAATAAGATAAAAAGGCTTGGGCAAGGGTCGCAAAGGTGGTATGGGAAGAGGTGGTTTGTTCAACATACCATTTAGAAGCTTCGCCGGTAAGCGTGCGTTGGAACAAACGAAGACGGATGGAGTCATCGGTAATGGAATTGGAGGAACACCACATGTGGAAAGATCGTACATGATTGGTTGGATCTTCTCCAGCTTGGCCTTCGAACTTAGGGATGTCGGAAGGGAGCTTGGTTGGCATGGCAGGCCAACCAACATCGTGGCGGATAGGATCATTGATCAACTGATTGAAATCGGGGAGGCTGAGGCCTACGATGTACGGCAGCAAGGGGGTGGCCGGGGTAGTTCCTGTGGCGGTTCCGCTAGTAGTCGGGCCGGCATTAGGGTCGGGAGAACCGCTAGCGTTAGGCCCTGGACCAGACATAGTGAAGGTGGCAGGGGGAGAACCAGGAGGAGAAGGAGAACCCGATGAATCAGGAGAGGAGTCGGAGTGCGGACTCGAAGGAGGACTGGCTCGACAATGGCGGGGTGGAGCAGGTCGATCAACAGGAACTGAGGGTGAAGGCAAAGAAGTCTCCGGGAAAGGCGCCTAGGGGGCACAATGATGACAGGAAGAAGTAAACCGATAGGGGCAGAAAGGGACAGAATCAAGAGAGGTCAAGGGCAGACAAGGTGCAGTGACAATTGATTTTAGAGTCTTTGCCAGGTGGTGTTAACCAGGTGCTTCTTCACTTAGGGTCAGTGTGTGGCGTGCGTTAATTTTAATTTTTAAACCCTTTCCATTTTGAGAGCAAGAAAAAAGTGTGCTGCGTAACTGAAAATAAATCTGCAGAGAACAGTATATAATGCTGAAATAACAAAAAAATAACAACTACTTGTGCATCTATCTAACCCAAGAAGGCGGGTCTCTCAAAACTAATCTGAAAAGAAAGGGAAAAATCTAGGCAAAACACACGGAAAAGAGGCCAATAGATCTAAGGTCAAAAGGGACAGGGATCTAAAGGATAAAGCTGCTGAAAAGAGGTGCAGATCATAGCCAAAAGACAGAGGCAAGGTGGCTAGAAAAAGGAAGGAAACTAGCAAAAAGCAGAGGGGGCAAGGTGGAGGCCCTAAAAGTAGATCCAAACAAATCTTCAGGAGGTGATTTGAGAGGGAGAAGAGCTGATTACAATGGATCTGAAAGGGAGGTAACAGATCTGGAAAAAAGGAGGCTGAAGCTCTGAAAAACAGACGGCTGAAACAGCTAAAACTCTTCCACAAAAAGTGGAGGGTACTAAAGCCCTAGGGGGCTAGGTTCCCACTTAGATGAGTAAAAAAAGATCAGAACTTGGTCAAAGCGGGCTGAGACAGAGGCTGGAAGACCCTGACAGAAGCTGCAGCAGAACCCAAAAAAATTGCAGAAAAATCACTGAAAAAATGGCAGGTCGTAGTTTCTGACCTGTTTTCAGTGCAAGTCGCAGAAAAGGGGCAGAAAAGTGCGACCTGGAGGTCCAGGTCGCAGGTTATGGGCAAAAAAGTGCGACCCCCCGTTCTGGTTGTCTCGGCGACAGATTTTCAGAAAAGTTGCCGTCTCAGTTGCGGCTGGTGTCGCTTACCTGCGCAATAGGGCTAGAAACACGCGAAAGTGAGAAATTTTAATGTTTTAGGGTTTTATGTGAGAAAAACAACATAAAAATAGGGAAAATAAACAGCTGAAAAGAAACCCTAGGGTCTGAAGTAGCTGGATATGCAGGAATATGAAAAACGACAGCGGTCGTAATTTAAAACCCGTGTGGAGTCGCCATTTGTTAGTATGAATCCTTTGTCGAAGTGTACGAAAAAGGACCACTTTAGCTATGCATAACTAATAGCCCTAACAACAAGAGTGGCTGCCAATATCTTCAGATCTGTGGTTAGTTGGACATAAAAGAGCTACAAAAACCAGATCTATGCATGGAAAGACATTAAGCAGAAAAAATAAGGGTTTGCTCCATATACCAATAGACAAGACAAGAACGATTTTTGAAAGAATTTTTATATTAATTGGGCACCTGGGAGGAAAACAAGAAGGCGTATCCGATTCTCCTCAGTGGGATGGGTTCTTGGAAGTCCTCAGCGCTTCAGATCTAAGATTTCTCTCTCTTGTTGGTGTAGAAAACCCACACAAAGAATGGAACTCAAAGGGAGCTCACACATCAAATGGCAGAAAATGGTGACCAAGTGTATAGATCCAGAGTGATCTAATAGGCAACAAAAGGCGAAGAATGGTAGGAAAAACCCTCCTATTTATAACAAAATATTGGGTCATTCTAGATCTTGGTGCGTGGGTTAACCAGATCTAGATCCACTTTTTATAGAATATTTTATTATATTTGTTGGAGGGAAAAGGTATTTGATTTGGGTCAAATCCCTTAATTTGTCAAAAATAAATAAATAAATGATTTATTTATCTTTTTAAGGAAGCGGTTAGAAGATAATCAAATAAATAATGATTTATTAAATTATTTAAGGAAGTGGTTGAAAGATAATTAAATAAATAATGATTTATTTAATTATTTGTGGGTGATTTGGTCATATTTAACAAGGAATATTATCTAAATAAGATTTAAATAATTATTCCTAGAAAATAATAAGATAGATAAAGGTTTATCTAATTAATTTCTTTGTTTTTGGGTTAAACATGATTGGGAATAGTAATTAAATTATGGTTTAATTAATTATTCCATGAGGAAAATTAAACAAAATAGGTTTGTTTAATATTTCCTTTTGGGGTTTCCTGTTTAGACCATAAACAACCTAATAAATGTTGTTTATTAAGTTATTTTACATAGTGAAAGCAATTTTACTTAGGGTAAAATTGGTCTTACATGGTGTACTTGGGTCCATCTAATGATAATAGGTTAGATGACCAAAAAATGGTGTAACAATATAAGTCCGGGAAAAGAGTTGATTTGTTATTCTCCTTAGGATTTCCAAAAAGATGGGTATCTGAGTTGCAATGGTTGATGAAAAATTACAAGAATGACTGGTGAAGTGTACTCTGCCAATTTCTTAGGCTAAAAAAATTAAATCGTTTTGCACTAGATAACGATTATTTGTTTTCTAAGCTTAAAGACTGTGTTAATTGTTAGACGGGTAGCAGTGGTTTAAGACCCTAGCCGGAGTAACCAACCTGGGTCCTATGTCTTCTGGTACCATGTCATGAATTATATAGTTATCAGATTAAAAATTTGATTTCGAAGAAATCAGATTACTTGACAAAATTTATCTATATATTTTCAGCAGTATCTAAAGCACAATGTTAAGCATCTGTAAAACAGAAATGAAGGAAAAACGACAACACATTACATCCAAGTATGCAACAAATCAAGATAACTGTATTCAAAATATTTAGAGGAAAGAATCAACCATGAGGATTACCATAGGAACATGTAATATTGAATCATGAAAAAAATAGAAGAACAACTATTCATGAGAATACATTTCCTCGTAATAAATCGAACCTGATAAATTTAATAGTGCAAGAACAAGATTACTACATTCTTTTAAAAAGAGAAACCTTGACACATTCCTCACAAAACCTCTGTCAAAATAACCAATGAAAAGGGACAAGGGTTTGAACAAAATAACATTAAAAGAAAAAAAAGATTAAATGTCAATTTGAAGACAAGCTTAATCAAAGGAAAGCGTAATTGTTCCACAATATATGTATATATATAAATATCGATTACCAAAACCAAAAAATAGGAGCCGAGTTACACAATGTACAGCAAGAAAAATAACGCATACGGAATATGTTCAACAGTCCTGATAAAATTACAGACAGTCCCACATTAAAAATGCTAGAACATTTACAACCTGATTTCAAAACTGGGATACACCTCAGTGGAGGATTTAATATGATATACAATTTTTAATAAAACTAGAACTCCAGAGATCCAAGACAAGTACTCATGGGTAGAACCCCCATAATGTGACCAGTAAGATGAAAAACTATAAACAAAGACGAACAAACACCCTCAACACAACGGTAAATTTTTTTAATCAGTCACTTTGAAATAATTTTACATCACCCATTTCTAATTCATTTTCGATTCACTATAGGATAATTCTGTATCATCGTTCACTCCAAAACAATTTTGTAGCGCTCACTAAAATTATACATTGTGGTTTTGGTAGAAAACATACCCGATGAAAGCACACGTCGACGAGAGGAGCAACAGCACTGAAGGGAGTAGCCGAAACGCATGCACAGCAGCAACGCTAACACAAATTCACGGGAATAATGAAACAGGTAAACGAACAATCTTAGCGGGTGATTTATTTATAGGAATTAGTTGGGCCGAAATTTTGTTGTCGGTTTTCCAATCTCTGGCAAAAATTCTGTTTGCCCGCGCCGTCTGTGTGTCGTCAATCTTAATGGAATCAAGAGTTCGGCCGAACTTTAGAAGAAGTTCAGCCGAAATATTGCCGAAAAATTTTTTCAGCCCCCGATTCTCACAAAAGTGTAACCCACCTTCATGTTTCTGCCCAACATTATTCTTTTGCATTCCTCCTGGCTTCCATATTTTGGTCTGCATCTTCGCACTTGCTATGCCCTCACAGTCTGTGACTGTCTTGCTCTTGCTGCTGCTTATTCTCAGCTTTCTTACTGTTGTCCTTTTCTGAGGCATCTTCTGCATCAGGTTCCTTATCAATTCAATTTCTCTGTCTAATCTTTCCTCTGACTGCAGGATGCTTGCTTCTGTTTGCTGCATTCTTATTTCTTCAGTTCTTACTGCTGCCCTATTTTCCACCCTATCATCCATGCCCTCTCTGCAACAGTAAAACTTATGCTCCTCTGCTGGCAATACTTCATCTTGTTGCTTCAACACTCTCTCCAGCAACGCTCCAAGTTGCTGCTCTGGCATTTCACCTTCTTTTCTGAATATCTTCAGCAAACATTCCTGCCATCTCCTTTGGCCAAACAAATCTTCTCCATGCTGCAACTCAGGTTCAACATCTTCTTCTTCTACCTTGGCAATCTTCTGCAATTTCCTTCCTTCTTCTTGATTGACTCCAGCAATCAAATCAAGTTCTCTAGCCACTGTATCTTCATCTTCTGTCAGAGTGAAACTCTAGTTCTCCACTACTGTAGCAGCCCCAACAGTCTGTCATACAATCTTATCTTTAATCTTCCCTCGGCTATTCGAACAAGCCAATTATTTCTTGCTATCAATAGAAACAATATTTTCCTGCATATGAGACATGGCTGTCTCATCTTCATTCAGATGCTCATCCTCATTCCACAACATCTCTTCTTCTTCTAAGACAGCTCCAAGTGATGGATTGTCTTCTTCTTTTCCTGTCAACACAGTCACTTCATCAGTTCCAAAGACCCAAGACCCAATGGTCCCTACTGATGATTCAATCATCAATTCTTTTCTATCTTCATCCCATTGTGTCTTCACATACTGCAATCCCCAATTCTAAAATTGAGGTCTTCTCTCTTGTATTGACTCCTGGTGATTCAGCATACTCTCTAGCAGCTCAATTTCTCCATTCCATGGTTTAAAGTCTTCCACAGAACTCTCCTTCTCTTTCAATTGACTGCCCCATGCTGTCAACTTATCTCCATCATCAACAGGATCTGCATTCATCAAACATTTGTTAGAACAAAGTCTACAAGGCCTGAGAGCCTTTCCTTCTTCTGTCAGCATCTCAGTATGCTGTCCCAACTGTCTCTCCTTATCAACTAGCAAATCAGAATGTTGATTCCAATTCTTCAAACATTTCTTGAGTATGTTAGCTAGTCTCTCTTCTACACCATCCCCTTCAAGGATGTCCTTCTTCTCTAGTCCATAAAAATTAACTCTCTCATCTTCAATCATCTCTGTCCTTACCATCTGAACACCTTCTCTCTGTGGTTCTGTCCTATGCTCATGCCACAATCTTGGCATCTCACCACAATCTTCTCTATCTTCTGCTATCACTATCTCCTCAGTATTCATCAGAATAAGATCCTGATTTCCCATCTCTACAAATATTCCAGCTATCTGTCCGTCATTGTCCACATGGCCATTTAACAAAAGTAGCCTTTCATTATCAGCATTAATGACAAACTCACCATCAACCCCATTGAAACAATCTCTTCTACCAAATAAGGAATTAATGAATTCCTTCTACTGCAGTAGTTCAATCTATTCTTCATCTGAAAGATACTCATCATACTTTACTTGGCAAAATTCAACTTCATCTGTAACATTCTCATCATGTGAATTGCCTTCCTTAACACCTGCATTCACATACAACTTGTCAGATGAAAAAACACAAGACCTCATGGTCTCAATTGGTGATTTGGTCACCAAATCTTTCTATTGTTCCAAGTCTTCTATATTTTCCAGAGATTCTTCAATGGTCTCTTCTTCAGAGTCCTCAAGCTGTTCAACCTCCAGCTTCTGGCCAATATCAAAAACTAAATCTCTTCTGCTTCCAATATGTTGGAAAGCAGAATATTTCTCCAACTATGCATGGACATCCTAAAAACATGTAGCTGCTCCATTTTCTTCCTCAGTGACAACATAAACAGTTTGTTCTTTTTCACCTACTATTCCTGCAAACATACAAAATATGTTAGATGTAAGGCTCTTGGACCCCTTGGTCCCACTTGAAGCTTCAGTCTCCAAGTCCTTCTCCAAATACTCAATCACTCTGAGTATTTCTTCCTTCTTCTGAGCATTCATCATCTGCTCCTTCTTCCCTTTTATCCTCTTCCACTTTATCTTCTTCTTCATGAGCCAACCAACTCTCTGGATTTCTTCTATCCTTCTCTTCAGTTCATTAAACTCTTCCTTGATCTCAGCAAATTCTTTCCAATATTCTTCATCTGCGAGTCTCTTCCTCATGCCACTTGCTTTGGCATCTTCCCACACTCTTCTGTTGTGGCTTCTCTTAGAACCTCTACAATCACTGTTATCCCTGCTATGGATCTCAATAGCCATTCTCTTCTCTAGGAGTTCTTCACTCACAAGCTGCACCAAGCCTCTGCAACAACAAGCTCTCTTGCTGCAACTTACCTCACCAAGCATCTCTCCTGAGCTCCGGATTTTGGCAAGTACTGGTCTCCTCTCTTTGGAACCTTCTGAGCACTCTCTCTGCTCTCTAGGCTTCACTCTGCAACTTTCTCAAGAACACCCCTTTTCTTCTTTCATCCAACCTCAGTTGGGAATTATTTCAGGTTCTACCACACTCTTTATGCACTCAGAATCCCTTGCTGGACTCTTCTATCACTGCTCTCAAATCTTGTGATCTACTTCTGCTGAGATGTCTTCATCAATTGATTACACTCTATATTCTGCAAACAAATCCTTCCAACCAGAGTTCAAATAAGGCTCATCATCTTACCCCTCAAGATCCCTGACTGATCTTGCTTCTTTTCTTTTCTCACCTGCACTGCATCTCTACCTATTACAATCTTCTGTCTTCAAATCCATATTCTGTCCATTTGGAGACCTTCACTGCATGTCAAATCAAATCTGAAATTTTCTCTATTCAACAGATTCAAACATCAACTATTTTTCTGGTTCAGTACATGTGCATTTCCAAAATAAAATTTTCAACGAGCTGACTAAAATCTAGCTCTGATACCACTTGACAGCTAGGCCACCCATGGCCCCGGTCTACCTTGGTCCCAATCTCAATTTGTGTGTAAATGCATCCAATATTTATTTCCTAATTATCTCCCCAATATGGCTTTCACTCTCTGTTCTATTTTCTTGGCCCGGCTAATTAAATAAATCTCCAAGCCAAGGTCTCGCAGTCTCACTACTTAATTTCTTCTTTCTTATTTACTTATCAATTTCATAGAAATTGATAAGTGAATACTTTAGACGAATCTTATATTGAACCCAAATAGTAAGGCTCCCATATTAAAACCTCGGTCTTTTAACTACGCGCCTGAATCACAATTCGTATGGCCCCCACTTCGCAAATTCAAACATTATACACACGCTACAATATATCAATGTGTATATTTCGGCCTTCTCCAAATTCATTGGAAGAATTAAACAACCAACGACACCATACATACTTATATTAAAACCCCGCAAACCTTAGTTTAAAAGGTTCCAATTAATATAATTTAGAACTGGGCCCCAACGCTGACGAGCCTTCCACATCCGACAGCTATTATCATGTCGCCTCACTCCAATTGATCCAACGGATATCGCATAGGCTACTTGCGCGAAAAATAATGAGCGATGGCACGCAGTGGAAGGCGGTTTTGCAATTTTTCTCGGGGACATGTGTCGGTCAATCTGTGGAATCGCTCCCAACTCCTCAAATACCGCTTGCCGACGATAGGTGGTGCGATGAAACCCACCGTTCAACTCAAAACCGCCGTTACTATTCCTTCGGTCACGGTTCCCTACTCCAAGTTCCACTTATATCGCGCAAGGTTTCGTCAAGCACAGTTCCATTCCGTTGCACTCAGCTTTCGCCTATTCAATTAATGTAGTTTAATGCGCCTTCGCCCCTAGTTATACAGTGCTCGTCCGATAAACACCAATATCACTTATGCGTGGATTAAAGCCATGCCTCTGTTGTGGCATACACTCACGGTTCTATCACTCCCCTATCGATAGTGTCGATAGTATTTACATCGATTATGCTAACTGTATACAGAGCACCATTAATCCCATCATCGGGTTCTTAGTTATCACAGATTTCAATTATCCTCCATCATGATGCATGCATATGTTCACACAGAACTTATTCAAGCAAAGCAGATATACATTCACACATAAATTAAATTCACAAGGCACAAATGGACTGAAACATTTCTTATTTACACAATGGATTGAATCACAACCACTGGCTGGCCAGATCTTCAATCTGATGACCTTCTCCCCCTATGCAGCTCTCTGCATGTACAGGCAGGTCTAGGTGCAGGTCTGTGCATCTCTCTCGACTCTATCACAGAAGTTTATTTTTATACATATTGGAAATCAATCGATTCAGTTCCTTGATGACTCTTGGACTCCTAAAGCTAGCCTAACTTCTGAAATTGACTATTTCTTTAGGCGCCCATAAATCATTCGGGAAGTTACAATGTTAACCCTTCAAATTAACTAAAATAACTCAACTATGAATATTTACATGGGGAACCAAAACATGAGACCCCCCTTGAGGTTTATTTATGTACAAAAAGTGTCTTGGGCCTAATGCCCCTGCATCAGATAATATCTCAACCTCATTATCCATGTTTGGAATCAATTGGATCTTAATCGAACTATATATATATGTATATATATCATATTTGTGAATGAATAATGAGAAATAGTTTTATGTGTGTAAATTTATTTCTTATTTGTATGAAGAACTTTCACATCATCATATTTCTCTTGTGGCTAGGAGGTTTTTCTTTTCCATGATTCTAAATGAAAGATCCTTAAGTCAATTCTTCCATTAGACCAGTGCACAAGGAATTTTGAATCCCCATACAACCTGAATACTTTAACTAGCTTCCAAAAGGAAATCCCCATGGCACACCACATAAAAAGGAATTCAACAATAAAATTTGAGTCGTTCCAATACCTCATTTGCATTTAATCATTGAATTTTGAGAAAAATAAATAAATATATCTTCTACATCATAGAGAAGATAATTACAAAAAGCATTGCATTTCATCATAAATGTGCAATCATGGTGATTAAAACTAATTTTTTGTATTTTCTTTAGAAAGGATATAGCATTGCATTTCATGATAAATGAGGAATCATGGTGATTAAAACTGAATTTTTTATTTTCTTTGGAAGAGATATAAACCTAGGTTGGAAGGCTTTCATATTTTTTATTTTTTTAATTACAATGAATATTAAAAAATGTTAAAACAATGGTTATAGCTTTGTAGCTTTAATGATTTATAGGTTGTTTTATTTTTTAGTTATGTTTCTACTTTTAATTTTTAGTTGATCAATTAAAATTAATTTATTAGATAATGTTTTCTTTCTATATAATATATTAAATATGTTTATCAGTCTATGATAAACATCAAAAAATTTCATATTACATTTCACATTGTTAAGATAATAAATAAATAAACAAATAAATAAATAAATAAATCATAGTTTTGTTTTACATTATTATTATTATTATTAATTATAAAAATATTTAATATATGATCTTCACTTTACCATGGAGACTCTTAAGTTGTATATAGATTTTGTTACAATACCATGGGCCAATATGGTGGTTTATCAATACTTCATGCCTATAAAACCATAATTCATTTCATATGACATTTGTTGATATGATATTTTTTTTCAAATTAATCAATTTAATTAAAAGGGAAGAACAAACATAACTACTTTTATTGTAAATATTAACTTTTGATATATAAATACCACTAAAAATATTCGAGAATATTCATGGAAGTTAAATTCTTATCATCCACTGAATAATTATTGATAGTTAAATTAAAATTCAAAAATCCCTATTCCCAAATAAACATGCCTTTCAACATAAATATTTTAAAACCTCATTATTATATGCACAAAATTTTATATGTTAAAGAAGTTTTTAAAAAAAAATGAACACAATGTTTCGAAAATCCCCACTTGGATTTATGTGTTATGAGCATCGTTTGATTATTATTAAGATGAGAAATCACATTGCATTTAATTCACATACTTTACATTTTTTTAACTTCAGAGTCACCATAATACCATTCGATTATCCTAAAAAAATGCCAATGTAAATTGTAATAAAGGCAAACCGGATGCATTGAGCAATCTTAGGGAAACCAAGTCATCTATTTTTCATATTTTCATATTCAGTCATTCTAATGGTATAAAACATGATTCATAGTTATTTTATTGAATTCATAATACTGTATGTTTTTAATTTAAAATTTATAACATACTTATAGCTTTAGTATTTAATGTGATTATTATTTTAGTAGAATTTTTAAATATTTATAATGTAATTCATAACATCCATATTAGTATAATAGATAAGTGTTATATAATAGCGTTCAGTTTAAATATAGATAAATTAAAGTAAAAAAAACTGAATTTAAGTTAGCGCAGAGGTTTAGAATGAATTCAGGTTAGTGTTAAAATTTAGAATCCAATCAATTTAGGTTTTATCGATTGGTAAATCCAGATATTTTATTAGTTGTAATTTTGCATTGTGGTAGTAGAGAATCCAATCTTCCCCAACTACAATAATAATGTCTCATTATAAAAATAATGTTTTTGTTGATAAAGTTGTTTACAATGTTTCACATTTTCTATATAAAGTACAGATAGTTATATTTGAAAAGGTAGCTTCTTCTTACCATATATAACTGTGAAATATAGATTGAGTATATTCTTAAAAAAATATAGATATTAAAATTGAAGTTGCTTTATTTACTTATTATTTCTTTGAATTGATAACTGTTTTAATTTTAATTTATTAATAATAATGTTTTATTGATTTCTTACTGATATTAAGTAAATTGTATAAATTTTTTACTACAATTTAATTTATTTGTTAAAATTTATTTCATTTTCATATTGTTAAGAAGAATTTGTAATAAACAATAAATCATCTCTAGCTAATATAAATAAGTGGTTTTTATTTTTAAAATAATGATATAATAAATAAATGAATATATATATTATTTTTTAGGTGTCTAACTATTTTTAATATATATTAAATAAAAGTCTACTATTTAAATCAAATTTCAATTAATTATTAAAGAGTTTATCTCATTGCATTTGTTTATGAATAAAGTTCTTTAATTGGACAAATAAAATTTTAAATTTTTTAACTAACACTATTTTCTAATTTTGAACTTGTTAATTAATAATATATATTATAAAAGTAATTTAAAGATTGTAAAAAATTTAAGTTACATTTTAATTAATTAATGGTTGATAATATTTGAGAGAAAAATGCAAATTGATATATGAAATTGAAAAAATATTTTCTTAAAATGGAACAAAGACTTGCATAAATTTTGGTTGGTAGTAACTACTAAGAAGCATGCACATTTACATTTTTACTCCTACTTATTAAGTCTACACATTTATATTTTTATTCCTAGTTATTAATGTGTTGAAGAAAACATAAATAACGTGAGTAGTAACAACTGTTGCTGCTGAGTATGGGCAAATGCATGAAGATGTGTTATACTTCTGGGCCAAATGTCCATAAAATTTCAAAATTTTACTATTTTATTAAATTGAAGCCCTCAAAATTCATACAAGAGTTGTGAGTAAAAGATAATTTGTGGAGAATTATGTTATTGTAGTAATGATATTTTTTTCAAAAAAAATTAGTGTCATATAATATGTCGATTTTCCATTAAATAAATGCTTGTTCTTGCAATTTTTTACACATCTTAAGAACTAGGTTGAGTTAAGTAAGTCATTCATCTATGACCATTTCCATGAGAGGTAGTATTATCTAACTAATTTTTCATGATTTCTGAATAGGCACCATATGCAATGAGTGCTAAGTGGTTTATTCAAAAATCATGAGAAATTAGTCAGATATGACTACCTCTCATGGAAATGGTCATAGATGAATGAATTACTTAAAACAGTTGAATCCCAAAACTGATATCTAACTATGTGTTTGTTCATGTAGCTTAAAATAGTCCAAAATGAGTTATATATATAGGAGAGAACTGAGATTTTCATATATATATATATATATTTTAATGAAAAAATATATTTTTTAATTATTTTTAGAAGTTGGAAAAGTAATATTTCAATTGCATTTTATATAGACACATGTTTTGGCATAAGGGTTTTTTCAACTATTTAAATAAATCATTTTCTGGTAAAAAGTATGGACACAACGTAAATAAATCATCTGCAGTATAGTTTTGTACAAAAATTCCTTTCAGACAAGAGACTCGGAGCACTTCTCCAACTTTTGGTGGGATTTGACCCACATCTCTAATCCTGATTGAAAATCTAGTAAAAAATTTGCTTGCCCAATGGTCAGATATGTTCAATGTGCATTGATGAAAAATGTTACTTGTCTTGGATAGATATGTTATAGAATGCACAATTAATTGTTCCAAGTAGTTTTTCTATGTACATTGATGAAAAACTAGTTGGATTTTTTGGTAAAAAGTTTCCACAATGTAAATAAATCGACAAGCCTACCTATTTAAGTGCATTAATGACATTGACCCAAATTCAACAAACATATATATATGTACTACACTTATATTTCCAATCAAAATTAAAGGGATAATTCGTACATATCTACTTCTTTAAACTCTTTTCTCATTTAGAGCTCAATTGATACATGGTTAGTTGCATTGAAAAGCTATGTTCTTCCTATTGGAAATTTTTTCATTCAAACAAAACTACATGGAGAGATCAAAAGAAAACTTAAAATTCCAAATGTACTTCAACCATCCAAAATGGATTTGTGCAACATTACTTGACATGCCATGCCAATTATAGTGAACAACTATCCAAAAGAAACATTTAACATTATATACCACATGTGACAAATGTAGATTGAAACCATCCAAAAATTTAAAATTTTAAAAACTTTTGATAATATATCATGCAACATTAAAACATTAAACATCACATGCAAAATGTAGATTGAAACCATTCAAAACTTGAGTTTAAAAAATGTTTTGATCATATATAGATCGTTACTTCACATGCCATGCCAATTATAGTTCAACTAGATGGACAATAGAAACATTTAACATTATATACCACATGTGCCAAATGTAGATTGAAACCATCCAAAACTTTAAGTTTTAAAAACCTTTTGATTATATATCATGCAACGTTAAAACATTAAAAATTTAAATTTCCTTAAATATCACATGCAAAATGTAGATTTAAACCATCCAAAACTTGAGTTTTAAAAACTTCACATGCCATGCCAATTATAATTCAACTATCCAACAAAAACATTTAAAATTAAATATCACATGCCAAATGTAGATTGAAACCATCCAAAACTTTTAACTTTTAATTTAACAAAAAAATATAGATCACAACATTACTTCACATGCCAAATGTACCCAAGCATCCAAAACTTAAATTTTAAAAACAAAACAAATTATAACACATCAAATTACATAACATGCCAAATGTAGTTCAGATGACAACATTAATTTATAGATAACAACATTACTTCACATTCACATGCCAAAAGTACTAAAACCATCCAAAAATTAAATAAAATAAATTATATAATAACAATGTAATAAAATATGTCCAAAAATTGTAGATCTCACAAGTATCAAACTGTATCAAGTTTAACAAATTTTAAAACCATCTAAATTTTGAAATCAAATCTACTGTAAATCATGTCCATCAAATGGGGGATCTAGCGTCTTCCCTACTAGGGTCTCAGTCCGCGCCCTATCCTGTGAATAGGAAACCTACATACACAATGCACATGTACTTGAACATTAAAATTTGAAGTTTTAAAAATGAATGAGAATATATATATCTATAACTTCATGTAAAAAACAAAATATAACAAAAAAATCATGCAATACATCGTAAGTTTCCCTCTCCATTTGATGAACAAGTTCTCCCATAGAAACATCTACAGTTGTAAACTATACAATATACATGTACAGTTAAATATAAATATATATATATATATATATATATATATATATATATATTAAAAACTTTCAAATGAAAATGCACGTGTACATATATAAACTTATTTTCAATAATATTAAAAAAAGGAACTAAAGACAACTTGTTCAAATGCTGTGGATGTTCCTATCTCCGTCGCTAGAGTCCCCGGATTAAAAAAAATCTTCTATAGGAACCTAAATTCAAATTTTTTTAAATAACTCAAAATATAGATCTCTCTCTCTCTCTCTATATATATATATCTCAATTTTTAATGGAACTTTTTGAGGTAGAATATATATATATATATATATATATATAACTTTTAAACATAAATTTTAAACTTGTGAAAAATTGTCCATACTTGTGGCTAATCTCCCAAGGAAGTAGAAGGTACATCTTCCAAGGAAGAAGAAGGTACCGCCATCCCAAAAACATCAGACAGAATCAGTACCTGTTAAAACATTTTATCAAATTATATATATACATACATGTACATGTGTGGCAACAATTATTTATTTTAAAGTCACTTAAAAAACACTAACATTTGCCAACATATCTTGATGGTCAGACCCATCTGCATTGTTTGAACCAGAGGTCCCGAACGTGATATTAACATTTTCGTCACGCATCATGCCTGAGAACTGCAAATGGTGTTTTAACATATAATCATACATTTTTGTTAGATTAATGTACACATACAAATAAATGTATACATGTACATACACATGTATTTATTACAAATTGTACACATATATATGTAAAAATATTTTCAAACCCTAAGATCACTAACACATACCGTTTCGATGCCCTCTTCCTCATGAAAAATTAAGTCTTGCAAACCATTGCGACAATTTTTTGCGTATGTTCGGAGATATTCAACATTCATGTTGTCAATCTCCTCATCTGTACAATAAACAAAATTGGCACATGCATTTTCACGTGCTCTTTGTCGATTTAAAGAAAGATCGACTCCACCCAATCTGCTATGAACATTCTCGATCATAACATCCCTGGCTTCTCGACTTATCTGAGAAGTCACATCCATCTCTGATCACAAATTTTCGACTCGAAATGGTCGACTCACCAATGGTGGCTCAGGGCGAGGCAACTCTACATCTCGCTTAGCACCCTTACGGTCATATAATCGACCTTTCCCTGGGCCAAAAAATTCTGAAGGAAGATCATTGTAATTGGGTTTCATACCCAAAAAAAATTCTGCATAAAACATTTGAGCAAAATAGACAGGAACCTCATCATTCCATGGAAGCCTTCCATAGGCCGCAAGGTGCCTATCATACAAATAACGAGCTATGTTTGGGTGCTTGAAATACTGCACCTTCAACATTTTTCTTTTTGGCCCTTCCTTGTAATTGAAAATTGACTTGGCCACTTCTTTTGTAACTTTTTGTTTTACGTCCTCCCATTTATCGGGACCCATCATTGTTTCTCTTCTCTTTCTCATCATTTCTACAAATGAATTAGTCGTTGGCCCAAGATTTCTGTACACATTTACCATTTCACCCAATGAATGTGTCACTATTTCAAGGCTTTGTCGACTCTCAGCAGGTAGAGACAAAGCCACGAGATCTCTTTGCAATTTTGCATGAAGTCTCTCACACCTTTGTAAGGTGCATTCCGCCATGTTGGTTTCCCATGGTATATCAGTAATCTCGGCCGGATAAGTTGTGCTGGGTTGACAGCCTTCTTCTTGAATGTAGCGGGCTGCCCTGCGTCTATTTTGACCACTAGTTCAAACATTTTCGGTCTCTGCATCAATATATATAAAATTTCGTATATTAGAAAAAACACGTGAAAAAAGCCATACAAATTTAATGAAAAAATATTGAAATTGATGGCAACCTTGATGTTGTTGGTTAACATCTTCTCCAACATGACGTTGCTGAGAACCAGCAGTCGTTGATTGGCCTTTGGGTGAATAATATCACCCCCTTCACGCAACCTACTACCACTCATACCTCGACCGGTTGAACCATGGCCATGCTCCATGGATGGAGTAGAAACCCTTCTCCTCTTACCTCCTAAAAATTAAAATATGAAACTTATTAACAACTAATTTAACTCACAAAGTCAATAAAAAATCAATTCCATATGTAAGATTAAATATATTTAAATACCGTGAACATCCCCCGATCCCTAAACCTCCATATGGGATTCGGCTGATCTTCGTCGTTCATCCTCCATGATATATATCTATTGGTCGACATTTACACAAAATAGATTTCAAAAAATCAATTTGTAATTTAGTGTACACAAATTATGTAGAACACAACTTTCAAAGCAATAATTGATTGTGTGAAACTAAATTTAATCGAAAAAGAAATTATAAAAATGATAAGTTCACCTAATTGCTCTTTACATGGTGGGAGCACACTTGGTATAAAATTTACCACTTATACACTTTAGTTTGTGGGAGAAATGACACATGTACATAGTTTACCTTAAAGTTGTTGTGTTTTATGGATATTAAAATGAAATACTTCTATTTAGATCCATTCCAGAGATTGACTGTAGGGGCATTTACTAGATATGTCACCTTTCATAAAAGATGAGATCCAGAGGCTACCTGGCCTTTTACAGACTCTGCCTATAGAACTTGTAGAAGTAAACACTAGAGCCATTAACAATATCAAAGAAATTTTTCATGCTCAGACATGGGAATGTGTCTGTTTCCCTACGCAAAAAAATAGTTCAAGGTAGTTAGTCTTCATAGACACGTCATCAAGCAGGTCAATGTGATCATCCCCAACTTACTTTTCATGAAATTAGGCTTCGAATCCTCTACAACCTGGTGGATGGAGTTGAATGGGAACTAGGTCAAGGCCTTTACAAAATACATGCTAATGAATAACACTTACTAGGTTATGCCAACAAATAAAGTGGGAGAAATGTTTTCTCCTCGATGTTATCTAATTGGGTGTGTAATACCAAATTAACCCATTTCCTAACAGGTTTCTCTCTTAGGTTACAAATGTCTTCCACCTTATTAGTTATATATTTTTCAATTTCCCGTGGATTCCTTGAATTTTTTCTCCTACCATCTCCCTCTCTCACTCCCCAAATTATTGTCATCAAACACGCCCCATTGAGGATCTGGAGCAATGTTTGCACCATACTTATAATTGTCATTGCTGCTAATCGAAATTGGAGTCATGTATACTAGATTGCTTGCTTAAGTTGCTCTTACTTGGACAATATCCTGAGATGAGTTTGACATGATGGTCATATGAGGTTGGTAGCTACTTGGTGTAATTTTCCTTAAATCTTCAAAAAAACAGAGCAAAATTGTCATTTTCGATCATTTTTTATTAGCTTCTGCATACAGCAGATGTTATCACAATTGCAACACAATCATGTTCCATGAGAATGAATTATGAATGTCGCAAGCCAAATTGCAAGGAAATTTTCATTCATTTTAGAAAAAAGAAGACTATGACATTAAGGTCCATGCTAGAAAAAATTATGCAAATAAGGTTGCTAAGTCTTGATACTTACCATGTGTTTCAAAGCCATAACGAAGGTTGGCTTTGAGAGTGTCCTCTCAAAGCCCTGTCTTGAGATGAAATTTAATTCAATGTCTCTTATAGTTGCAAGGTGGAATTGATAGAACTATTTGATTTCTTTACCATAGATGGATATCTCCTTTCATCTATACCTTTATCTACCATCTTATTTCCAAGTGAAATGGGAATTTTCACATTTTGAATGCCATTACCATGTAATTTGGTAGTCTGCTAGCTAGACCTATCACAAGTAAGGTTGTCATACCAAACTATTTCTCTTGCTCAACTCAGTGACCATGAATCTCTTCTCACACTGCTTACCATATAAGATCTTCAATTGTACATGTCACGCAAAGTTGGGGGTTCTAGGTCTACACGTATTAGGTAAAGTTACATATTTTATGGCATTGTGGTCCTTAAATTTGGAGGTGTTCCACCGGAAAAAGTAGGCATTAAATATGGATGGAAAGGATTTGTTTTAACTTTGATAGAATTGTCCAATGATTCGAATGCTGGATTGAGGGAAAGATTTTCCTAGAAATAAAAATTTTTGCATTTTATAAATGTGTAAACATGAGTTTTTAAAATCTAATTAACTCATAAATTTCTCACAAAATACACTTAAAGCTTGACACATAAACCCCTTCCCAATTGGCTAACTTTAGATCGATCCTAAACATATTTTTATTTAACTAATGAGGGAGATAGCCCAACAAAACTAGTTTGTCCATATTCAAATCAAGTTGGTATCAAAGTACAATTTAGCTCATTTTAGTCAAGGTTAGTTAGAAGAATCAGCTATTGGTTTCTGTCTTCAATTTCCTCTGAAAATGAATGTGTACGTGCTTTTGAGAGACACACTAGAGGAATACGGTCCAAATTTGTTATGAAAATGTGCTATGAAAGTAAAGGGTTTTAAAGGCAAGCATGTACAAGGCATAGTTGAGTACAAGGCATAGTTGAGCCAAATGTTCTTTAGGAAGGGCCTAATTATTTGGGTCTTGGTTATGGAAAACATGGAAAATGCTCCAAGCCAAGGAGGCACATGAAGCCGTTCCAAGAAGGAATTTTTATTTCGTGTTCATTACCTCAAGCTTGTGAAGTTTGTGTTCATGATGAGTGGAAAATTTTGACACCCACTTTGCAAGAAGATGTTAATAATCATGCAAAGCTAATGAGAATGTAAAAGAAGAGGATGTTGAAAGCTCTAGAGTCATTTAATTCATTGCTAGTATTCAAAGGAGAGCCACTACCTCATCAAATTCACCTTCTCAAGAAGGCGACAATCGGTGAATGTTCAAGGTATAAATTCTGCCTCTAATCAAATTGCTTTTGATTATGATAAACATGGTAAATATTCAGATAAGATATAGAAAAGAACTTGCATGTTCCTTTTGTGGTTTGAATAATCATAATGTTTATAGATGTTGGAAGAAGATATCCATGCACATGAAACTTTCTAAATAAATGAGGCAAAAAAATCAAAGGCCCATTGGACAAGGAAAATGATGTTGAAAATAAGTTGAAATTGTTTATTAATCATTGCCATAAGAAAGGTCACATTGTCGAATATTTTGCTACATACAACACCGAACATTTTTAAAACATAAACTAACTTCTAGCAAACAATAATATTAAATTAGATTTAATTGTTTGTGCAGCTTGAATTGATGTGCATAGAAAATCGGGAATAGATATCTTTGATACATACAACACACAAATGCAAAATCTTAAAAGATAAATCAATCTTGCAAACATAAGGGTATTTAACTAGACAAAAATGTCCATATAGATTCAACTGAGAAACCCATGACCTAGTCAAAGAAAACATGAACCAATGGTTTATTTCAAAGCTCTACATCAACGTTAGAAAAATCGAACTATTATGATGTGTTACAAATCAGCCTACATGGAAAAGTGTTGGTCGGCCTAAAAGGAAGTAATTATATCTATATTTATATACCTTTTCTATGGCTCTTTTGATAAGGAATAACTCGGCAATCTCCGAAAACAGTTTTACGATTCATTGTAAGATTCGATGACGAATATGTTTATGGGCTTTCGGTGTGAAGTTTAAAGAGTTTGAAAAATAGTGTGGATCTATTGTTCGGTCATCTTTGAAGAAGATTGCGGATATTATAGTATGAAGCATATGCGTATAGTGTGAAGAAAATTGGCGGATAGTCTAAGGAAGATTACAAATGCCCGAAACAAATTTGTGGATATATGTTGCGTGGATGTAGCACCAACTAATGTTGTTGATAATATCGTTAAAATAGAGACGGAGAACGAACCCAAGGGTTTATCGACCTTGCTCGTGTCAAGGTTAATGTTGTGGATAAGATTGTTAAAATAGAGACGGAGAACAAACCCAAGGGTTTATCGACCCACTTTATGTCAAAGGTTGATCAAAATAAGAAGAAAAAAACAAGGCAGACAAGGAAGCAAACAATGAAGATGGCAAAGTGGCAAAGACAATTTTGACGGCTTGATTTTTTATGTGTAATTCTCAAACAAAGCAAGAGTGTTTTACGATACAAAGTGTTTGGGTTGACACCAACCAAAAGGAGCTTGTAGAAAAGGTGAAGCCCGGAATGAAGCTCTTCTTGTATGATTTTAACCTTAGACAAATGTATGGTATCTACAAGACGACGATCTGCACGGGAGGAATGAATGTGGAACCAAATGCTTTCCTGAGTTGTAAAATGCCACTCCCAGATGACAGTAATATTTTTATACATGAAAGGGGTGCATCAAGCTTGTGAATTTTCTATTCATGATGAATGGAAAAATTTTGACACCCTACTTTGCAAGAAGATGTTAATAATCATGCAGCTAATGAGAATGTAAAAAGAAGAGGATGTTGAAAAGCTCTAGAGTCATTGAATTCATTGCTAGTATTCGTAGGAGAGCCACTACTCTCATCAAATTCACCTCCTCAAGAAAAGGCGACAACGATGAATGTTCAAGGTATAAATTTTCCTCTAATCAAATTGCTTTTGATTATGATAAATATGGTAAATATTCACATAAGATTTCGAAAAATAACTTGCATGTTCCTTTTGTGGTTTGAATAATCATAATGTTTATAGATGTTGGAAGAAGATATCCATGCATGTATGAAACTTTATAAATAAATGAGGCAAAAGGTCCAAGGCCCATTGGACAAGGAAAATGATGTTGAAAATAAGTTGCAATTGTCTATTACTCATTACCATAAGAAAGGTCACCTTGTAGACAAGTGTTGGACTTTGTATCCAACAAGTCATCCACAACATTTGAAGAAGGGTGAAAGAGATAATGACAAGAATGGAAAGAGGATTCCATAATCGATGAGGGTCAAGATGATTCACATGATGATGAACGCGCAGCTAAAAGAAGCGCCATTGAAATGGTTTGCAAGTGGATGGTTAGATTTATTATCCAATTAAGGCCTTGCATGTATTTTGATGTTTCATGAATTTCCTTTGCAAATTCAAAGTATGGCGCATGTTGCATGAAGCAAGGTGTTGAAGGTAGATTTATGTTGACACACTTAAATGCAACAAATATGGAAATTTGTACATGAGATATTATTTGACTTGAGAGTCAATTTTTTTGAAGAGGCATGTTTTGTCGACTTGTGTTTGGTTGATGGTTTTGTACACCAATATGTAAGAGTACATAGAGACATTCACATGATGTGAATTTTTTTTCTTTGAAGGAGAAAAATGATATGTCGGTGAGCTATGTTTCTTGCATGATGTGTTTTTCGGTTTGATGGTTTTGTTTGTGACAAGACGTCACAAGATTTTGGGAAGGTCACTCTTGAAGGCGAGAGCCTCATGATTACAACCTAATCATGAGAATCAAATGGCATGAACCAAACATATTGTGTATTAAATCAGGAATTCCGCTCTCCCAATCATTTCTAAATCACCCATATCACCACGAAAACATGTTTTAAAAGAACATACTTTAGTAGGGGAAAGACCTTAGGTCCTTTGATTATGCACATGTGTGAAAAATTGAAATTGGCAATTTGCAAAAAGTTGAAATTATGAATGAAACCACGAAAACAAAAAATCCCAAAAGTAATAAATGATTTAAATAGACCTAATTAATTATTTACCAACATAAATTCTTCAACTTTTAGCAACTAAATGATAAGTAAAAAAATAAATAAATTTTTAATTATGGTTCAAAAGTTACATAATCTTAAGAATCCAAAAAACAAATTATTTTTTCAAAATGTATTACTTTCAAAGTATCAACAAAGAATGTACAAGGGTGTTCAATGAATTAACGCTATTTATTTAAATTCCATGATGTATATCTTACTCATAATTTTAACAAATTATTAAATAATGATCTAGATTGGATAATTATATTATTTGTCATATATTTTAATGCTTATAGAGTTGAAAAAACTAAAAGAATCAACTTAGTAGGGTCATTTTAATGGTGGGTGGAGAATTGGGGTCTAAAACCTTTTGGAGTCATTTTGAGGTATTAAATGACATTTTTGGGGTCAAACGATTATCCCTTTTGCCGAAATCTTGACCATTATTCTACACTTAAAGACATATCCAATGGTGCAAGAAAAACATCAAATTAAGTTCATTAAAAAATTATGCCTTTAGTAAGTTGACCTATCATGTTGACCACCATGATACGAGAGAATTTCATTTTAGCCCCATTACTCATGCATAGCAAGCTAGCTACATGTGGAATTTTAACAAGACTCTAAAAGGTCTAAAATCACAAACCTCGTTAATGGTTGACGGAGTCAAATCTTACACGTAGTTGGCTATCACGCTATGTTAAATACTTGGCCACTAGGAGGAATAAGAGTTCCATTTTGTGTTATTGTATTTTGTTCCATAGTTGAAAATACAACTAGAAGTGTGAAGTTAGAGAGAAAAATGTATGAAGTTAAGTTTTTTATAGCCACCTCTACATGCCAAAAGTCTTATAGCTAACTCTAGAGAGATTACCTCTTTCTTTGTACTTGCATATTTTTCCATACACGGAAAAGGGAGAGTAGAGCATGTTTACACTTTAGTGTTTTTTTCTCCCATAAGGATTTCCTAGGGAAAAAGAGTCTAGAACATCATTACTTTTTAGGGTTGCTTGTCTCCCATAAGGATTTCCTTGGAAAATAATTGTGTTGATTGTCTAGAGATATGTATGTGTGTGTTTCATTATGTTCTCTATTTCTTACATTGTGTTTCATTATGTTTTATATTTCTTACATTTCGCCCTCCTATTTTTTCTTTCCAATAAAGGTTTATAAAGTAACATGAGAAGAAACATGAGACTTGGAACAATCATTTTCATTATCTATATGGAAGGCAAAAAGGATTATATCCCCCTAAAGCTTAAACTTATGTAGTTTGTATGAAAAGAGAGAGCCTAACATAGCAGGCATAAAAATACTTTCCTACAAAATGATAAAACATGTGAAAGAAAAATTTAAAACATAAATCAAGATATCAAACACAATGATATTATGATGGAGAGAATATTTCATATGCCAAAATGAACATGCAAACTATAAACTGTAATAAAAAGATAACAATATCATAGAAAAATTTTAAAACATAAATAACGTAACACACAAGGATATCTCAAAACACCTGAATGCATATGTAGAACAAAACCTGTAATAGAATATTTTGCTACATACAACATTGCACATTTTTAAAACATAAACTAACTTCTAGCAAACAATAATATTAAATTAGATTTGAATTAAAAATAGATATATGTTAGTATGAATCCTTTGTCGAAGTGTACGAAAAAGGACCACTTTAGCTACGCATAACTAATAGCCCTAACAACAAGAGTGGCTGCCAATATCTTCGAGATATGTGGTTAGTTGGACATAAAAAGAGCTGCAAAAAACTAGATCTATGCATGGAAAGACATTAAGCGTAAAAAAATAAGGGTTTGCTCCATATACCAATAGACAAGACAAGAACGATTTTTGAAAGAATTTTTATATTAATTGGGCACACGGGAGGAAAACAAGAAAATAAGGGTTTGCTCCATATACCAATAGACAAGACAAGAACAATTTTTGAAAGAATTTTTGTATTAATCGGGCACCTGGGAGGAAAACAAGAAGGCGTATCCAATTCTCCTCAGTGGGATGGGTTCTTGGAAGTCCTCAGCACTTCAGATCTAAAATCTCTCTCTCTTGTTGGTGTAGAAAAACCCACACAAAGAATGGAACTCAAAGGGAGCTCTCACAGCAAATGGCAGAAAAATGGTGACCAAGTGTATAGATCCAGAGTGATCTAATAGGCAACAAAAGGTGAAGAATGGTAGGAAAAACCCTCCTATTTATAACAAAATATTGGGTCATTCTAGATCTTGGTGCATGGGTTAACCAGATCTAGATCCACCTTTTATGGAATATTTTATTATATTTGTTGGAGGGAAAGGTATTTGACTTGGGTCAAATCCCTTGATTTGTTAAAAATAAATAAATAAATGATTTATTTATCTTTTTAAGGAAGCGGTTAGAAGATAATCAAATAAATAATGATTTATTTAATTATTTAAGGAAGTGGTTGAAAGATAATTAAATAAATAGTGATTTATTTAATTATTTGTGGGTGATTTGGTAATATTTAACAAGGAATATCATCTAAATAAGGTTTAAATGATTATTCCTAGAAAATAATAAGATAAATAAAGGTTTATCTAATTAATTTCTTTGATTTTGGGTTAAACATGACTGGGAATAATAATTAAATTATGGTTTAATTAATTATTCCATGAGGAAAATCAAACAAATATTGGTTTGTTTAATATTTCCTTTTGGGGTTTCCCGTTTTAACATAGTGAAAGCAGTTTTACTTAGGGTAAAACTGGTCTTACATGGTGTACTTGGGTCCATCTAATGATAATAAGTTAGATGACCAAAAAATGGTGTAACAGATTGCCCCCCAGCGTGCGAGTGTCAGGAGCAAATCGTATGACCGAAGTACGTTGTAAGAACATAATCACTAGACAACAAAAGGGGTGTCAGAGAGAGAAATGTGAGGTAGATAGTGTGCTGAAGGACTAGACCCTGAGGAGACGAGACTCGCAGGTGCAACAAGTCTTTTTTTATGAGAGGGTACCTGTGCTGAAGGCGGCGGGGGAGGCATACCTATGCCCGCCGAGACAAAGTACAAAAGAATAGTGTGTCCAGTAAACAAGGGACCAAACCATAAAGTACAACTGGCATAATCATGAGCCAGATAAAAATACAATGAGGAATCCCACATACATGCTGTGCCTGGGATAACAGCCAGGACTTGTACAATAATATCCGAGTACATGAGATACAAATACAACCCAAATGCCCCCTGTAAATGGGGAAGGGCTCACAAAATCTGACTGATACATGCAAATCAAAGAGGCGCTGCAAGTGGCTATGGCCAACATCATCAAATATCTGGAGCTGCATCGAAGGCTGCAAGGAAGAGGTCATCCGGGCATGTGGGGGGCTACCTGCAGGGCCACCCCCTCATGAGGGTTGAGACATCTCACACACACCCGGGGAATCATCAAGAGCTGCTGCTGGATCACTAGACCATCAAGTATACGGATCTCGATCATGCTGAAAGGAGCTAGAGAAACAATCAAGCCAAAGGGAAAGGAGATATCCCTTTGCCTGATCTGAGGCACCGAACAAGAGTGGAAGCTAGAACCAAGGTACACCGCCCTCTAGACCTAGCTTCTGGAATGAATGAGCTGATGTCGACAAAAGGAGGTCCACCATAGGTGAGGCAAGGAGAGACCTTCAACTAAGGCACGAGAGAAAAAAGTAGAGCGACGGACAGACTGACACTAATGATGATAGTGAAGTGGAAAGGACTGAGTAGCTAGTGGACGATTTCCCTTGTTAGAGAATAAAGGGCATGAATGACATGGCAGCGACTGACACAATATCATAAGGGATAGGGGACAGTGGGACTGAAGGTCATAATATGCGACACAAGAGAGAGACCAAGCAATGAAGGATGGAGGGCTATAGCGGGGTACAAAGGGACTCGGGATAGACTCCATGAATGCGATGATGACTCAACTTGGATGCTCTAAACAAGGGCGACTCGATGGTGCTGCCACATAGTAAAGGCCCAATGGGGGGCCATGAAAGCATGAGTACAAGATGGTAACTCATGACGAAAATTGACATGAACAAAGACAAGTAAGGAGGCAAAATGGTTCCCCAAGTACAAGTGTCATAAGTGAGGAAATTTGATTTTAAGGGGAGGTGAAGTGACCCTTCTTGGACAAAATGGGTCCGGGTGAAGTAGCAAATCACAAAAACGAAAAAATATGCTGGCTATCGAAAAGAAAATAAAACATGCATTTCAGAAGGGAAATGCTAAGTGTAATATTTCTTAGGATAGAGTGCATTGCGAGGATTAGGAAAGGGGTTGCCTTCGAAATTCTCTAAGAGGTATGCCCCCTTACCGAGATCCTTACTGATGATGTAAGGGCCTAGCCATAATGAGTCAAACTTCCCATGACCAAGGACATCATGGGCCTGGTCATAGACTAGAACAAGGTCACCTGCGTGAAAAGTGGGAGGCTGGAATTTTCGGTCATACTGAGCTTTGGTGCGTTTCTTGGCCGCTTCCATGGTTTGCAAGGCAACACGGCGGTCTTCGGAAGCGCGCTCAAGCATGATAAGTCGTTGTTCTAGAGGTTGGGTGTCAGGGAGAAGTTTGACGGCCAGATGCAGGGGAGGAATTTCACACTCGATCGGTAAGACTGCCTCCTCTCCAAAAACGAGGTGGAAAGGAGTAAACCCAGTGGCGGTTTTAACAGAAGTCCGATAGGCCCATAAAGTAGGGAAGAGCATGAGGTGCCAGTTGGTTTTGTGCTTATTCACCGTCCGTTGAAGCATAGTCTTGAGGATTTTGTTGACTGCTTCAACTTGGCCATTACCTTGGGGGTAATAGGAGGAGGAATATTGGTGCTCAAAACCCAACAGTGAGGATAGCTCGCACCATATCTCATCTTCAAAATGTCTGCCATGGTCAGAGACCAGTTGTTTCGGAACTCCGAATCGAGCGATAACGTGGTTAAAGAAAAAGAGGGCCGCGGTAGCTGCCGTGTTGTTAAATGTAGGCATGGCCTCGGCCCATTTTGTGAAATAGTCGACCGCCACGATGATATATTTGTGGTTACCAGCGGATGGCGGGCGACACTCCATAAATTCGATGGCCCATTTACAGAAGGGACCAGTGGAGACGACCGGATGGAGGGGAGCTGGGGGAGCTCGCGCCTTAGGGGCGAAATGTTGGCAATTGGGACAGTGTTTGACTGCCTCAATGCAATCACTGAAGAGGGAAGGCCAAAAATACCCAGCACGCATGACTTTTTGGGCGGTAGCAAGACCGGAGAGGTGGCCACCGCAAGCGCCGCTATGGTAGGCATTAAGGACCTGTTCAGCTTCAGCGTGTGTGAGACAACGACGAAGGACAGTATCAACCCCGCGACGATAGAGGTCGTCGCCGATAAGGAGGTATCGGGGAGCTTGGTGTCGGATACGTCGGCGAGCCTCACGATCAAGGTGGAGGGCGAACTTTTGGGTTCGCAAGTAAGTAAGAATATCGCCATACCACGGGTCGTCGGAAGTAATGGAAAATAAGTGTTCATCAGGAAAGTCATCATTAACTGGAGGGTCGTGCGATCCAGTAGGTAATTCAGAAATGAGCTCAGCGAGGGCTAAGCCTTTCTTACTCTTTGGTGTGACAAATTCGAGGTCGAATTCCTGAAGAATGACGACCCAACGGGCGTACTTCCCAGTGAGGATATGACGACTCAAAAGGAAAGCCAAGGGGTTGGAATTAGTCACAACCTTGGTGGAGCGCATGAGGATGTAATGACGAAGTTTTTGGACTGAGAACACTACAGCCAGTGCTAATTTTTCTTCAGGTGAGTAGGAAATAGGGGGCCCTACAAGGTTCTTACTGACGTAGTAGATCACATGCTCGGTACCGTTGTCATCTTCCTGGATAAGGACTCCAGCGACCGAATAGGTGGACGCGGAGATATACAGGATGAAGTCCCGATCAAAGTCGGGAGGACGGATTAAGGGAGCGGATGTGAGAGCCTGCTTGAGGGCATCGAAAGAATCATGAGCAAAGGAATCCCAAACGAATGGGATAGTAGATCAGAGGAGTCTAAGGAACCCATGTGCGGTGGTGGCATAGTCAGGGACGAACCGACGAAGAAAATTAGCTTTGCCTTGGAGACTTTGGAGCTGGCGAAGGGTACGCGGAATGGGAAGTTCAATAATGGCTTGAACTTTCAAAGGGTCAAGAGTGATACCATCCTTAGACACGATGAAGCCTAAGAGACGGCCAGCAGGAACGCAAAAGACGCATTTCAACGGGTTAAGGCGGATATTATACTTGCGACATCGGAGAAAAATGGTACGCAGATCGTGGAGGTGCTGCGCCCGATGCTTAGATCGTGCAGTGAGGTCGTCTAAATAAGCAAGGATAATGTGAGCTAAGTCATGGAAACAATAAGACATGGCCCGTTGAAAAGTGGCGCCGGCGTTTTTGAGGCCGAAAGGCATGACCCGATAAGCAAAAGTTCCCCACGGACTAATGAACGCGGTTTTGAGTTGATCAGCAGGACGGATAGCAATTTGGTTGTATCCGGAGAAACCATCCATAAAGGATAGAACCTCATGCTCCGCACACTCGTCAATGATTTGGTCAATGAACGGTGTGGGGAAGTTGTCTTTGGGACAAGCTTTGTTCAAGTCGCGAAAGTCTGTGCAGACACGGATGGTGCCTTGTTTCTTGAGAACAGGAACTGGGTTGGATACCCAAGTGGTGTATTCAATGGGGTAAATAAAACCAGCCTGCTTGAGCTTATCGATTTCGGCTTTGATAGCGTCACGTCTGGAAGGATGAATGGGTCTCAACTTTTGACGGACTGGTTTGGCATCAGGCCATGTGTCGATATGGTGTTCGACAATGGCGGGATCGAGTCCGGGCATTTTAGAATAGGACCAGGCAAAAATATCGCGGAATTCTTTGAAAATCTTGGTGTAAGCTTCGATTTCTTCTAGGGTGTAGTGGGTGCCCAAGGTGATATATTCTTCGACTCCTGGTTTGACTGAAATGTCAATTTTGATGGTAGGAGAGATATTGGCCATGTTTCCTTCTTCGAAAGCATCAGGTGCAGGGATGGGATTTTTGAACCAATCGACTGCATTGGGAATGAAGTCTTTGGTTTCCACAGCATATTGGTCGTGGGACTGTTGTGGGAGGAAGTATGCGCGATGGTGCATATCATCCCATGGAAAGTCCGGGTTGGTCATGGCTTCCATAATGTCTTCATCGGACTGGAAGATGGGAAGACTGGAGGAAGAAAGGTCACCCGAGGAGGTAGTGGTGTGCGACGGGTCATCAGGAGGAGAAGGGCTCAGATGTGCGATATCAACAGATCCAAGGTCGGCTGAGGAGCCGAGAGGATCTGCAGGTTGAAGGGCAGGTGAACTATCTCGCAAGGATGATGACAGGTACAAAATGGTGGTTGACGGCTCTGTTGGCTCGATAGCGGGAGGAGGAATGTGAATGGGAGTAGGAAGATCCTCTGGTCCTATCGAAGTGGCCTTGAATTGGCGGTACATGTCCAAGGAGGAACGATACTCGTCAAGGCGGGGACAGAGGTGGGTGTAATGGCCGTGGAAATCGCACAAAGCACAAGGGTGGTTTGTGCACAAGGTTTTGAGTTTCGGGATAGAGTCCGGAATAGTGACGTAGACTTTGGGGATGTCAGAGTCGGGAAACGTCTCGTTGACTAGAATCTTGAGGTGCGGCAATTCAGGACACATATGGGTGGCGTGACCGACAATATCACACAAAGCGCATTGGATAGCGGGCTTTGGCGGTCGCGGAGGGGTAGGGGTTGTCGGGGCGGCCTGGTCCTGATGGGTTGCCCCTTACGAGCTATGCCTTTCTTTCCGGGGGCTGGCACCACAGGGGTAGGGTCCTGTGGAGGTGCTGGGGGCCCGGAGGAAGTGAGGGGGACCGGTTGAACCGGTGTCAAAGCAAGGTAAGGTTTGGGGTGACCGGGAGGGGTAGCGGCTGGAGGGTCAATGTACCAGACAGGTATACCGAGGGTCAGGTTAGGGAGAGAGAGGGTGGCCATGACGGGGACAGAAAATACTCCGGGAGGGGGAGCCAGGAAAGGTATCTGCCCAGCAGGGTAATGACCAGGAGGGACGGCTCCGAGGTGGTTAAGGCCAGGGGGAATCGTTCCAGGAGGATAAAAGGGTTCGGGGATACTAGCTGTAGGGGGAGGGCCAGAAGGAGGAGGTCCGGCTGGCTGAGAGGAATGGCTAGTAGCGGGGTGCGGAGGGCAAGGGGGAGGTTGCTGACTAGCCGAGGCAGGCCGCTTAAGAGCAGCCTGAGACGATTGCATCATGCAAATATTCGATAAGCTAGGATCAGTGATAGGAGCAGGAGGAAGGTTAGGGAAAGTTCCAAGCAGGGAGGAATCTTTGTAAACGCCGGGGCAGACACTGGTCAAGGAATCGATGGTTTGCTTGTTGGCTACAGAAGAGATGGTCGTCTCAGGTGAGGTCTGAGATTTTGGCTCATGATATGTCAACTGGTCAATGGTGACTATCTTTCCATTATGGGGGAAAGACATCTTGCGGAAAACCGCGGATGGGACAGCAGACATAGCATAGGTGTAGCTTCGCCCCAATAGAATGTTGTAGTCTAGCGAGGCGTCGATGACTTCGACGTCAACGCAAACAGTCTTACCGGCGAGGGTGATAGGACAATTACGAAATAGGCCAATGGGCTGGGAGGCATGGCCGTCCCACGCTCGAAGGGTGATCGTGGAAGGGGCCAGCTCAGGAGATCCGAGTTGCTTCCAAACCGAAGCGGACATCACACAGGTGGATGCCCCCTCATCAATTATACACCGGGAAACGTGGGCGTTCCGGATTTTGACTGGGATTTGGAAGGCGACGGAAGGAGGGAGAGGAGGATGGTCCGATTGAGTGGCGTCGAAAACAATCATTTGGTCATCAACAGGATCTACAGCGCCCACGGCAGATAGTAGAGCCCTCTTTTGGGAAGGGCACGACTGGAGGAGTTCCAGTGTGGAAATGGTGGTAGGGGATTGCGCCAAATCATCTACTATATTATACGAATGAGCAGCTCGACCTGAAGCAGCGTTTCGACGTAGGGATCCCTTAGGAAGGAATCTGCATGGACCTCAACCCTAAGTTGAGGGATACAAGGGGCCACCGTATGTCGAAAGAGGCTCGTAGAACCCGAAGGAGGCTCGAGGACAAGATCGGAAAGCAGAGGTCGGGTACCGGCGAGACCGAGTTTGAAGGTGAAGATCGACGAGTCAAGTTAGGATCGGAGTGCAGATCATAAGGATCTCGGTAACGGAGAACCCGTAAAGGAAGGGGAGTGGCAACCCGACCGTCAAAGTGCGTTGGGTAGCCACGAATCCTTGCCGAGGGAAGGGATCAAGAACACAATGCCAAACTCCTACAGTAGTGGCTAGTGGCCACATTAGGAGGAGCATGAGGGGAGGCGTGTTGTCCGCGCAATGTGGCTTGAGACTCCCACATCTGCCGCATCTGGGGTAAAAGGGGACAATCGTGGGTGTAATGACCATAAACACCACAACACGAACAAGGCTTGTTTGTGCGAAACGGCCTGTCCGGCTTGGGCTGAGTGCCCTGTTGCTGGTTGGCAGTGTTAGGGTCCACACCAGAATTGGGTCCACGGGTACTAGGAGCAGATTGGTTTTGATGGCCTCTCCGCCTTCTTTGAGAAGAAGGGGGATTAGTCGCGCCCTGCTGTGCAAATACTTGCCCTGGAGGGGGTTGTAAGTGTTGTTTCGGGTTTGGAGGAGGCAAGGGATATGGAAGCGCATATGCTGGAGGATCTGGCACACCAGGCTGCGGATAAAGGTAATGGTTAGGTTGGGCAACATTGAGGTAAGCAGGAGGTTGGGCAAAGGGAGGAGGCATGCCATATCCTGGATACATGCTACCGGGAGGGGGAAGAGTGCTAGAGGTGCTGGCCCCTCCCTGAGGGAGACCATAGCCCATAGGAGGTTGAGCGTACGGATGGGAAAGGGCTCCAACGACCGTCGGCCTGGCCCATAGGAGGTTGAGCGTACGGATGGGAAAGGGCTCCAACGATACCGTTGGCGGAATGAGATGCCCCCGGGGCGTTAGCGCCGCCGGGCCTGGGGAGGTCAGGAAGAACGGTATAAACATAACCAGATTGAGCGTAGATCAGGTCATATTTCAAGGCTATTTGGAGGGCGGCTTCTTTGGTTTGAGGAAAATGGGAGGCGACATCCTTGCCGATGGGAGCCGGAAGGGTGCGAAGGAACCAGTCCATATAAACCCGATCTTCGAAGGGAGGGGCTCGACATAAGCTCCGTCTTCTTCGCCATTCCTGAACATGGGCAGAAAGGCGGGTTGAAGAGGATTGCTTGAAGGAATTCAAGAGCTCCGTGCCAGTGTCGTATCGGAGAGGGAGCTGGAAATAAGACAAAAAGGCTTGGGCAAGGGTCGCAAAGGTGGTATGGGAAGAGGTGGCTTGTTCAACATACCATTTAGAAGCTTCGCCGGTAAGCGTGCGTTGGAACAATCGAAGACGGATGAAGTCATCGGTAATGGAATTAGAGGAACACCACATGTGGAAAGATCGGATATGATTGGTTGGATCTTCTCCAGCTTGGCCTTCGAACTTAGGGATGTCGGAAGGGAGCTTGGTTGGCATGGCAGGCCAACCAACATCGTGGCGGATAGGGTCATTGATCAACTGATTGAAATCGGGGAGGCTGAGGCCTGCAATGTACGGCAGCAAGGGGGTGGCCGGGGTAGTTCTTGTGGCGGTTCCGCTAGTAGTCGGGCCGACATTAGGGCCGGGGGAACCGCTAGCGTTAGGCCCTGGACCAGACATAGTGAATGTGGCAGGGGGAGAACCAGGAGGAGAAGGAGAACCCGATGACTCAGGAGAGGAGTCGGAGTGCGGACTCGAAGGAGGACTGGCTCGACGACGGCGGGGCGGAGCAGGTCGATCAACCGGAAACTGAGGGTGAAGGCCAAGAAGTCTCCGGGAAAGGCGCCTAGGGGGCGCAATGATGACAGGAAGAAGGAAACCGACAGGGGCAGAAAGGGACAGAATCAATAGAGGTCAAGGGCAGACAAGGTGCAGTGACAATTGATTTTAGAGTCTTTGCCAGGCGGTGTTAACCAGGCGCTTCTTCACTTAGGGTCAGTGTGTGGTGTGCGTTAATTTTAATTTTTAAACCCTTTTCGTTTTGAGAGCAAGAAAAAGTGTGCTGCGTAACTGAAAAGAAATCTACAGAGAACAGTATATAATGCTGAAATAACAGAACATTTAACAGCTAAACATGCATCAATCTAACCCAAAAAGGTGGGTCTCTCAAAACTACTCTAAAAGAGGGAAAAAATCTAGTCAAAACACACATAAAAAGAGGCCAATAGATCTAGGGTCAAAAGGGACAGGGATCTAAAGGATAAAGCTGCTGAAAAGAGGTGCAGATCACAACCAAGAGACAGAGGCAAGGTGGCTGGAAAAAGGAAGGTAATCAACAAAAGCAGAGGGGGCAAGGAGGAGGCCCTAAAAGTAGATCCAAACAAATCTTCAGGAGGTGATTTGAGAGGTAGAAGAGCTGATTACAATGGATCTGAAAGGGAGGTAACAGATCTGGAAAAAGGGAGGTTGAAGCTCTGGAAAACAGACGGCTGAAACAACTAAAACTCTTCCACAAAATGTGGAGGGTACTGAAGCTCTAGGGGGCTAGGTTTCCACTTAGATGAGTAAAAAAAGATCAGAACTTGGTCAAAGTGGGCTGAGGCAGAGGCTGGAAGACCCTATTGTGGAGCCGCAAGAAACCCAAAAATTGGTAAAAATCACCGAAAACCAGGTCTGTACTCTAATTGCTTTCATGTGTCGCGTGGTAAGGTGGGTAGAATAAAGACTGGAGGTCCGCAGCTCGCAGAAAAGGGGTAGAGGCATGACTGAGGTCCAGGTCGTTGTATTTATGGGCCAAAAGTGTGACCCCGCTCCGCTGTCTCGCCGCGCATTTTCGGTGCTGTCGCCCCGCCTGTGGCTGGAGACAAGAGAGATGTAACAGGCCAAAAACACACTGGTTAGAAATTACATGTTTTAGGGTTTTATGTGAGAAAAAAAACATAAAAATAGGAAAAATAAACAGCTGAAAAGAAACCCTAGGGTCTGAAGTAGCTGGATATGCAAGAATATGAAAAACGACAGCGGTCGTAATTTAAAACCCGTGTGGAGTCGCCATTTGTTAGTATGAATCCTTTGTCGAAGTGTATGAAAAAGGACCACTTTAGCTACGCATAACTAATAGCCCTAACAACAAAAGTGGCTTTCAATATCTTCAGATCTGTGGTTAGTTGAACATAAAAGAGCTGCAAAAACCAGATCTATGCATGGAAAGACATTAAGCAAAAAAAATAAGGGTTTGCTCCATATACCAATAGACAAGACAAGAACAATTTTTGAAAGAATTTTTGTATTAATCGGGCACCTGGGAGGAAAACAAGAAGGCATATCCAATTCTCCTCAGTGGGATGGGTTCTTGGAAGTCCTCAACACTTCAGATCTAAAATCTCTCTCTCTTGTTGGTGTAGAAAACCCACACAAAGAATGGAACTCAAAGGGAGCTCTCACAGCAAATGGCAGAAAATGGTGACCAAGTGTATAGATCCAGAGTGATCTAATAGGCAACAAAAGGTGAAGAATGGCAGGAAAAACCCTCCTATTTATAACAAAATATTGGGTCATTCTAGATCTTGGTGCATGGGTTAACCAGATCTAGATCCACTTTTTATGGAATATTTTATTATATTTGTTGGAGGGAAAAGGTATTTGACTTGGGTCAAATCCCTTAATTTGTCAAAAATAAATAAATAAATGATTTATTTATCTTTTTAAGGAAGTTGTTAGAAGATAATCAAATAAATAATGATTTATTTAATTATTTAAGGAAGTGGTTGAAAGATAATTAAATAAATAGTGATTTATTTAATTATTTTTGGGTGATTTGGTCATATTTAACAAGGAATATTATCTAAATAAGGTTTAAATAATTATTCCTAGAAAATAATAAGATAAATAAAGGTTTATCTAATTAATTTCTTTGATTTTGGTTTAAACATGACTGGGAATAATAATTAAATTATGGTTTAATTAATTATTCCATGAGGAAAATCAAACAAATATGGGTTTGTTTAATATTTCCTTTTGGGGTTTCCTGCTTTAACATAGTGAAAGCAGTTTTACTTAGGGTAAAACTGGTCTTACATGGTGTACTTGGGTCCATATAATGATAATAGGTTAGATGACTCAAAAAAATGGTGTAGTAATACACATGATTATCGCGAAATGCAAAGTGCTTTAAGGAAAGGCCAATGCGAAGGCAAATTTTTCAGAACTATTATTTAAAAGATTTCAAGTATGGGTGTATGTGATTTCCCTTTGTAAATCACATCGGAAAGAAAAGGAGCCATATAGCAAAGAACATTTGAAATACTGATATTGCGATGCGATATTACCATCGCATATTGTAATCAGGGAAGGAGAAAAATCACACAAACACAGTGGTCACAGAAATTGCGAAGTGCGATATGATGACGTGGTGATGACGTGGCAAGTGACGTGGCAGCTAACGTGGACCTGACCCCACAAATCACAAATAAATCAAGATGACATGGCAAGATGACATGGCAGTGACGTGGCACGATGACATGGACCTGGCCCGCATATCGCAAATCGCAAGATCAGAGGGGTGAAGATCGTAAGAGCAAAGTTGCGATGCGATGGATAGAAGCGATGCAATGTGCCGATGTGAAGGGAGACGTGGTGACACAGCACAATATCACACATCGGCGATGCGAAGTTCATCGCATACCACGAAGTGGCAATGCGATGCGATGTGAAGATGCGATGCGATGCGAAGTGGCGATGCGAAGTTCATCGCATATCGCAGATTGCAAAGCTCAGAAGAGATAGCACTTTTAAATGCCGAAGTGCGATGAAGCGATAACCATTGGATCACGGAGTAGAGATCTATGATGCAAATTAGAAGTGCTAATTTGGGCATCGATAAATGTGCAAGATTGGTAGAAACGAAAATTTACGAAGGTATAAGGTTTCCCTTTGAGAAATCGCATCGGGAGGATGAAAGAGCAACATAGAAACGAAGAAAAAAATAGCCGAAATGCCGAGATACAACCTGGTGGGACCCTTCGCATATCGCATATCGGGAGATCATATGGACGAAGGCACATGGAATAACTGAATTTCCAAAGTGCGATAAAGAGAGCGGACGCGATGAAGATCAAAGCTGAAGCCGAAAGCATTTCAAGTCCGGGAGTATGTGGATTTACCTTTGTAAATCATTTCGGAGAGAAAAAGGAGGATTATAACGTAAAACAAAAAGGAAAGTATGAACACGGGTAGAAAGGCTCAAGTAAGGACCCAACACAGAGAAAAAGGCAGAACTGAGTGTTTAGAAGAGTGGTGAAGGTTGAACGTTGTGGGAACGAGAAAAAGAGGCGGAGTCAGGAAAATAAGAATATAGTGGCACTACTGGAAACACAACAGCTGGGTCGAGTTAGGCCAAAATGACAGTTATGCAGAACTATGTTGAATGTAATAGCAGAAACCGAAATGACTCTGACAGCAACAAAAAAGACAAATATATGGCAAACCAAGAGCTGAAAGGGCTGAGTGAAATATATTATTATATCTGTAAATGTAAATGATTTAATTATTTTTATTGTATGTGATGCAAAGGCAAGTCTTTGTAGGAAAATAAAAACTCCATTTTAATACACAAATATATACATTCTGTTATATTATTCTGAATGTGTTGGACAAGAAAATGAGAAGGGGGTAAGGCAAAGAGTCACACCTGTTCATTTCAAATTCCCTGTGGAATGCATAGTGTTATGAGGTGATCTCTATAAATAATGTTACAAGCATATGCATAAGGGAGATAATGGAGAAAGAGGTCAAAGAGTGTAAGAAGAAGAAGGAGCAGAGAGAGGAGTTGTGAAGATCCAGAGATGATATAAAGAAAATTTGAAGGCTGGAAGGACAGTATTAAAGAAGGAGAAAAATAGAGCTGATATCCAGGTAAATCAACATACGATTTTATTGTATAGTGAGGAAGTTGGTGCTTCCATATCAAGTTGTAGCTTGATAAATGTCCAGTTGTAGCTGGGTGAGGTAGAAGCCTCCTGTAGGTTGTAGCCTACAGAAAATAGATGGGAGTTGGAGCTTCCTTGCAAGTTGTAGCTTGCAGAATTGAGGTAGTAGCCTCCTGTAGGTTGGAGCCTATAGAAAATCAGTGGTGAGAGGGAATTGGAGCTTGCCTTTGCATCACAACAATAATAAGATGTGATTTTCTCCCTTATGAGTTTCCACTTATATCTGTTGTCTATGTGCATGATGATTATATGTTGATATTTTGTATTTAATCTGCTTAATACCTGCTGTTCACTTATTAAGATTGTTGTTCCATTGTATATTAAGTTGATCACGAAATGAAGATGTAAATAAGTGTAAAATAAAGTTTTACAAGACCATGACTACATTAAACTGATTCACCCCCCTTCTCAGTTTAACCAAGGGTTCAACACACAGAGGGTTCAAGGTACCTGCAGAGGTTTTTTGGTTTATTTCAGAGTTTGAAATAGATCTTTAAACTATGAAAACTAATAAATTTCCTTAAAATAGCGTGCAACAGAGAAATAGGGTTTCTCGGAAAAATTTGCAAGAGTTTGGCCTATTTTTGGGACTTTTGGAAGTTTATTAATCAATTTCTAAAACTCTGGGAGTGTTTGTTCTTTAAAAGGTCTTTAAATTGATTTCAAGTACAATTTTTTTAGAAAAATACCTATTGTAATGCAGGTATTTGGCTTTGGAAGAGTTTCAGAGTTTTTCGAATGATTTGATGTCTTCTGTGGATTTCTTAGAGCAAGGTGTAGCTCCTCAACAATCTTCAATGGTTTACCGGGTAAATATTGCAGGTTTCGGACATGAAAATGGCAGAAGAGAGGCTTTAAAAGGGTTTTTTTACAGTCGAGAAATGCAGTGCAGTGGGTTAAACACGCAAGAGGGGTAGGAAATGAATGCATTTTTGAAGGTTTATTAAACATATTGGTTTTATTAATCCGACATTGAATGCAGGTCACATCGAGCGGGAGGAGTGGTTTCGGAGTTCAGTGGGATTAAAACCATAGTGGTTATTGCGCGGAGTTGCGGTGGTAAGTGGTTTCGGCTTGAACCCACGTGAACCAGTAAGGAAAGGCCACGTGGAGGAGAGATAAAAGTGTGAAACCACCCATTTCGTGCAGTTTTGGCGTTTGGATGATCGCACATCTTTTCCACGTGAATTTGGATGTCAACCATTGGATATGAGAGTTGAACTCAAACGGTTGCGATCTGATGGGAAGGTGCATCAGAATGGGAGGTGGGACCGGGATTTTTGTATATGCGGCAATGGGTTTTCTCTTTATAAATAAACATTTTAATTAATTCAAAACCTTGGGTTATATGAATATAGGCGGGGGGAATAGATATAACATGTGTTTAAATTAAAACTTTTTTATGAAATGTTTCAATAAAAAACATATGCAGGTGCGGGCTTTAGTTTATTATATAGTTTTTAAACCTTTTGATAGTTTGTAAAAACTATAGGGGCAGGGTATTTAAATAATGATATTTTTTAGACCAATGGATTTTGGGAGGGGTTTTATTTAGTGCACATGGGGATATGTAACATTGGTATAAACTTAAAATAATGGGTTTTGGGGGGGTATTTTAAATATAATGGAATTGATAACTACGTGAGGGCATTTTTAGGGATTTAATATAAATAGGTTAAAAGTTAATATGAAAAGAGTAGTGAAATGGAAATAAAACATATGTTATCTCTAAGTGAAGTGCAAAAAATAAAGCATTGCTCATCTTTTATATTATTTCACTAATACTTAGGATAAATGTAATTTTGAGAATTTTATGAACGATTTTGAAGGGAATGAAGTTAATTATTTTAGGGCTACAATTTTACTAAGTAAAAATGTGTCTTTACTTAGGAAAAAGGGGTTTTGATGTATGAATGAAGGGTAAATGCTGAGAAATGTGGATTTAATGTAGAACTCAATATTTTTAACTAATCAGTCATCGAGCCTTGGGTCCGGTCCCAACAAAAGTCAAAGAAATGCTTTGAGCCTTTTTGACTGATAGTTTAGAATACTGAATACTTGTAGGAGAGGGGATATTAGTGATTTTGCCCAATGATGTCTTATTTACATGATTGCTCAACTGCTTTCTACCTACCCAACTTTATTTCTAATAGTTTTTCTTCATTATGTAGGTGCATTTAGACTTGCAACCTTAAAAAAATTTCTTTCAAAGCATAAAACTATCTAGATCTACCTTATTTCATCTGAGGGCTCAGATTAAATTGTTGAGCTCCTCATAATTCTCTACCTATCTATTGATTTTTCAAGTTTAAATTGTTTGACAAATCTTTATTCTCTATCTAAAACATGAAATTGAAAACATGAAAAGTTAAGATTAAATTGTTTAACTGATCATGGATTATGGCATTTATTGACACTCTGCACATAATCATTATTCTTGCAGTAAAAGTAAAAGTAGTGGCATTTGATCTTGCTCACTTTCAGGTCTTATTTTCATCTCTTTTTTCTTTTGGGGTCTATATTTTTCGAAGTCCTTTGATTTTTATTTTAGGATTTTTTTACCCTCTTTTTGACTTTTTATTATTTTTCATTTTTTCAAAATATGGGAAAAAAAATTGCAGAAAGCAAGGTATGTACATATTTACAAGACTATCAAAGTCAATTCAGAATTTATGAACCCTATTATGATAGGACCCTAACAGGTTCCATCCTTTTTCTTTACAAATAACACTGATGCTCCCCAAGGAGACAGACTTGGTCAAATATACCCTTTGTCCAACAACTCTTGCAATTGCATTTTCAGTTCGGTTAGCTCCGGTACACTCATCCGATATGGTGCTCTTGAAATTGGTGATGCTCCTGGCATCAGTTCAATAGTGAAATCGATGTCCATTCTTGAAGGTAAACTTGGTATATCTTCAGGAAACACATCCATGAAATCTTGTACTACATGTATGATTTCCGTAATAGGGGTCTTCTCCTTAGAATTAGCAAAACCCACCTGAATGGCATATATATTAAATCCTTTTCTAATACACTTACTCAATTGGGAGGCTGTGATAGGACACAACTGTAAGGGCTTCTTGATTCCTTGTATTTCTTGACGAGTTCCATATTGCATTCTGTAATATATAATATTCTCTTTACAATCTACTAGAGACCAATGTCTCTCCAACCAATCCATTCCTAGTAGTACATCATAGGACCCCAAAGGCAGTACATTCAG
This sequence comes from Pinus albicaulis, assembly GCA_034641835.2. Lineage (NCBI taxonomy): Eukaryota > Viridiplantae > Streptophyta > Pinopsida > Pinales > Pinaceae > Pinus > Pinus albicaulis. The sequence goes on from CM076584.1 coordinate 1,028,595,051, forward strand.
TTCCACATTTAACTATTGGTTTCCAATTTCCAGTGTACAGTTTGGAACTTTGGCACAAACTTTTCTCTTTGCCCCAATGGCTAGATGTACCAACCAGAGATTTTTGAATTTTTGACTTTGTAATTTACATATTTCTACTATTTTGGGGTTTACATAACTTAAATTAGCACCTAGTTCAACCAACATAGAAACAGTTTGTGAAAGTAACTTACCTTCCAGTTCTATCATCGTTGGCTGGTAATCTGCCTGCTGTTCTTCCAAATCTGGATTAATTCTGGGTATATTCCGGGCCACATCTTCCACTGTAGAAGCTTCTTGCAAATTATCTATTGTTTCATTTCTTCCATGCTATGGGAAATCCTTGAGCCTCGCCACACCCCCATCACCGTAGAGGTGGTTTCTGGTTTTGTCCATGTTCTGATTTGCTGGAAGCCTCTGTAGGTTTTTCTTCTGTAGGCAACTGGGTTCTTTGATGGTTTCATTTGAACTATTTGCTCACTGAATTCCTTGCAGAATTCTTAAAGTTATTGGTCCTATATCATTTTTGTAATTTGAACTACTTTTCTGCCATTTTCTTGGCAGCCAATTTTTTCCTATTTCTCCTTTTGCCTTGGACTATTGGTAACACATTCTCGCTTTTCAAATTTCTTCATCCATGGTCCTTGGATTTACGAACTCAATTCGTTATTTCATGTGGGTCGGAAAACTACTCAAGAACCGCTGAACCTTAGCCTTTTCATCTCTTAAATAAGGAACTTATCTTAATAAGGAAGTGAACTTGGTTATGTATTCATCCATTGTCATTTGACCCAATCTCAAATCATGGAATTCTATGGAATTTTCGTCATAGAAACGTTTTGTTAGATATTTGTCCTTAAAGTATTGTTTAAATTCATCCCATGTCACACTCTGGTCTGCAATACTACGGACATTCTTAACTTCCTCCCACCACAGGGTAACTTTTCCTCTCAATTGATAGATGGCCAACCTGGCTTTAAGGTTGCTTCTGTACTCATAAACTTGAAAGTATTTATTCATATTAATCAACCAATATTTTTCCACCTCCTTCACTTCTCCATCAAACATAGGTGGTTTATTCTTTCGGAACTCACCTTGTAACTCCACTTTTTGTTTCTTAATTTCTTGTTGTTCTGACACGTTACCAGACTCCACCTCATTATAGTTTATATTCTTGTTACTTCGTTGTGAATGGCTTCTTTCCACTCTGTCATTAGTTTGGTCCTTAGCTTGTCGTTCATTTTATTCCTGCATATCTCTTTTAGGATTGGGTTGTAACACTCCTTGTTTTTGTTTATCGGAAAGGCTTTTGAGTATCCTTTCCTGCTCTTGCATCAAGCGCTCATTGTCACTCCTAACCCAGACCATTTCTTCCTGTAACTTCTGCACAATGCTTAGTATTAAACTGGTTTGATGTTGATGTTCTTCCAGCGGTCTGCTGGTCTGCTGGTGCTGATCTATACTCAGCTGAATCCACATTTCTGGATGGGGTTGGGGTGTAAGTTCCCCTACATTTTGGGGTGTTTGTTGTGTCGACCCCCTCCTCATTTTGTCTCCTACTATATTATTTCTTTTCTGTGTACCATTTACACACAACAATTTATCATGTTAGGTGACCCATTAGGTCCCAGCATATGAACGCTGCTCTAATACCACTTGTAACATCCATAACAGTTCAACAATTAAAAAAAATTACTTTTTCTTATATATATATATATATATCCCATAATTGTTTTTGTTACCATGGTAAATATGCACATCACTTCAATTTAACATTAGCCATGTAATATTTTTCCATATAGTTATTCCAAACGGAACATCATTATTTTAATCATACAAACAAATATACTTACCTAGCCTCTTAACTCTATTCGGCACTTATGTTTGCAATCATGTTACAGTTTTACCTTAACATATAAATCTAGGCGGACTATAGATATATTTGAATTCATGACACGAATAATTAATACCCTAAAGGGACAAGTGAAGATTGGTGGAATCTCTTAATTCGATTTTATATGATTTCATCTGAGTTAATGATATACGAAGTATGGTCAATATTAAAAGAAGGATAAGATGTGATGTACCCTTCACATGGGAATTTGGGTTACGTGGTTGACACTTTCCCTAATGGCCACCGTTGGATCTGAGGTTAGATATCTACGGCTGAGAAGTCTCAGTACCTGTTTAGGGTATCAACTAGTCTCAACCCTAACTTATTCTTCATTTTCTTCGGGCTCCGGTGGCATTTTGATGCAGGGGCATTAGGTTCAGAAAATTCTTTGTATTTTAATATACATAGGGGTCTTGTGTTTTCAAGAGAATATTGGTTTCTTATGTAATTATTAATGTTTTTGAGTGACATTTAGAATAGATATTGAGAGAAATTTGTAAATGTTCCCAAATGATTGGAGAACATGAGAGAATTAAGATAGTTTAGATTCCATAGGGAATGAAAGATTTGAAAATTAATTGTAATTCCTAAAGTGGAATTGGTTCCATGATTTTATGAGTTTGAAAGGATTTTTAGGGATAAAGGATAGATTTTAGGACTTTGAGAATTTGGAGGATTTTGTTGAGATAATAGAAGATTTGAACATAAATTGGTTCATCATCTTTTGTATAAATTGTAAAGCTTAAAGGCAGAAAATAAGTAGACAGAGACAATAGTAGAGGTAGAGTAGGGTTTTTAACAAACAGGGGGTTTGTTTGTTAAGCCTATGGGCAGTTGGAGAAAAGGGCCATTGATTTGAATATCAGGCCTAAAGAAAAAAATATAGAACATGAAGTGTTCTGGATTTGTGTAAATATTGATTTATATATAAGAGATTGTATTCTGAGTTATTGATGGTGTGCATTGATTGTATGATTGATTGAATTATAGATTATGTGTGTGAAATACTCAAAGTTTATGAACAGGGTATTCAAACTCGAATGATGAAATGAATGAGTTCAAGAGAAAGTGTGTGATGATGTGTGGAATGACTCTATTTATATCTTATGTGAAAATAAGGGTTTGAATTAGTGGTTCTGCATACAATTGAGGAAACTGGATGAGGTTGCAGTCATCGATCACTGAAAGGATCGACGAAAACAGAAGAGAAACTGAAATTTTAATTCAACAATTGGATACATGGAATCATATGTTCCAGATGTATGTGTTGACAAGATGGTTTAAGTTTTAGAACTTAAAGAGGGAAATAACAGATCTGGCAGAGATGCGAGTCAGAAGAAGGGTTGTGTTTAGCTGAAGAAAATCTCTGCTTCAAACATCGGGGAAAACCACCCGGTCGGGACCTTAAGGCAACTCCTTTTCCGTTTGGTATGGTGGCTCCGACTGGATTTAAAGGACCAGTTTCCTTGTAACTAAATGGATTGGGTTGGATGGGTGGAAATGAAACTAAACTAACTGAAATAAAACTATCTAATTTAAGCTAAATGTTGATTAAAGAAATTCTAACATTAACCCGGGTAGCTATATGTGAATACAACTTAAGATTGTTCCAATTCAACAATAACCATGAAAATGTATTATTAATTAAATTGAAATGTGCAGAAACAAATAAAGATAACTCTGTTTAAGAAATTAAACAGAGTTATATAAACATATTGCATTCATCATTTTATACCATTTACATGTAACTATGAAAAATAACGTTTCAATTATACTCAGAAATGATATATAAAAGGAAGCGTTGTTAAAACAAATATACATATAAATGATAGCAATTTTAAAACGAATATCATAAAACAAAAGAGATCAACAGTAAACAGATAGAAATACCTTGCTCATCTTGATGACTTCAAATGCAATCTGATACTCTATCCAGTAACTATAATGCAAAACCAAATTCCAAGGTACAGAAATGCAACACTTCAAAGATAATTCCGCATGAAAATCACCAGATGTGATCCTTTTCAAAAAATATATAAGACAATGGAGTACAAAAATGCAATCTCCAAGTCCAAAAATATTAAGATCCAGGACCCTTCTCTAAATGCATGAGAGGGGTTTAAATACTACTTAACTAACTCTAAAAATAGTTTATTACAAAAAATAAGGATTCGGTTCAATGGCCGTCCTTTTCCTAGGCTAAAATACAGTGAAATTAAAACTAAATCTATCTATCTATGAAATTGATCTTTGCTCTTGCAGGCATCTAGCATAGTTTTGAGAAGATGCGGTTGACCGACTTTAGAATTCAGCTGTCCTGAAAAGACAGAGTCGGCAAGCGTAGGAGCAATCTTCTCTGTAGCATTGATAATACAATTGAGTGCACTGTGCTGACTGTGTGGCTTTGCCAAGTACATCCAGTATGAGTCCCAATTCAATCTTGTTAGCCCTTGGATGGATTTTTCTCTTTCTTCTGCCTTTTGCCTCCATTCTGTTTGCAGTTGATTTTCCTGTGGGAGATATCCTGGAAAAGTTTCAGAAATCAAGTTAGCTTTGTGTAAATTGTCATTTACACAATCAGTGAGAGTGTTTGCCGCTGTAGATGCCTCTTCTGCTGCCTTTTCTGCCCTTCTGATTTGTGCATCCCAATTATTAAACAGTATTTCTTTATGGTTCTCGTTAATGATGGGTGCACCAGCTTTTCTGCCTTCTTCTGTCTTTTGCCATGCTAGATAATCATTGATCTTTTCATTAATCAAATCATAATCATTTTGTAAATCTACGACATGATTTGTGATTTTATCGCTTTCTTGGCACAAAGAATTCCATTGCAATATTTTTTGGCAAAAAACTTCCTCTTGTTGCAGTAGTTGATTGTTCAAAGAGATGGTTTCTGAAATGAATTCTGGAAGCTTAGGATCATCCTTATGCTGTTCTTGGATTTCTTGAAGTTGTTGTTGTAACTCTTCAAGTTTTAATTGTGCTTCCTGATTGGCCTGTACCTGTTGCAATTGCTGTTGTAGAGCCTTTATCTGTTCTTATTTTTCATCCAACAAAAGTTGTATCTCAACTGCTTTATCAATTGTTGCAGAAGCATAAGCTCCTGTTATTTGAGATAACTTAGTGAGATTATGAGTAGGCTCTGTGGCAGGATCTTTCCACAAAACATCTACTTGTTCTGGTTCGGTAGCAATTGCACTTTCTATTTTCCTCTTTTTCCTTTGTCTCTTTACTACTGCTTTGTACTTTGTGGTACATAAAATACATCAGGAGAGGGTTGTTGAGAGATAACTTAGTGAAGAGAAGGATTATGGGGAAGTAAAATGCAATGACGGGATTCTTTCCACAAAAACATCTACTTGTTCTGGTTCGGTAGCAATTGCACTTTCTATTTTTCTCTTTTTCCTTTGTCTCTTTACTACTGCTTTGTATTTTGGGCTATAAAATACATCCAGAGGAGGAATTTCCTCTACATTAAGTACCATTTTGGAGGAGGGTGTGATTGGTATGTGCTTTGTTACTGCGGCTGTGCTGCTTGTTCCTGCGTTCAAAAATTTGGTTGTTTGGACAGGGGTCTGTACATTCTATCCTTCTACATTAATCAATTGATTAAAGGTTTCCCATTCTTTATCTAACTCAATGGTGACTGGCTGTTGCTGTACATTGGGTGGAGGAGGATTTGTTTGTTGAGAAGTCAAAATTTGCTGTTGAGCAAGCTCTTTAGATTGTGCAGAATCTTTAATGGATTCTTCCATTTTATCTTCCTTTTCTTTGGATGTATTGGAGTGTTCAGAATCTCTGTCAGATTTTGATTTGGATTTACCTGTGCTTGAACTTCTGTTAAGACTAACACTAGGAGTTTTCTCCTTTGCGGGCTCTAAGCGTAGATTATCCAAAGGAATAGGAATTAGTCTCCTTTCTCTGTACAACTTGAATTCCTGAAAATCTCTTGGAGATAGCTGCTCTTTAGCTGAATTCAAAACCTCTTTGAATGAATTTCTTTCCTGGAACATATCATCAAAAATATCTTGCTCCTCGACAAATTCCCTTACTTTGATTGCATTGGTAAAATTCTTAACAATATCATTTTGGTCAAATAACCTTCTTGAGAATTTGAACAGTTGTAGGCATGTAACGTTGCCTATCTTGTGAAATGCATGACCAATATCCAACAGTGAAAATGTTCCACATTTTATGGGAAATTGTGGCCAAATGCCCTTTTTCTTGTCTTTTAAATCTTTTGTCATACCTCCCTGGCCATAGGTCTAATAAGCAATTTCCCGAGCTACAAGTCTATCTGGAACATATAAGGGTAAAACATGGGGAGAAGCGTAACGTCCAAAAACCCTAATATAGGTGAACAATTCCTCTCCAAACCATCTTGCGATGGGGAGAATATCAACCTCTGTTTCTGAGGATAACCTCGGGGCATCCTTATTATACAATGTTTTGTACAATGGTAGCATTATTCCATGACAAATTTGATAAAAATGGGCGATAAACTCAGACTCCCATAGTTCTTTATGGTACACATGAATGGGAAAAGGATCGTGGATAGTCCATTTCCAGCCCATCACAGGGAATTTAGAGACATAGCAGATGGCATCCATGACATAAGCAGATAAGTAAAAAGGCGGATAAACCCGCTGGGAAACATTTCGTTTAGACCGGTAATGAAAAATAGCAGTGGTGAGATTATCAGATAGGATTTTGGCCCAATCTACAATTGTAGAATTAACAGCCGCATTCAACAAAGGAAGCCATTCGGGTAAGATCATATTTATGTCAGGCTTTCCAAAAAGCCTGCATAACATGGCAGCAGTAAAAAAATAAGGAGAGGTAAGTGAATCCATGCTGTACATACCTTGTTTGTTCTTCTTCAATGGTTCACTTCTATTGGTCCACTCCTTTGTGCATTCTGCCAAATTTGAGTGTTCTTTTGCAAACTCTTCCATAAATTTCCCGTTGAAAGTTTCCTGAGGTTCTGGAAGCTTATACATTAATCTCAGATCTTCTATGGTGAATGACCCAATTAGCTCTTCCGATGGAGTTCTGAATTGTCTGTTTGAAATATCTGTGCTATCCAGCACCCATCTCACCATATCTGTATATGGGAGAATCCTTGGTCTTGCTGCTATTCTATGTAGAAATGAGCAAGCCAAGTTTCTAAGGGTTGCTTCAGATGTATCCTTTGAACCTGCTGTAGCTGCAACTTTTATCACCACAGGGTTTTCATCTTCTAACAGTTTATACATTCCCTCCCAAGTGGATATACCGGCGTCCTTGTTACAGGCGGTGTCTGCGTATAGTGAAGCCATTTCTTTGTTCTCAGAACTTGAGCTCTTCTCCTTCTTACCCATAGTGTTTAGCGGAAGCTTTGTATAGTGGTCTGCTCCTTCGTGCCTGCGTTTTACGAATAAATGAGAGTAATGATATAAGAAAGGTGATGAGATTGTTTTGAATGTGAAAGCGAATGAAATATAATATTTAAATTGTGAAACGACTTTCAATCTAAACACAATCTCTTTTCACATTAATAATCAATCCAATCATTTAATATAATCATTAAAGCGCATAACGGATTTGACATATGGGAAGATTGCCTTGGGATAGCGCGCCTACATGAATCTGTGACATTGCGATCTGCGATTTGCTGCGCAATATCGCAATATCGCAAAATGAAATCATCACAGTCATAAAAATAGTGCAAAAATGGGAATTGCGCAAAGCGCATATCGCAAAAATCACAAAAGTGCATATCGCAAAAAGCACACAATCGTAAAAGCGCAGAATTGATAAGAGCGCAAAAGATTTTTATTAATCATTTCTGTTTTCTGCGCTATGCGATCTGCGATCAATGCGTTTTATATATACTATTTTGTTATGGATGCGCTATCTTGTTTCAAGAGCAATTTTATTATAATCTATCATAAAATTAAGTGTTTCCAAATATTCTTTCTAAGGGATTTCTACAAGTTTATGATAGAAAGTTTTATTTGAAAGGCAAATAAATCCTAATTGATTTTTTTTGGATTTTTAACTAAGGGCCCCCATTTATTTAGTATTATTACTAATACTAAATAAAAAGGGAGGTTGTTGCTGGTCACAACAATTGGCGATTCACTGAAAGAAATAGTTATCTCTGAAAAAATAAAATGAACAATCTATATTTAGTAAGTAAAGGTTTTTAAAGATAATAAAAACTATCTTATGATAATTCAAATAAAATGTAACTATGAAAAAGAAATAAAAATCATTTCATAATTTCTTTCTAATTCCTTAAGAAATAAAAACATTTTGGGTTATATCAAGCTTTGATTGGTGTTAATAATGAAGTAAGTGGATCTCTCTAAGTTTTGGTTTTATAATATACTCTATTGCCATAGGTATTGCCTCTGCTGCCAGCAAACGTTCATAGTCTCGACAGGGTTACCTTTAAACCATTAACCATTCATTGTCCCATCCAACTAAAATTATGACTTTTTAAAAGATAAATTCATAAGACTTATTATCTCATGTTTTTTGTCTTTTATTTATTTTTATTTTAAGAGTCATTGTTCTGGTTTGGTAGCGAGTTATTAACAATGCCATTCACTAGTTATAATTAAACTGAACAAGCTGGCTCGTCATGAGACCCCTTGTCTTATATTTATAAGCCATTACCCTGTTTTGGTATGCAGTATTGGTAATGTCAGTTTTATTACTCCTTATGAACATGGTAAGTCGGCTCGTAATGAGACCTCTTATCTCTTAAAATTTTTGTATAATTTCTTAGAATTACATTCTAAAAAATCACAACTTAAATGGATGGGGTGAAATAGTTTTATCCTTAAGAATCAATGGATGACAATTTTTAGAGTTTTTTTTTTTTTTTTTTGAATTCCAAAACTTTGAAAAAATCTATACTTTGATAGATAACTTTTCTCTGCTTAATAAACTTTATAATGCTTTACATTTTCTTCAAATTTTCAAAAGATCATGTAAATGATTGAAATAATCTTTTCAAAGTTTAACATCTTATTTTAAACTATTCAAAAACTGTAATCATTACTTTAAAAATTCTTATTTACACAAAATAAATATTTATAATATTTTTCCGAAGAAATTTTCTCAAATAGTAAACAGTCAATCAGAGACTCGTAAACAACCTTTATTTGTAAAAACAAAAACAATCAAAAACTTTGCAGAAAGAAATATATACAGTTTAAGAAGGGGTTACCTCCTTATGAAAAGAATTTCTTCAAGATAAGCCCATTTACAGGAAGAGACTCTCTCTTACCTATTAGATCTTGGAGTATAAATGTATTTGAGCTTATCTTCTCAACGATTTGAAATGGTCCAAGCCACATTTTCTGAAATTTGGTATGTTTACCTTTTTCTTCGTGTGCTTTATCCCATTTCAAAACGAGATCAACAATTGACAAAATTTTTGAGCCGGTAGAACTTGCATCAAAAGAAGATTTTACAAGCTGTTGATGTTTTTCATGAGTAATTTTTGCTTTATCCCTATCTTCTTCTAATTTAAGGATTTGATCATATCTCAAATGAATGGATGATGAAGGATTTTCTTCAATAAACTGCACTAGGGCTAATGATGGAAGTGTTAAGTTTGATGGTATCACAGCTTCCTTTCCATAAACAATATTGAAAGGTGAAGTCCCTATTGAAGCTTTTTCAGTGATACGATCAGCCCATAACGCAAAGATTAAAGATTTGTGCCAATTCTTTTGATTTTGATCAATGGTCCTTTTAATGATTTTGATAAGGTTTTTATTAGTGGAGTCAGCTAAACCATTACCTTGTGGGTAATAATTTGCTGAATATTTTAATTTAAAACCTCTTTTGACTGCAAATTCAATTAGACTATTTCCAGAAAAGTAAGATGCATTATCAAAGACAAGAGCTTGAGGTACACCAAACCTGGTTATGATGAATTGATCTATGAAATCAATAATTGAATCAGAATTGGCTACCTTCAATGGGATTGCCTCTACCCATTTTGTAAAGTAATCAGTTGCAGTAAGGATGTACTTGTGCTGTTTGGAAAAATGAGGTACTATCTCACTAATAATGTCAAGCCCCCATTGTTCAAATGGTTGCTCAATAGTTACTGGTTGTAAAGGAAAAGCTGGTTTCCTTTATCTTCCACTTGCAGTTTGAAAAATTTGGCACTTCCTTACGTAATCATGCGTATCTTTAAAAAGGGTAGGCCAGTAATAACCAGCGCGAATTATTTTGTGAGTCGTGGTATCACCTCCAAAATGACCTCCCGCTGGTCCATCATGCAATTCCTGCAAAACCTTTTCAGCTTCAGTCTTTTCCAAACATCTTAATAAAATTGAATCATAATTTTTTCTAAACAACACATTATCAATGATATCATATTTAATAGCCTTTAACCTTAAAGCGCGTTTAATCTTATAGCTGAGATTAGAAGGAGCATACCCATTTTTCAAGTAATAGATAAGATCAGCATACTGAGATCCGGTATCTGAAACATTTATCTGACTTACTTGAATATCTTGATTTGAATCTTGATCTTCTGGTATGTTATGAGGTCCTACCAATAATCTGCAAAAACCTTGTCCTCTAACAATCTTAGCTGGTTTAATATCAACATCATATTCTTGCAAGGCTGTTACCCAGTTAGCTCTCTTTTCCCCTACTTCTTTTTGAATTAATAATTGCCTCACTACAGAGAATGGGACAATGATTTTTGTATGTGTTTTCAAGAGAAAAGGTCTGAAATGTTTGATTGATTTAAACACAGCAAATGCTTGTTTTTCAACATCGGAATAATTAAGCCCAGCTCCTTGCAGATTCGAGCTAAAGAAAGAAATAGGTGCTTCGATTTCTTGATCATTGATTTGTGTTAAAACGGCTGCATAAGATGTTTCAGTGGCCAGAGTATACAAAGTAAAATCTTTAGAAAAATCTGGGGTATTCAATGCTGGTGCATTAATGATCGCTTGTTTGATTGAATCAAAAGCTTCTTTTTCTTTATGCGTCCATTTGAATATTGAATTTTTCTTGATCATATTTTGCATAGGTAAAACAATTAAAGAAAAATTAGGAATAAATCTCTTAACAAAATTGATCTGTCCAAGAAAAGATTGCATGGATTTTTTGTTATGTGGTAAAGAAATTTCATAAATTTCTTTCACTCTATCTGGATCAATATATATACCATCTTTTGACACAAAAAATCCTAAGAGTTTTCCTTCATCTAAAGCAAATAAAGATTTCTTGGGATTTAAGGAGATACCAAACTTTCTACATCTTTCAAATATTTGTTTTAAATCATGTAGATGATTGGTTCTCTTTTTTGAAAATACTGTTATGTCATCAAGATAAACAACAACTGATTTATTGATCAGACCTTTGAATGCTATGTCCATGGCTCTTTGAAAAGTTTCTCCTGCATTTATTAGACCAAAAGGAATTTTCTGATAAGCATAAGTTCCCCATTTTGTTCTGAAAGTTGTTTTCAATCTGTCATCTGGGTGAACTAAAACTTGATTATAGCCTGAAAATCCATCGAGAAAAGACATAAGTTTAGAACCAGCTACCTTTTGAAGTATCTGTTCCATGGTTGGCAATGGGAAATTTTCTTTTAAACATGCCTTGTTTAAATTTCTGAAATCAATACAGATTCTTATATCACCATTCTTCTTCCTTACAGGTACCATATTGGAAACCCAATTAGAGTGCCTGACTAGAAAAATGATTTTGGCTTTCAAAAGTTTATTAAGTTCTGATTTGATTTGACTTTCGAGATTTGGATGGATCTTTCTCAACTTCTGTTGAACAGGTTTAACATCAGGAAGCATTGGAATCGTGTGTTGAATAATTGAAGTATCATACGTTTTTAGATCATCATAATTCCAAGCAAAAACGTTTTTATACTTGTTCAGCAGTTTAATGAATGCATTCCTTTCCTCTGGTGTTAAGTTGATTCCTAAGTTAACGTTTTGAGGTTTAGAATCAGAACCAAGATTTACTAATTCAAACTTCAAAGTGGAACTTTGAAGTTTTGAATTAACAACTTTCTTGAATCTGTCTCTAATGTCATATAAATCCTCTAATTTAACAACAGATTTTGGAATGGGGTTTTCATTACCTTTTGAAGCAATTTGTAAATCATGATCATCTTCATCAATAATTTTCTCATCATATGATTTCTCTGAAGTCATGAAATTTAGAATATCTTGATCATGATAGAAAACTCTCCAATTTGTAACATTATCCGGGACAGATGGACGAAAAATCAATTCTACAGAAAATCTATCAAGACTGTAATCTTCAGTAGGTAGGAGTCTAGATGCAACATTAGCTAACAAGTCAGCTAATGTATTTTGATTCCTAGGAATAGGAGAAATATTGAATGCTAAAAAATGAGTGGTGAGGTCTTGTACTAGGGTTTGATAGTGTTTAAGATGTCCTGAAAGGCAATGAATAGTATTCCTAACTTGTTTAATAACAATTTTGGAATCACCAAAAACTTTCAAGTATTTAACATCTAACCCGGTAGCTTTATAAAGTCCTTGAACCAAGGCTTCATATTCTGCGGTATTGTTAGTACACTCAAATTCTAATCTACATGACAGCATGGTTTTCTCCCCATTTGGATCAATTAGGATGCATCCAGCTCCAGCTCCATCACTAGACTTCAATCCATCAAAATATAATGACCAAAATAAAGACTTATCTATTGACTTATCTATAATTACATCCGAAATATTTACAATTCTGGAAGTATCAGACTGTGAAAAATTTTCTATCTGAGAAACAAAAGTATTTACAGAAAATGGTGATTGAGGAGCTTTGAAATTTCCAAGGAATGATTCAGCAGAATAACCTCCAAGAATATTGTTGTTGAATGCTACAGGTTAATTAGGTTGTTCAAATTCAGTGACAGTGTGCATCATATGTTTTTCTCGTTCAATTTTGATTTGATTTGGTTTCCCTTTGTAGGGAAGCCACATGTGTGAATAATCGGTTGAGATATAACCGTTAAGTTTAGCAGACCAGTCCCTGCTCAAGATTAATCCATAGAATTCAGGAATATCAGCAAGTAGAATATCAATTCTTTGGACAATCCTAAGATCTGAGGCTAATCTGATAGTAACTGAATTGATTTCTCCTACTACTTGGACTTTAGAGCGATCCAACTGAACGATATGAACTGCTGATTTCTGTGGTTCAATATTTAATTTAGCACAGACAGAAGTAGGCATTATATTGGAGGAAGCTTCGGAATCAATCAAACAATTATGCAGATTTTTATTGTACATCTCATAAGTCAAAAGAAAAGGAGGAGTTTGAGAATTTGATTTTTCCCCAATGAGCACATTATCAGTAGCATCTACCTTATCTGGTGGCTTACCAGTTCCTCATGCTGCTTTTGCAACTACACCACTTGGTAAAGGAGCAATTGGTGTAGCATTTAATTCTTTCAATAGCAACTTTTGCTGGTGTTTCAGTTTGCTGAGTTCATGTAAGGAAATGTTGGCTTTAATCTTTTTCATGTCTTCAACAATATTGTATTCCATAGGATCTGACACTACTAAAGTTTTCGTTGTTGATGTGAGAGGATTAGAAGAAGATGGTTGATTTTGAGTAGGTAATGGAGAAGTTTTCTTTACAGTGGGTTTGTCTTTGGTACTTGGAGTTGTAATTTTCTTTTTCGGAACTGTTTGCACTGGTTCTGCTGTAGATTTAATCCTAGTACTTACAGGCATAGCTTCTTCACTATCAGAATTAGGGAGAATAAAATCCCACATTCCATTTAATTCAGCTATTTCTTCATTTTCGTCTTCTTGATCTGATACTATAGATGTATCTTCTTCTTCTTCTTCTTCTTCTGACTCTGCATTAGAGATTACATTAGGAAGTTTAGATTCAACTTGGTTTCTTCTGAAATTTCGGAATGGTTTCTTGGTAGAAGTTTCAGCCACTTGTTTTTTAATTTCAACCATTTCATTTGACATGGTTTTAAGAACTTTCTGTAATCCTTCCATGTCATATGGATCTTTGGTATTTTTCTTTGAATCATCTCTGAAGCTGGACTTCTTTGATTTCCTTTCTTCAATAGAATTTTTCTTTTCGAGAAAAGTGATACGTTTTTCTACTATAATAGCTTCTTTCATATTCTCAGCCAATGTAGGCTTTGCAGCTCTGTCTACGAAAATTGCTATTTTTGAGGGTAAGGCAGTTATATACCATTCGATTCTGACTTGCTCACTAGGTTGTGAATCTGTATGAATTTTGTTCAAGAGTTTGTTGAATCTAGCATTGAATTCTTTTATAGGTTCTTTGGGTTCTATTTTCAAATTTGAGAGATCATTGAGTAAAGTTGCAATTGATCGATCATCTCCAAATTTGGTCAAAAAATGATCTGCAAAGATGTCCCAACTCGTTATAGATCCTGATGGTAATGAAAAATACCATGATCCTACTACTCCCTGAAGAGTATATGGGAATAATCTAACTACAACATCTTCATGTATGACTCCATTCAAATTAATAGCCAGCATAAAATTATTGATATGTTCTTCCGCTTAAATGTTAAGATCTGGGCTAAACTTTGGAAGCCATTTTCCAGGATTGTCTGGTAAATCATGTAAAGGTGCAGCCATGTTGACTGCTCCTGGAGTAGACCATGGTCTCTGTGCCATTATTGGGATGATTATTGGAGGAATACCAGAAACTAGTGGTATTTGAATTGAAGTGGTTGGAATAGATGATGTTGAGATTGATGAGGATTGAGTAGAAGATGTTTGTGGAGATGATGACTGAAGAGATAATGATGAAACAAATGTATTTTTTTGAGTTGTGCTTTTGGAAACAGGTGATTGAATATGAGATGATGAACTTGTATCACTTTCTGTTTCCGATTGAATTCTTTTTGTTTTTCCCTTACTAGGTAAAGGAAATTCTTTCGGAAGAATACCAAGTTTTTCACTTTGCAATCTAGTAAGAGGTTTTGAAGGAATAAATTTTGAGCTTCCACTACCTTCAGATATTTCAGACTCTTCTAAAGATAATGAGAATCCTTTCAATTTATGAATTAGATCTTGAACTTCAGGAGACTCAGGATGTTGTTTGTCTGAATGTTTTAAGATTTTGGTAGTGGGTGTCTGAATATTTTCTGCAATTTCTTCTCTTGGATTCTGAACTTCAGAAGAAATTGAAGAAGTTAATGAGGGTTTTTTGCTCTCAAAATGGCTTGTGGATAAGGATTTACTTGCCATTCATAGCTCAGGCCCTCCTTCTAGTGCCAAAAATGTTGAAGCCTATAAAATCTCTTCTTCAAACATCGGGGAAAACCACCCAGTTGGGACCTTAAGACAACTCCTTTTTCGTTTGGTGTGGTGGCTCCGACTGGATTTAAAGGACCAGTTTCCTTGTAACTAAATGGATTGGATTGGATGGGTGGAAATGGGACTAAACTGACTGAAATAAAACTATCTAATTTAAGCTAAATACTGATAAAGAAATTCTAACATTAACCCGGGTAGCTATATGTGAATACAACTTAAGATTGTTCCAATTCAACAATAACCATGAAAATGTATTATTAATTAAATTGAAATGTGCAGAAAAAAATAAAGATAACTCTGTTTAAGAAATTAAACAGAGTTATATAAACATATTGCATTCATCATTGTATACCATTTACATGTAACTATGAAAAATAATGTTTCAATTATACTCAGAAATGATATATAAAAGGAAGCGTTGTTAAAACAAATATACATATAAATGATAGCAATTTTTAAAACGAATATCATAAAACAAAAGAGATCAACAGTGAACAGATAGAAATACCTTGTTCATCTTGAAGAGTTTCAAATGCATTGTAATACTCTATCCAGTAATTATAATGCAAAACCAAATTCCAAGGTACAGAAATGCAACACTTCAAAGATAATTCCGCATGAAAATCACCAGATGTGATCCTTTTCAAAAATATATAAGACAATGGAGTACAGAAATGCAATCTCCAAGTCCAAAAATATTAAGATCCAGGACCCTTCTCTAAATGAATGAGAGGGGTTTAAATACTACTTAACTAACTCTAAAAATAGTTTATTACAAAAATTAAGGATTCGGTTCAGTGACCGTCCTTTTCCTAGGCTAAAATACAGTGAAATTAAAACTAAATCTATGTATCTATTAACTTGATCTTTGCTCTTGCAGGCATCTAGCATAGTTTTGAGAAGATGCGGTTGACCGACTTCAGAATTCAACTGTCCTGAAAATACAGAGTCGGCAAGCGTAGGAGTAATATTCTCTGTAGCATTGATAATACAATTGAGTGCACTGTGCTGACCGTGTGGCTTCACCAAGTACATCCAATATGAGTCCCAATTCAATCTTGTCAGCCCTTGGATGGATTTTTCTCTTTCTTCTGCCTTTTGCCTCCATTATGCTTGAAATTGATTTTCCTGTGGGAGATAACCTGGAACAGTTTTAGAAATCAAGTTAGCTTTGTGTAAATTGTCATTTACACAATCAGTGAGAGTGTTTGCCGCTGTAGATGCCTCCTTTGCTGCCCTTTTTGCTCTTCTGATTTGTGCATCCCAATTATTAAACAATATTTCTTTATGGTTTTCATTAATGATGGGTGCACCAGATTTTCTGCCTTCTTCTGTCTTTTGCCATGCTAGATAATCATTGATCTTTTTATTAATCAAATCATAATCATTTTGTAAATCTACGACATGATTTGTGATTCTATCGCTCTTTTGGCATAAAGAATTCCATTGCAAGATTTTTTGGCAGAAAACTTCCTCTTGTTGCAGTAGTTGATTGTTTAGAGAAATGGTTTCTGAAATGAATTCTGGAAGCTTAGGATCATCCGTATGCTATTCTTAAATTTCTTGAAGTTGTTGTTGTAACTCTTCAAGTTTTAATTGTGCTTCCTTATTGGCCTGTACCTGTTGCAATTGCTGTTGCAGAGCCTTTATCTGTTCTTCTTTTTCATCCAACAAAAGTTGTATCTCAACTGCTTTATCAATTTTTGCAGAAGCATAAGCTCCTGTTATTTGAGATAACTTAGTGAGATTATGAGTAGGCTTTGTGGTAGGATCTTTCCACAAAACATCTACTTGTTCTGGTTCGGTAGCAATTGCACTTTCTATTTTTCTCTTTTTCCTTTGTCTCTTTACTACTGCTTTGCATTTTGGGCTATAAAATACATCCAGCGAAGGAATGTCCTCTACATTAAGTACAATTTCAGAGGAGGGTGTTATTGGTATGTGCTCTATTACTGCGGCTGTGCTGCTTGTTCCTGCGTTCAAAACTTTGGTTGTTTGGACAGGGGTCTGTAAATTCTGTCCTTCTACATTAATCAATTGATTAAAGGTTTCCCATTCTTTATCTAACTCAATGGTGATTGGCTGTTGCTGTACATTGGGTGGAGGAGGATTTGTTTGTTGAGAAGTCAAAATTTGTTGTTGAGCAAGCTCTTTAGATTGTGCAGAATCGTTAATGGATTCTTCCATTTTATCTTCCTTTTCTTTGGATGTATTGGAGTGTTCAGAATCTCTGTCAGATTTTGATTTGGATTTACCTGTGCTTGAACTGCTGTTAAGACTAACACTAGGAGTTTATCCTTTGCAGGCTCTAAGCGTAGATTATCCAAAGGAATAGGAATTAGTCTCCTTTCTCTGTACAACTTGAATTCCTGAAAATCCCCTGGAGATAGCTGCTCTTTAGCTGAATTCAAAACCTTTTTGAATGAATTTCTTGCCTGGAACATATCATCAAAAAGATCTTGCTCCCCAACAAATTCCCTTACTTTGATTGCATTGGTAAAATTATTAACAATATCATTTTGGTCAAATAACCTTCTTGAGAATTTGAACAGCTGTAGGCATGTAACGTTGCCTATCTCGTAAAATGCATGACCAATATCCAACAATGAAAATGTTCCACATTTTATGGGAAATTGTGGCCAAATGCCCTTTTTCTTGTCTTTTAAATCTTTTGTCATACCTCCCTGGCCACAGGTCTGATAAGCAATTTCCCGAGCTACAAGTCTATCTGGAACATATAAGGGTAAAACATGGGGAGAAGCATAACTTCAAAAAACCCTAATATAGGTGAACAATTCCTCTCCAAACCATCTTGCGACGGGGAGAATATCAACCTCTGTTTCTGAGGATAACCTCGGGGCATCCTTATTATACAATGTTCTGTACAATGGCAGCATTATTCCATGACAAATTTGATAAAAATGGGGGATAAACTCAGAATCCCATAGTTCTTTATGGTACACATGAATGGGCAAAGGATCGTGGATAGTCCATTTCCAGCCCATCACAGGGAATTTAGAGACATAGCAGATGGCGTCCATGACATAAGAAGATAAATAAAAAGGCGGATAAACCCGCTGGGAAACATTTCGTTTAGACCGGTAATGAAAAATAGCAGTGGTGAGATTATCAGATAGGATTTTGGCCCAGTCTACAATTGTAGAATTAACAACCGCATTCAACAAAGGAAGCCATTCGGGTAAGATCATATTTATGTCAGGCTTTCCAAAAAGCCTGCATAACATGGCAACAGTAAAACAATAAGGAGAGGTAAGTGAACCCGTGCTGTACATACCTTGTTTGTTCTTCTTCAATGGTTCACTTCTTTTGGTCCACTCCTTTGTGCATTCTGCCAAATTTGAGTGTTCTTTTGCAAACTCTTCCATAAATTGCCTGTTGAAAGTTGTCTGAGGTTTTGGCAGCTTATACATTAATCTCAGATCTTCTATGGTGAATGACCCAATTAGATCTTCCGATGGAGTTCTGAATTGTCTGTCTGAAATATCTGTGCTATCCAGCACCCATCTCACCATGTCTGTGTATGGGAGAATCCTTGGCCTTGCTGCTATTCTATGCAGAAATGAGCAAGCCAAGTCTCTAAGAGTTGCTTCAGACGAATCCTTGGAACCTGCTGTAGCTACAACTTTTATCACCACAGGGTTTTCATCTTCTAATAGTTTATACATTCCCTCCCAAGTGGATATACCGGCGTCCTTGTTACAGGCGGTGTCTGCGTATAGCGAAGTCATTTCTTTGTTCTCAGAACTTGAGCTCTTCTCCTTCTTACCCATAGTGTTTAGAGGAAGCTTTGTATAGTGGTCTGCTCCTTTGTGCCTGCGTTTTACGAATAAATGAGCGTAATGATATAAGAAAGGTGATGAGACTATTTTGAATGTGAAAGCGAATGAAATATAATATTTAAATTGTGAAACGACTTTCAATCTAAACACAATCTCTTTTCACATTAATAATCAATCCAATCATTTAATATAATCATTAAAGCGCATAACGGATTTGACATATGGGAAGATTGCCTTGGGATAGCGCGCCTACATGAATCTGCGACATTGCAATCTGCGATTTTCTGTACAATATCGCAATATCGCAATGTCGCAATATCGCAAAATGAAATCATCGCAGTCATAAAAATAGTGCAAAAACGGGAATTGCGCAATAGCGCAAAGCGCATATCACAAAAATCACAAAAGCGCATATTGTAAAAAGTGCACAATCGCAAAAGCTCACAATCGCAAAAGCGCAGAATCGCAAAAGCGCAGAATTGATAAGAGCGTAAAAGATTTTTATTAATCATTTCTGTTTTCTGCGCTATGCGATCTGCAATCAATGCGTTTTATATATACTATTTTGTTATGGATGCGCTATCTTGTTTCAAGAGCAATTTTATTATAATCTATCATAAACTTAAGTGTTTCTAAATATTCTTTCTTAGGAATTTCTACAAGTTTATGATAGAAAGTTTTATTTGAAAGGCAAATAAATCCTAATTGATTTTTTTTGGATTTTTAACTAATGGTCCCCATTTATTTAGTGTTATTACTAATACTAAATAAAAAGGTAGGTTTTTGTTGGTCACAACATGGTCTTAGCTACGCCAGACTTTACAAAAACGTTTATTGTGGAATGTGATGCCTCAGGAAATGGAATTGGTGCAGTTTTAATGCAGGAAGGAAGACCCATTGCTTTTGAAAGTCGTCCAATCAAAGGAAAGTATTTACAGAAACCTATTTATGAGAAGGAAATGTTAGCAATACTGCATGCACTAAAGAAATGGCGAACTTACTTAATGGGAAGACACTTCAAGGTAAAAAATGATCATGATAGTCTTAAACACTTTTTGGAACAAAGACTATCTTCAGAAGAGCAGCAAAAATGGGTCACAAAGATGTTGGGTTATGACTTTGAAATAATCTACAAAACAGGAAAGCTTAATGTTTTTGCAGATGCACTCTCAAGAAAGAATTAAGAGGTGGAAGCATTGCTTTGTGCCATTTCTATTATCCAAACAGTTTGGATAACCGAAGCAAGAGAGGAATGGAAGAAGGACAAAGATGTATGGACACTCATTCAAAGTTTGCAGCAAGATCCTAGTACATCTGATACATTTAGTTGGAAAAATGATTCCTTATGGTACAAAGATCGCTTATATCTTTGTAAGAATTCCCAACTAAAACGAAAGATTCTTTTGGAATTGCACACTTCTCCTTTAGGAGGACACTCAGGATTTTTAAAAATTTACCATAGGGTGAAGAAAGAATTTTTTTGGGATGGCCTTAAATCTGATATTCAAAAGTTTGTGGCGGAATGTTTGGTTTTCCAACAAAATAAAGTGGAAACAATTAAGACCCCTAGACTTCTACAACCTTTATCCATTCCAAGTCAACGTTGGAAGGAGATTTCAATGGATTTTATCACAGGTTTACCTAAGTCCGAAGGAAAGAGTGTCATCATGGTGGTAGTTGATAGACTTACCAAGTATGCACACTTTTGTGCATTATCTCATCCATTTAAAGCAAGTATGGTTGCTACTACATTTATGGACAGAATTCAAAAGCTACATGGAAGCCCAGGGGTTATTGTGAGCAACATAGATCCCATTTTTACTGGAAATTTTTGGACGGAGTTATTTTCTTGTTTGGGTACTCAATTAGCTCATAGCTCATCTTATCATCCTCAATCTGATGGTCAAACTGAGATAGTAAATAAATGTTTGAAGGATATCTTCGTTGTTTTGTATTTGATAAACAAACACAATGGGTCAAGTGGTTACCTCTCGCTGAATGGTGGTATAACACTTCCTTCCATACTGCAGCAAAAATGACCCCATTTATGGCACTTTATGGATATCATCCACCATCCATCACATCATCTTTAAGGGAAAATTCGAAGATTCAAGCAGTGGAAGATCACATCGAGCATCAGCAAGAAGTTCTCCAACTCTTAAAGGATAACCTGAATTTGGCACAAAATCGAATGAAACAACAGGCATATCAACATCGCAGCGAGAGAAGTTTTGATGTAGGAGATTGGGTATTTTTACGGCTACAACCATACAAACAAATGTCCCTCAAGCAAGCTAAGAAGGATAATAAATTATCGCCAAAGTCCTATGGTCCTTACAAGGTGTTGCAAAAGATTGGTACTATGGCATACAAATTGGAGCTTCCTGCTTCTTCGCGAGTACATCTAGTTTTCCATGTTTCATGCTTAAAGAAGGTTATAGGTGAAAATCTTCCGGTTCAAACAATATTGCCAGAACTTTATGAGGAAGGAAAAATCATATTGGAACCTGAAGCAGTCATGGAAACAAGAACTCGAAAGCTATGGAATCGATCAATTTCAGAGTATCTCATCAAGTGGAAGAACTTACCCACTGAAGATTCTACATGGGAGGATGAAAATTTTATACAGAAGCACCCAGAGCTACTCAAGCGTTGAGGACAACACTTTTTGAAGGAGAGGGGCATGTTAGGTCCCTATATTACTAGTATAGTCCCTTATTGTTGTTAGTGTAACCCCCTTATTGTTATTATTGTACCCTTGTAACCCCCATTTTATTATTATTGTGCCCGTAAATTATTATTGTTAGGTTGGCTAGGATTACATTGTGGCCCACTAGGATTACATTATGGCCCCATGGACTCCTATATATAGAAAGGAGGTTTTGTAAATTGGATCATCCAAGATTTGTTCATTTATGTAATGTATTGGAGGTTGCCCCCTCGAAGTGGCTTATTTCTAAGGTGTTGATATCTCTTTTCTTCTATTTTTGGAGCTGGTTACACAACAGAAGAAATCTATCTGCATCTTGTTGCTTGCTCTTCTCCACCTAGATCTTAAAAAACTCCTGGAAATTAGTATGATCTCTAGACCTCTCAGTTTGAGATTCATACTCCTGCAACAAATCACTAAGAGTTCTCCTCTTAGGCATTTTTCCTCCTCCCATCCATCTCAAGATAGATCTGGGCACTTGACTGTGCTGTGCATCATGGTGTGTAGCTACATGCTCACACTCACCATGTGAAAATCTAGATTCTTCTCTAGATCCAACTTCCTCTGGAGATCCCATCTCCAATCTCATTTTCTTCAACTCTCTTTGAAAGCTCTGCATAGATTTTGGAAGAAGATTTGTGAGCTTATCTTCCTTTTTCCTTTCACATACTAAATATCTTTGGCTTCTGTCCATCTCTCCTTCGTCTGATAGCTTGATCTCACAGGCTGATCCAGAGATCATGCTTTGATACGACTGTAATATTCCAAATCTGGAACAACTCATGAATCATGCATTAAAAACGCCTTTCTAGCAAAATTTGCAATAAAATACTGAAATTGACCATTGGATCCCATATATTAATCAATATGAAACCTAAATCAAAGAATAGAGCTGAAAAAAATCAAACTAGGTGGGTTAAACAGATCTCCCACACCTAAGATTGCCAAAATGTGTTAAAACCCCAAGACTGCAAAATACCGAGGTTGCTACACAAGGGAATGTGAAGTATAAGAGAGGTAATACACTCAAAAAATAGGAGAAAAATAGATATACTCATATATTAATCAAATATTCTTTAATAAATGAGATCTAGTCTCCTTATACAAAATACAAGATAACCCGGCAAGGGTTTCTTGTCAAACACTCTGCATACAAAATGGGATATTTAGTAATTTACTGAATCACCACTGCAATACTGAGGTACATGAGTGTAGAAGGCTGAAAAATTTCTGATATTCTATATATTCCTCAAGGGATTCCTCCCATGAAAGGATGAACCTCTCAATCACAAGGAAACACTGCAACGGAGCCACCAAACCATGCACTGAGTACTGCCTCCAAATTAACGCATTACCTAGTTGGAAAAGTGCTAGGAATGTATTGGAAATTTGTGGTCTAATACCAAAGATCTGAAATAATCTCTAGATCTCTCCAAACAAGTCCATCAGGTGGAGTAAACCTTCCTCCAATGAGAAACTAGCTCAGAAACCGAGATTCCAATCCCTTCCACTACTGCACCCAGAAACACTGCACAATCTCTGGAAAAAACTACGTTGATGAATTTTGCTGAAGCTTGGCCTGAAAAAATGATGTGGTATGATGAGTAAAAACTCTTGCAATGAGGATCCTCAAAGGAAATAGGTGTGATTCCTGCTTGGGAACACCCGGTGCTAAACAACACTGCTACCCTGCTAAACAGCAAGAGGAAGAAAAAGTCTAAGCAAACATGAATAATAATCTAAGACATGAAGAATAATGCTGCTATCCTCTTCCTTATATAAAAAATGATTTTTCTTGCCCTTTTCCCCACTCAATTAGGTCATATTTATCCAAATATACATCTCCCTCCAAACTGCATTATTCCTCCTTGGATTCCTCCTCCTCTACAACTGCGTTGTTGACTTAGTCAAAGTAGACTGAATCAGCTTGATTTTATCCCTGTTCACACATGGAGGTGTTTTATTAGGCTAGAAAGAGTGTCCCCTTTAACATTTGGAGTGTTTTTATCCTCCTTAGGAGACTTATGGGCTTTTCCACCAATTTATTCATTGGTTAGAGCTGCTGCTAACTCTAATGTTCCAGTTAGCTTTGAAGCTAAAATTTTGGAACATTACAAGATTAGTATATCATCAAAAAATACTAGAACAAATTTTATAAGGAAGAGTTTTAAAATGGAATTCATCAACCCTTGAAATGTAGAAGGTGCATTGGTAAGGCAAAAATTCATGACCAAAAATTCATAATGACCCTCATGAGTTAAAATGCTGTTTTCGGAATATATTCAGTCTCCATTCTAATTTGATGATATCCTGAATGAAGATCTAACTTGGTAAAATAAATTTCTCCTTGTAATTCATCCAATAATTCATCAATCACAGGAATGGGAAATTTATCTTTAATGGTGAGCTTATTGAGCTCCCTATAATCCGAACACATGTGCCATGATCCATCCTTCTTGTGTACCAATACTATAGGAGAAGAGAAAGAACTTTGAATAGGTTGAAATATACTAGCCTCTAACATTTCTGCAATCATACGTTCAATTTCTCTTTTTTGGACATAAGGATATCTATAAGGCTTTGATACCAAATGTTGTGAAACCATCTCCAAAAATAGAAGAAAATGGATATTAACACCTTAGAAATAAGCCACTTCATGGGGGAAACCTCTAATACATTACATGAATGAACAATTCTTGGATGATAAAAATTACAAAACTTCCTTTCTATATATAGGATTCCATGGGGCCATAATGTAATCCTAGTGGGGCCACAATGTAATCCTAGCTGACCTAACAATAATAATTTAAGAGCACAATAATAACAATATGGGGGTTACAGGGGTGCAATAATAACAATAAGGGTGTTACACTAACAACAATAAGGGACTATAGTAGTAATATAGGGACCTAACATGCACTGACCAAGGTCTGCAATGTTGAACGCAGTGATTAGGACGTGCACATCCCAGTGGTTCTTTGGGCCTACCGGATGAACTGCAAGAAGCTAATGGGGAAAACCCCATTCCAGATGGTCTATGGTAAGGAGGGCATTATGCCGATGGAGTATATTGTTCCTAGTCTGTGTATCATAGCATTTACGAACATGGCAGCACCTGCAGTCATGGAGGATCATTTAGCGTAGTTTATGGCTTTGGAGGAAGATCATTTTATTGCTAATTTCCATCAATAGGTTCAGACAGTCCACGATAAGGCATGGCATGATCGACATATTTTCCAAAAGGCATTTCTGGAGGGCAAGTTGGTCCTCTTATATGATAGCCAGTTTGAAAAACACCTAGGGAAGTTCCGACAGCACTGGCTGGGTCCCTACATAGTTAAGGAACTCATGGATGGTGGAGCTGTTAGGCTAGCTACCCTACACGGTGATATGATCCCAGGATATGTCAATGGTAGTTGTCTCAAACCGTATCGGATCAAATGACTATATGGCCGGAGTAGCTGTATAGGGTAGGATATGGCCACCAAGGAAGATGAGTATGACGAGGGTATGCGCACGAAGCAGCCACAAATTTGGAAGCCTGGAGGGGTACATAGGAGGTGTAGGTGTCTGTTCAAAATGAAGCAGGTGCACTGGGAGCACAGGGGTGCAATGGGCATACAAGAGATGCGAAAACTAGTCGTTGGAATAGTAAAATTAGGTAAAAAGCTAAATTTATCGTAGAAAGGTGCAGGAGGCTGACATTTAATAACACGATTTCCAGAGATTTTTTACCATTTATCTGAGGGTAAGTATCAATTAAGGTTCACCCAACCATTAGTGGTCCTCTACGGTTATAAAAGTGGAAGGTTAGGTCAGAAGAGGGTTCTGTATCTTTTGTCTTAGTTTTTCTCTACGTGTTTATGCCTTAAGATAGTTTGGGCCTATTGTAATCCTTTCATGTCTGCACAGACCACCACATTTGATAGTAGCCACCCAAGGTTGGGATTCATTTTCTTCACTAGAATGACGGCCACCAACCCTATTGAGTCCTCTCAGACGATAGCCTCAAAAGAGCCAGAAACCGAGGAGGTAGTAGATGTTGAATCAGAAGCCGAAGCAGTCATCTCCACACCACCTCTAGCAACGAAGAAAGGAAAAGAGAAAGCACAAGGGTCATGAAAGCCTTCAAAATGGGCTAGGGTAAAACCCCACACTTCTCCCCGCAATGTGAAGTCATCGCGAGGGGCAGCCCCGGCCGGTTCCCTTAAACCAACAGGCTACCCTTTATATGGTCCGGAAAAGGCCCAGGTTGCTCAACCAATCAATTGGTTGCCACCATTTGTCTGGCCGTGTAGGCCCTCAACTTGCACACCAAAGAACCTCGATGGCCTGATCACCTACCTGCATATGCCACTGGCCCCAGGCGAGGTCGCCATCATTGGCGAACCCTTTGGCAAGCTTCATGAGGTGAAGGTCGATGATCATGACTTGGAAAATTATAAGGCCTTTCCCCAGATGTCACATGGCTTTTACCTGGAACAAACACTGGAAGATGACGAGGTGCAAGTCATCCCTATGTGCTTGGTGCATGACTTGGATGGTTCTGGGCGGTTGAACCTGCTAAGGATGCCACATTTTGGTCATTAAAATGTTACAGATCTCTTGGTGCGCCAACTGCTCGAATTTGTCCATGACGGTAGCTTGTTGATCCGGGATTGAATCCCTATTGATTTTGCGCTAATTCATTGAATTACTGTCCTCCCCATGGAAGGACCTTACCGGATGCTACGTGTAATATCCCAAAATGGGATCTGCTAGCAAGGCATGAATGGAAACGCATTTTGCAGGAATGGCTGCTACAAGATTTGAAACCAAGACTTGGATCTCTTATATCAATGTATCTAAGACCAAAATCCAAGAGGTGGCTCAAAATAAATCCCTCTAGGTGGGTTAAACAGATCTCCCACACGTAGTTGTCCTCAGAAAGTGCCCGATGAGGGATTGCAACAATGTATGAGCATACAATGGAATAACAACGTTATTTTACAGCCATGAACACATGAAGATAAAAATATCCAACCAATGTATAATATAGAATCAAAATATTACAATGCTTTGAGGAATCAATCACTCAACCTAGGCAATGAGAGCCTCAATGGAGCATGTACATGATAAATGGAAAACACTACTACATGAAAGAAGCCATGACTATATCAACGCAGTTTATAGGAGAAACCATAACATAATAATAGATAATACAATGATATGGCAATATAAGCTCAAGAAAGGTGGGGGAGCAAGCTCTCAACCCCTGAAAATAAAGATACAACAATCCTTAACAGGATTGGCTAGAATATAAGTACAAATGGAAAATCTACAAAAATGCTGGAGTTGCTAGGCAGCAGCAACAACTTAGAAAAATGGATGGAGATAGCTAAAGATGCTAAAACTAATGGCTGAATCTCATCCAATGGATATTCCAGGTGAAAGGTTGATCCAATCCCTGAAGATCTCACCCTCCAAGATAGTGGTGCAAACCCCCACTACAGGTACACACTGAAATAACGCAGTCAAGGAGTGGGACTGCGTTGTAGTAGATGGGAAATGCTTGGACTAATTCCAATATATGTAAATCAGCTCTAAAACCTTCCTCAATAACCTCCCAGAGGAATATGAACTCCCTCCTCTGAAATATGAGCCAAGGAATGGTGTTGTGGAACCCTCCACTGCAACACCTAGCAACACTACATTATACTTCAGTAGAAATAACGCAGTGATTGAAGGAAGTGGCTTTGGCTTTGAGCCTAGATGTGGAGAAATGAAGTGTAATCCTTCAAGAGGCCTCTCAAGAAGGAGATGAAATCCTAAACAGGAATCCCTCGTGCTAAACAACACTACATCTCAGCTGAACAACTAGAGAATTCAAATAGTCTTCCAGACCAAAATCATATACTCAAACATATCTCACTATGGCTGCCTCTTCCTCCTTTTATGCAAGTGAATGTCTCTTTTCCCTAGAACCCACACATTATGGTTTCTTCCACAAGGAATCTTTCTCCCTCTCAAACTGCGCTCTCTTCCCAAGTAAGCGACACCCTCTTAGGGAGCATTGTTGACTTGGTCAAACTTGACCTTGTCCTCATGCAATTGCCCCTTTTCACACTGGAAGGTGAAAAATAAAGATACTCCATAGATCCCTTTCACACTATGATGGATTTAGTTCCTATTCATGGGTATCCTCACCCATTTTATTCACCTCCTAGATGATATGAGCAAAATTAATGTTCCAATTAGCTTCATGAAAATTTTGGAACATTACAGTCCTCCCCTCTCAAAGATTGCTTGTCCTCAAGCAAGTGCAAGTATAGACATAGTTATTTTCTCCTCCTCTCCCTGTACCATCCATGTATGATTATATCCTCCAAGTAAAGAGATTTTATCTCATCAATCAAGCCCCCACATTGATGCTCCTCAGCATGCAAGTCAGCTATCAAGCTATCATCATGTAAAGGTGAAATACTCAAGAGGATAACAAAGTGATGTCTAGAGGTTCGCTTGAGGAATGGGATATGAAATATAATGGGAAATATCTCTCCCATATGGATC
The DNA here is from genome assembly GCA_034641835.2 of Pinus albicaulis. Classification (NCBI taxonomy): domain Eukaryota; kingdom Viridiplantae; phylum Streptophyta; class Pinopsida; order Pinales; family Pinaceae; genus Pinus; species Pinus albicaulis. The sequence goes on from CM076584.1 coordinate 1,028,623,344, forward strand.
CTCCATTCCCAAGATATTAGCCATGCAAAATGAGTCACCTCCCAACTAGGCAACTACTGAACATTGTCATCCACCTTTGGCTCCGGAAAAGTAGGTAGGATGAAAATCTACACATGGTAGACAAAATAGTCTACCCCACGCTATCCTCCTCTCCACTTAAGATAATTTTAGAGTGTCTGCTGATCCTAGGCTGCAACAAGGTTGCCCTCAAGTGGCAAGATGAGGACTAGATCTCCAAAGACCTCTCCTCCAAATGCTGCAAATCATGCTAGCCCAAACATCCCCATATATGATGAGTTGGAAGTCATCATCATATGTCATCATATCCATCATATGGTTCACCTCATATAGAAAAAAATGTGTTTCTCTAGTGGCCATATCATCTCCCATGCTCCCCTTAGAACATGTAGTGCAAAAAGTGTGGGAAGATTCTCCCTCAAAGGACACATTCACCCAATGTGTCTTTCTCCCCAACATGTTTCTCATGAAGACAAAAACAATAGAACCATAGGGAGAAAAAATGAGAATCATGCTTGCTGACATATGTAATAAATGAGAAGGACAATGGTCCCTCAAATTTAACCAATGCAGCTTAACCCTCAACTACAATAGAGACTGATAAAATGAGTGGCTTCTCAACCACTTGCCTGCTGCTCCAATCTCCTCATAAGTAGGGAGGAAGTGAATAATGCAAGGTGTACAATGAGCATGTCCTCCATAATATCTATCTCCCCCAAGTCTTCCTAGGGAATGGCCATCAATCATGCTTATGGCCTCAACTAAACCATTAGGTCTAGAAAAAAGAATGCTCCTCCTTGGAGCATCATCCTGCACATCTACGGTTAAGGGATGCATATATACATTATACAAATAATCATGTAAACAACAATGAATACCCTTACCATATGTCCTGCTCATACAAAGGGAGTGGCTCATAAATGATTCCCCTCTCATCCTCAAGGAGAAAAGAGGTGGTTGTGCTAACTCCTCCATCTCCATATGATCCATGCATCTACTCATATGTTGATATATCTCCTCCTCAAAACCCTCCCAAAAATATCCCTCCATGATGGTGTGGTATGCTCTCATAGAACAAGTGGGGCTAAAAAGGAAATCCTCATGGGCTGCTTATAGCAACTTCTCCTTGAGCTTGGAAGCTCTAGATTAGAAGATCCTACCATGATAGAAGATGACCCCATCTCTGACTAGATACTCCTCCAAATCCAACTGGCCATCCAATATCCTACAAGCATGAAGATCCTTGGAATACTCCACCAACAACTGGGAGTTCCAATATAAATCTATCCTCCATAGTGACAACGCTGATGACCTCTTATGAAGACCATCTGTCATATGGATGCCCTCTTCTTTGACATCTCCCATGTCGAAGATGCAAGTTGGAAGGTTGCTATCCTTCCCCTGCTGCTTCTGCCACAGCGCAGAATCTGAAATGTAAGTGGGTAAAAGTGATGTTGATAGAATACCTCTCTCCTCCTTGAGTCTACCACAGACTCTTAGTGTTGTACCCAGCTCTCCCAAGGTCTCCACCCTCTTGAAATCGATGAGTGGTGCCCCAAAATGTGAAGCATCCATCCTCCTCTACTGATCCAGTGGTCTCCCGGGTGAAATTTCTCCATGCAATGAGACATCATCATCAATAGATGACTGCATATATGAATGAACAAATCTTCCCATGCTCTCACTGCGCAATCTAGTCTCCCTCTTAGGTGTAACAACCTCTAGAAATGGATAGTTATGTGTACTCCTCATCTCATGCTTTTGGTTCTTCTCCTTGCCTCCTCCTTGTGTCTCCATGGTTCCACACCTCCTCAACAATGGCACATGATTTGTGCCTTGATCTCCACACATGAGATCCTGGGGACTTCCTTGCAAAGATGCAAGAATCCCTCTACTTGGAGTAAGATCTCCTCCTTCCTCTGCATGAGGCACTAGATAATCTCTAGATGTGACAGTGATGTTTCCCTCAATCTCTGCAACATGGATGGGCAACCTCCCAATGATTGGATCCATTTTTGAAAAAGAGATCTCCATGCTCCCTTGCTCAAAGTTGTGATATGAAAGACTTTCTTCCAGAAAAGTATGGTGCAAATTTTTAGCCTCCTTCATGGTTTTCTGAAATGGAATTGCATTCTCATGCAAGGGTTTTGTTTGAGTTTCCTTGTTTAGATCCACCATGTGTGTCTCATGAATCCTTCCATCAAATATTTTCACTAAGGCCTTAGTGAAACTTGCATAAGATGTAATGTTTACATTTCTTAAAGAAAAGAATTCAAAGATCCACCAGGCATAGGCCTTACCTCTCATATGCAGGGCTGCAACTTTGATGGCTTCATATTCATGAATTTGGTGTTTCTGCAAGAAGGTATCTAACTCTTCCACCCAAGATTTGGCTGAACATGTAGGTGAACCTTCAAAGATAGATAGAAGAAATCTATCTTGCTATTCTCTTCCCTTCACCTTGATCTTGCAAAACTCTGAAAAAATAAGATGATCTTAGAAGTCCTGAGTTTGAGACTCATACTCCTTCAGGAAATCACTAAGATTTTCCCTCCTAGCAACCTCTTCTCCTCTTTCCATCTCTCTTCTCGCAATCTTGGGCATGTGACTACGCTGTGTACCATAAGGTGTGGCTGCATGCTCACACTCCTCGTATATCAATCTAGAGTTTTCTTTAGACTCAAAATCTTTTGGAGATTCTTCATACATCTCCCTCCTTATCTTCTTGAAATATTCAGGAATATCATGTACAGATTTAGGAAGAAGCTTTGTCAGATTATCCCCTTTTTCTCCTCCAGAAGATGGAGTCTTTTTCCTGCCCATTTCTCTGTCTCCTTCTTAATGAGAATAGGAAGTGTAGGGTCCTTCCTCTTCTATTTTCTTATCCTCCTTGGGGAGGTTCTTCACGGATCTGAAATATGATGAGATAAAACCCATCCTCTCCAATATTCTGATCTTCTTGGGCTGAGATTCACAGTCTGAGCCAAGAAAGTTGCTTTGATACCACTGTAATATCCCAAAATGGGATCTGCTAGGAAGGCATGACTGGAAAATGAATTTTCGAGGAATGGTTGCTACAGGATTTGAAACCAAGACCTGGATCCCTTGGATCAATGTATCTAAGACAAAAATCCAAGAGGTGGCTCAAAATAAATCCCTCCAGGTGGGTTAAACAGATCTCCCACACCTAGTTGTCCTTAGAAAGTGCCCGATGACGGACTGCAACAATGTATGATCATACAATGGAATAACAACATTATTTTATAACCATGAAAACATGAAGATAAAAATAGCCAACCAATGTATAATATAGCAGAAAAAGAGTACAATTCTTTGAGGAATAAATCACTCAAGCTAGGAAATGAGAACCTCAATGGAACATGTGCATGATAAATGGAAAACATTGCTACATGAAGGAAGCCATGACTATATCAGCACAGTTTATAGCAGACACTACAAAATAACAATAGATAATACAATGATATGGAAATATCAGCTCAATAAAGGTGGGGGAGCAGGCTCTCAACCCCTGAAAACAAAGATACAACAATCCTTAGAAGGATTGGCTAGACTATAAGTACAAATGGAAAATCTGCAGAAATGTCAGATTTGTTGGGCAGCAGATGCAACTCAGAAAATAGAAATGGATGGAGATAGCTGAAGATGCTGCAAAAAATGGTTGAATCTCATCAAATGGATCTTCTAGGTGAAATACTGATCCAATCCTTGAAGATCTCACCCTCCAAGATAGTGGTGCAAACCCCCACTGCAAGTACACACTGAAATAATGCAGTCAAGGAGTGGGACTGCACTGTAGTAGATGGGAGATGCTTGGCCTAATTCCAAGATATGAAAATCAGCTCTGAAACCTTCCTCACTAACCTCCTCGAGGAATAGGAACTCCCTCCTCTGAAAGATGAGCCAAGGAATGGTGTTGTGGAACCCTCCATTGCAACACCCAGCAACACTACATTATACTTCAGCAGAAATAATGCAGTGATTGAAGGAAGTGGCTTTGGCCTTGAGCCTAGATGTGGAGAAATGAAGTGTAATACTTCAAGAGGCCTCTCAAGAAGGAGAGGAAATCCTAAATAGGAATCCCTCGTGCTAAACAACACAGCAACTCAGCTGAATAGCTGGAGAATGCAAATTGTCTTCCAGACCAAAATCATTTACTCAAACATGTCTCACCATGGATGCCTCTTCCTCTTTTTATGCAAGTGAATGTCTCTTTGCCTTGGACCCCACACATTAGGGTTTCTTCCACAAGGAATATTTCTCCCTCTGAAACTGTGCTCTATTCTCAAGCAAGCCACACCCTCTTAGGCAACACTGTTGACTTGGTCAAACTTGACCTTGTCCTGATGCAATTTCCCCTTTTCACACTGGAAGGTGAAAAATAAAGCTACTCCATAGATCCCTTTCACACTATGAGGGATTTTATTCCTACTCATGGGTCTTCTCACCCATTTTATTCACCTCCTAGATGATATGATCAAAATTAAAGTTCCAATTAACTTCATGAAATTTTTGGAACATTACACTGTGGGTGGGTAAGAAGTATGAGCGGAAGATCGATGATAGCATGCGCGAGACTTACCATGTGCTACAGAATACACAGGGGTTCATGATCAATACCATCAGTGACTCAGGAATGCAGATGGGTACCTTGTTGCTAGCATGCAAGCTAATTCACAAGTGTCAGGCCGCCAACATCCCTGCATATGTCATTCAGTTGGCAGGATAGTGTGAAAAAGGCATTTTCTTCAATTTGTCCCAACACCTGTCTACCGAATTTTTGGCAAATGTCTGTGAAGCCCAAGAACAGGGGTGCCCATTCTACTATTTTTGGTTGTTTCTGCTCATTGCGTTGGTAGCATGGGAAGTTCCAGAAGAAGTAGTCCTCCCCAAGCTCACTCCTGACATGTGGGAAGGGGCCCGCTACGCCAACTTATGGGATTCCAAGGACGTGCAGCGTATCGAGGAAAATCAGGTCTTCTGGGTCTTTTTTTAGAGCCGCTTGGCAGTAGCTATCAACTCCCATCTGCGCTTGTCTCCAGTAGTCTATGAAAAGTACAATACCATCGCAGTATTTCAGATCACCATTCACACCATCCAAACCAGGGCGTGCAAGGATAAAACTTGGGTCTTGCTCCCATATATGGCTGCAGATGAGGATATTGATCACATAGTCGCTACATGGTCTTCGCTGTTAGGGTCCTGTGATTTAGCAGACTGGTAGAAAAAATGCACAAGGTGACATGAAATCAATCTTTGAAGTCCTAGGACCTAGCCTTCCTAGACTCAGAGAGTGCTCTCTCTATTGTATGCAAAGGATGTGAACTTGTTTGCTTTAGGCATTTGATTTTAGGCTAGTTGTGAAGTTTAGAGTTTTGTTTGTTTGGTTGGGTTGGGTAAAATTATCAAGTAGAATAGGTGGAGTGAGAGGTCATCAAATCATTGGGATATGGAGTCTACGAAATTCATGGATATCTTAACAATGAGTCAGAGTGCATCATATGGGAAATCTAGTGTAGTCAATGGATCTCTTAAGGCTATGTGTGAAGTGAAATGGACATTAAGCTAGGGAAACAAGGTAGGGAAAATGGCAGTTAAAAATCCTTTGTAATATACCCATAAACAAGAAGGTCTGAAATATTGATAAGAAAAAGATAATAATCATGAGATAGGGCAAACCATTAACTCAATGACAATACTTAAACAAATAGATATTCAAGGTAAACAATTTAGTGAAACAGAGAAACCAAGAAATCCTATCTAACTTCAGTTATTTCACCTTGAAAGTTTTAAAACATATAAGATGACAAATAACGTTAACCAATGAATAAGGAAATCCTAGACATCATCAATCAAGCTATAAAGAAATTTGAGGCAAACTGATAGGCATGGACAAAGGGCAAGATCCGAACAAGACCTCTTTGGCTTAAATTAACAAGTAATACTTAAAAGAGAGATTTCAAAACAGAGTTTAGATAGCATCAAATAAGCAGGGCTTGCCATAAAACATATTTGGAAACTAGCATATTAATCCATTGATAAAATAAACAAGCTTAGGTGGATCTAAGGAGTAGCTAAGAATTGCTTAAACTAACCCGGCAGAGGAAAACATAAAGACAATAGAAACAAGAAGGACTAAGGTGACTCAAACAACATCTCTTAGCCTATACTTTTCTGATCTATTGCAACATAGAAGGATGGAAATAATGATAAGCAAGAAAACATGAAAAAATTAGAGACACATCACCATTCACCAATCTCAGGGATCCTGCAAGCAAGCTTTCATCATCATTAATCAAAGAATATCATTCACAAGCTTAATAACACCAAATTTCTCTTCAACCTCAAAGAACCATGTATTGCTCTCAAAACTCATCAAATGCCAACATTAAAAATGAGTCCTCAATTCTCTATTTAATAAGAAAGTAGGAGAAAAACCTAAAATGGTATTTAGAAGCCTATTGGCTAATTAGAAATGTCACTATTGTCCTTGAGACCTTGCAAGGCCCAAGTCAGAAAATATCTAAAACAAAAAATATTTTTGGACATTTTTAGCAAAGAAAATGATATTTGAGGTCTGAAAAGCCTCCTTAAACTTGCCAAGCATACATTTTTTACTTTCCCTCTACTAAGGTCACATCACTATGTTTTAGGAGGAATTTCCATGCCAATGGCATAGCACAGGAGCAAGAAAATTGGGTCATCTTGCAACAGTGTTTTGAAGGCCTTCCCGATGTCAGAAAAGGCTCCGTGATGGCCTGTTGGAAATCCCTCTGATTCTACTTTCCAGCTATACCCTTTTTTATCTGATATGATGCAACCTATTCAAAAATAAAAAATTCAAAGGTTGGTAAAGGTACAACACATGTCCTGAAAAGCAGGCAGAATGGTGAAAATTTGGGTGTCTTTGACCCTTTTCGAGGAACAAAACAACTCCAACTGATCTGAAACTTTGTGAGAATACTACATTTTAGATGAGGGTTCCAAAAATGTGAACCTTTCCTCCTGAATATGCTCTGAGAAAATTCATAGCACCATGTGTGCTACCCCCTTAGCCCTCAAAATTAGCAAAAAAAAAAAAAAACTTGTCAAAATTCTCCCAAATTTGGTGGATGAGTGCCTCATGTGTTTTGGGAGACCTATAGAGAGGATTGTGCCAAGATTCCAATACTAGCTTGGCCTTTTTCTTCTTTTAGTGCCTGGAGCTTGTCTTGAGCCTTTTTCAGCTTAGCCCTTGCAATTTGGTTTCTTCAGGCATAATGTTTAGTCATTCCTCTTTGGAGGTCAAGATCTTGATTTGCTTTCTTCAATTTAGCCTCCAAGTGTATGTTGGCTCTCTCCAACCAAGGCTCCCAGTCATGGGCTATCGCCATAGACAAAAGCTCATCTAAAGAGTATTTTTCTTCTAGGGTTGATTCTTCCTCCCTTTGTTTAGCCAATGCTTTCTTCAATCCCATGGTTCTAGGTCTTCTCCTAGATTGTCCTTCCTCATCACTACTCTCCTCATAAGTGCCTATTAACTCTTCTATTTTCATCTGTTCCTTTTGGGATTCTTTCTGGGCCTCGAGGTCTCTAGCTTCATAGATTGCCTTCATGCTCCCAACTGCCCATTCTCCAAGTCAAGGGCATCTTTCACACTCTTGGCCCTACCCAATTATTCTTGGAGGTCTTTGACTTGTGCATTCCTAACCTGGAGGAGCAAGTTTGTGATTCTTGCTTCATTTACCTCATCACTATCCACCTGGATGATCTCAAATTCCCTCTCCACCTCATGATCTTCTTCTTCTTCCTTTACCTTTTGTTTCCCTTTGTCTAATGGCTGAGCTGAGGAGGATGGCATGGTCCATTTCCTTTTGGAGGTAGAAAACAAAAACCTTGATCTTTTTTGATATGTGAGAGGGAGAAACTCAATTTGGTTTACTAGAATGCTCTTACCGTGACTCATCTCAAGATTGCATTTCCTTTCATAAATGATCTTTGCATTTATGTCTTCTTCATTTTGTTCTTGACTACCCTCTTGAGAGGTACTTTCATTTTCCTTCATGCTAGCATCACTGTTATGACCTTCACCACTGTCATCAACCTTTTGACAATCCTTTTGGTTCATAGTGTTGTTGCTATCATTATTTTTAGGGATATCAGTCATCACGTTGTCTTCATTATCCTGCTCTTTGTTTGCAACATTATAATTTACATCATCATTTTCTGTGTTGTCACTATTAGAGGTGTCTTTGTTAGTGTCTTCATTACTGTATGGTGCATCTTCATCATTTTCATCTTCTTCCATATCTTTTGCACTGTCATTTTGTTCTAAACTTTCCTCTGTCTCTTCTTCTTTATCACTACTTTTCTCTTCATAATTTTCCTTTTCATTATCTGTTTCTTCTTCCTCATTCTCTGTCTCTGTTTTTTCTTCTATTTCTTCTTCATCTTCACTATTTTTCTCATTTCCTTTGTTTTCATAATTTTCCTCATCACTGTCGGCATCTGCCACTTCTTCATTGCTTGCATATGCCTTTTCATCATCTGTTTCTTCCTCACTATTTGGCTCACTGCCTTCTTCTTCTTCTTCACTATTTTTCTCATAAAAATCCACCTCTGTCCCTTGATTTTCATCATCATCCTTCTCATCGTCATTCTATTCCTCAGGGCTGTCATTTTTTGTTTCCTCATGACTATCACTCTCTGCCTCATCATCTATTTCTTCTTCCTCACTGTCCTTTGTTTCTTCCTCGTCATCATTTTCTTCATTTTCACTTTCTTCTTCTTCATCATTTGTCCTTTCTTCTTGACTGCCATTTTTCTCGTAACTGTCATTTTCCTCTTGTTCTTCATCACTTTCTTCTTGTTGTGATGCTTTAGGAGAAGGTGAAGGAGGGAAGTTCTCTTAGGGAGAGGATTCATGTGTGGATGAGGAATCATGGTCAGTGGGGGTTGATTGAGGAAATGAGGAAGGTGGATGAGATGATGAGGGTAAAATTTGTAGAGGAAGAGGTTGTGTATTTTTGAAAACATCATGGGTGATGAATACTTCCCATGGGATACCCTATTTCACTAATTGATGCAACACAATCATCTTGATAAGAGAATGGTGAAAAAGACTGCATTTTTTTGTGAAGGAGGCTTCTTTTTCACAATGTATGACATATTATCAATACTTATATAAAGGTAATAAGGGAAATGCAGTAGATTGGCCCTAGTGAAGAGCATAAGTAGACTTATATGGTAGGAATAAAGTCTATAAAACCTTCGCTTGCATGTAAAATACTTCATGATGTCTTTCATTAAAGGGGCATATCTTTCCAACATATGGGAAAAGGGAAAAATAGCCTTGCAATCAGCTTGGTATCTTGGTTTCAAGAATGGTTGGCAATGGCTCAAGTCAAAATTCACCTGTTCGAACCATTTTTCTCCCATACAATGTATTCCAGTAGCCATAGCAATTGTATTGGTGGATATCTCAAAAATTACCCTAGCTAGATGCACTTGATGGTTATGGAGGTTGAGGACAAAGAGTCTGGTCAACTCAAGGTGACTTTGGACTCTTTGCACTCTCTCACAGAAATGAAAACAACCCACCTCTTGGAAATATGCTACTGAGGTAGGGAAGGCTGTCAACCCCTTGGTGTTCAAATGCTCAAACCTATTTAATTTTCCACCCTTTCTCTGTTGACCCCTAGGCCTTTCGCCTCCCTTACCACTGTCACCATTGTCTTCTCTAGACATTTTATCTCTACTCTTGCCTTGAAATCAAAACCCTAAATTGTTTGTGAAATGATATGGAGAAGGAAAGTGAGATGATAATGAGAATGGCAGTGTTTTGCAAGTGAAGGAAAATGATGAGTGATTAGCAAAGCAGTCTCAGTATATCTTTATCATGTAGATGGGTGACTGTTCTTCAATCAGTATAATTTCTTAGCATGGTGACCAAGCCTTTCTCTTCCTATAGGGTTTTTAACCTTTCTCTCTAAGTTCACTCTTTAAAACAGTATGACAGGAGGCAATAGATCTAAATACCTCTTAAGGAACCCTCAGGAGGTGCCAAGCAGATACATGGAGGAGCTCTAAGAAAATTTGGAGGCTTGCACAGCTTGAAAAGCTTCCTGGCTAAATGCATAGCATAGGAGCGCAGCACTCGGGCCAGTCAGGTCAGCCCTGCACTGGCTGTCAAGTTGGCCATAAACGTAGCATAGGAATGTAGCACCGATGTCGGGTCCTTCTGGGTAGATCCTGAACGAACAGGAATGTAGTGCCGGGCGGTGTTGCACGTTGTCAAGTCGGCCGATCATTGTTGAATGTTGTAGGTGTGTAATAATTTGAAGGCGTACTAGTTGGGTGTCAAGCTTATGCACGCTGCCATGTTCTACTGAATGTGCCCAGCACATAGCAGCTGTAGCCTATTGGGCCTCTACATGCATTGCAAGTGGGTAGCACAAACACGCAGCTCTGGGCAGAGTGGTCGGGCGGTCCTGCACGCCGTTAAACGCGTAGCACCATTACGCAGGAGCGCAACGCTTTCTTATACCTTACATAGGGGTCATGCACAGGCACGTAGCACTGTGTTCCAAGAGGGAAACACCATGTTTCTTATGCCCTAAGTCTTGACGAAAACCCTGAAATCCTTTTTGAAAATATTCCACTCTCTTTTGCAAATGAGAAATGGGCTTGAGTGATAAACAATGGATTTTTATACCTTTGGAAAAATAATTTAAAACCAAAACCCACCTTTGCTAATGTTTGTTTTTGATCTTTTTATCCCTGTACTGATATTTATTTTACCTTTGCAGTAGGTGACTTTAGAAACAAAAAAAAAATGATCTTTTATCATCTCAACCTTTCTTCTTGGATGTCCTTAGGTAACGGAGGTGATGGATTTTAGCTCTCTTTGGCCTGTTGATATTTCTTAAAACTTGCTGGTGCCTATTGGAATTGTATGGTTTCACTGTGTTTAACCATTCTCATGTTTTCAACCCCTTTTTATTGAGAGACTGATAGAAACATATATTATCCCTCTTTGAGATCCCCTTCTTACTGGTTTTCCAGAGGTATAATGGGTCTGTTTGGCACAATGACCTTATTCTTTTTAATCAAGTTTGTCATTACCTCCCATTGGCCACTTCTTCTTGCTGCAAGTGCCATAACACAGTGTTTTGGTCTTATTAAACTTCCTTTGGAGTTTGACACCTTAATCACTCAACAATAGAACTCATGCTCAATATGATTTCTTATTTGACACTTACCTCCTACTTTCTTTCTTTGACCATTTTGAAGATATTTGAATGTACTTTGAAAGTTTAGGCTCCTTCATACTGATACTCTTTACAATTTCTCCCTTTGGTGCAGTGAAACAATGTTGCCTTGACAAACCATGTAATTCACCTTCTGATACTATTTTTCAACTTCTGCCTACTATCATCAAGGAGGTCTCTCATCTTCATTTCTAGTGTCAATAAATCTTCAATTTATGCATAGTTGTGCTGATGTACCTCTATCCTTGTGGTTTTGGCTTTGGCTCCTTTTCTAGGAAACAATTTTTAGCCAATCAGTCATAAAAACCTTGATTTTATTTGTTCATAGGCCTACTACCTCTCCTTTCCTTTAAATTTCTTTCTAGTGATGAGTTGGTCTCTCTCCTTACCTCTTTTTTTGCTGATGTCCATCTCATTGATTCCCGCAGAAATTTCTAAGATGGGCAGTTGTCTTTTGCAGAAGTTGTGCTTTGATTAAGGAGGTCTCTCTTGAAGGATTTTTGATACCTTTTGGACAATCATATGCTAACCTTATTCCTCTTTGATTTCAGCATCTTGGCACATTAAAAAAACTAATTAAGAGCATTCAAAATAACCCTACAATTTGTGAAACACTAGTGACCTAGTGGGCAATTCCTTGGACTTGATCCTTGACTGAGATTAGGCTTGGGATGTTGACAGTGTGAAAGCAGGGCTTCTTGATCAATGACTGTATTTGAGGATATAGAAATGGATGAACTTGACTGATCTGAAGAGATTATAGAGGGATTTTGAGACCATAAATGTTTTAAGATATCTGGTAAACATGGGAAAAAGAAGGTTGGTTGGTGATCATAGATGGCAAATGAAGGGTTCGAGCAAGGGAAAACTGGGTGCTAAGGTCAAAAGTCTCAAAAAATAGTGAAGATGAGTAGCTTCAGCCCATGATGGGTCTTCTGGGGGTGGTATGATGGCCATGACTTTGTAGAGTAGTAAAATAGTGAAAAATTTATCCCGAGGATAATGAAGGCAGTGAGATTTCTAAAACTCACAATATTCATGAATTTTGTTTCTAGAAATCTGGGATAGACATTTATTCATCTATAGAAAGCAAAAAATTACTGATGACTAACATCCGCAGTGGAAGATCGGGTTCAAAACCGATACGATGGGAACCACAGGGGCGAGTGCTACAAAGGTTGCGTCCACTACCAGAGCTAAAGGAACTGGCAGATCAAGCAAAGGCACGTGGAAAGAAGGGTTCATAGAATCATAGCAGGGTTCGCAGCAGAAAAAGAATGTCGAAATGCACGCAGAAAAATAGAATTTTTCGTAGCTAGATAAAAATACGGTGAAGGGTGAAAAAGTGCCATCGCAAGAGGGGTCGCAGTGAAATCTGGGTACAAAGGGCCAGGCGACGGGAGGTAATGACTACCCTAGAGGAACAAATCGAACAAGTGAGACCACTAAAGAGCCATGAAAGAACTAGCTCTCTCAGTGAATAGAATGCGATGAAATGGTTACACTCATGGAAGGCGAACTTGAACAAATCACAGATGCGGTCACCTTGGCTATAGAGGAAAAATGGTTGGCTCTGGGAGAGCAGTAGAAAGCCACGATTGACTCACTTCAGGCCAAGATCTGAGCCCTAGAACTAAAAATGGATGCACTGCAAACCAGTTTGGTCCAAGCCCACTTAGTCTCCGCTGCTAGCAACACGACACTTGTTGCAGTCAAAAGCCACTGCTATCCCCTGCTAGGTGTAGCTCTCATAGTAAGTCCACCGGACTTGGGAGCGAAATTCCAAGCTCGTGCAACTATCTAGCTAGATCTAGCAATGTTGCCACATGATTCACTATAGGTTCTACATAGCTCATTGTTTCAAGAAATTCAACACAGGGACCATCAGGTCCACCAGCGGCTCACCACAGTGGAGCAGACCATTATAGAATAGACGACTAAGGTAACCTGGGCACATGCAACTGTGCCCTCACCACAACACAGCATACGGAGTTGGTGCATTTAAATGGTAGACTCTCTGCAGATGTTATAGATGAAATACCAGCCACAGCTACCCCCCAGGCCAAAATTGAAGGGTTGGTCGCGGCCTTAAGAGCTTCACGGGTGGATATCCAGGTTGTTAAAACTCAGATGGAACAGACAATCACCGACTTGCAGGCCAAGTTGCAGCCAGAAACACCTCCGGAAGTCAGGGCCCAACAAGATGCATCAATTAGAGCTGCCACAAATGTGATCATAGGCCAAATTTCTCAGGGTGTCGAACTACTAGACACAACGATGTAGCTCTGGACCAAGGTACAGTGGGATCCTCTCCTACGGGAAATTATTCAAACATTACGCCAGAAAGAAGAGGAGTTTGATCATTTAGAGGCTACCTTGACCACATTGGTCCCTACCCAGCCCTTGGCCTGACTGCGCACTAGCCAGGCCCTCAAAGTCGACATGGATGCCCTTCAACAACGGAAGAAGATGATGAGTAATCACCTCCAGCCATGGGCGAACGAGGCCCTCAAGATGTCCTGCAATGTTGATGTTGCAGTGAAACATTTGAACTAGACATTGGAGAGCATCACTGCCGCTATAGAAGGCCCAATTTCACAGAATTTGGTAGACATAGCTTGGACTACTTCTACGCAAAGCGAAAGGGCGTTGCCACCACTAGTCGATGTAGTTAAGTGGCTTCAGGAAAAAATAGAAGGCCAACGACCGCTATGTCTTAGGAAGAGTCACAAGATTGTGTTGGGGAACTGTTGGAGCAAGGTCCCCTAAAAGCTGCGCTTTTGTATAAGTTTTGTATATTTTGGTCTTAATTAGTCTAACATAGGGGTTTTGGGGTGGGTCAAAGCCCCTAATGCATTGTAACGGGTCTAGGGTATACCAAAAGTCTGCAAACCACAGTTTGTGGACCATTGGATGCATATGCTAAATCGATATAAATAGATGAACCTTTTTTAGTCATAGCTAGGAAAGAATAGAGATTGATGATAGCTGGGAATTGTTAAGATCTATTTGGGTTGCTAGGGTAAGGACTCATACTAGCTATGTGCGCGAAGATCCTCAGTCCTGCTGTGAATGGACCCTGCTGGCTGTGTGCGCAGGCTATGTTGGATTGTATTGGGTTTTGGATGCTAATATATGCGAATCTAGTTAGAGTATCTCTCCTTTATATGAGTTTATGTATTATTGTTGAAGCGAACTGTTGGATCTATTGCTGGCTATCCGTTGTTACTACGAACCTGTATTTGTTATAATACAGAGTATTCCTGTGATCTATTGTTTGTGCGTTTATGATATTACTTTTGATATTGCTGATGCGAAGGTGCTGATTTAATCTATGACTGATAGTAACTCTAGTAGCTGTGGACTATAACTGATTAGCGAACCTGCGAATAGATCTATTTTATAGCTACAAGAATATCCTTGTTATAATTATATAAATATATGATAAGTTTATTTCTACGATTATAGTTGTTGTATTTATAGATCGGTGTTACGCACATGGATGTGAAGGTAGTTACTATATATGAGCTCTGTGATATAAGTCTGTAACTATATCTATTAAATACAAATATGATAAGCTTGGAACGCAGCTTTGCTTGAATTTCTCTCTCTCAGGGTGTGGAAACCTGGTTCCGGCACCCTCCCATACTACTTTGGGTGATACTTTGGCCTGTGCAAGCAGGTCACTGTCGAAAGGGCCAGTAGTATAGGGGTTTGTTGGCAAACCTTAACCTCTGAACCTGGGTCAGGACCCCTCGAGCCAAAAATCCCCTTCCCCTGGTTGCATTAGGACAACTCCTAGGGCGATCCCTAAAGCATTTTCATGGACATGAAACACCTTCACCCAATTGAGGAATATGAGGATAGGCGTAGAGACCATCTTCTCCTTGAGTAACTCAAAGCTTTTCTGACACTCATCATCCCAATAGAATGATACCTCCTTTTTCAAAAAAATTTCCATAGGTGTTATGATGAGTGTGTACCCTTGAATAAACTTCCTGTAGTAGCCTGTGTGTCCGAGGATTGAGCGTAGTTGCTTCAAAGTGGTAGGAATGGCTAGGGTGATGATAACCACCACCTTGGTAGGGTCAACCATCAACCCCTGTCGACAAGCTATGTGACCCAATAAGATCCCAAATGGTACGCAGAATATGCACTTCTTTATATTCATGGAGGTTTGGTGCTTTCTGCAAGCATCCAGCATCATGCGCAAGTTCGAGACATGACTCTTTACTAACCCAAATACAGTCCAATAATCGAAATATACCTCTAATAACTTGTGGATAAATTCCTTAAATACTGCAACTACCACTTGCGAAAATATGGCAGGGCCATTTTTGAGTCCAAATGGAGAATCGGTGTACTGAAAACGAGGCCCATTCAATAGTGAATGTAGTTTTGTTGCGATCTTCAGGTGCGATCCTAATCTGATGATAGCCATAGAATCCATCAGTGAAAGAATATGCCTCCTACCCCCCTACGCTATCGAGGATTTCATCTGAGAATGGCCTAGGAAAGGGATCATGTACACTAGCATCATTTAATTTGTGCAGGTCAACGCAGATCTGTATTTCTCCCTTAGTATTTTTCTCCTGAATCACCATCATACTTACCCAGTCTGACTATTCGACTGGTTCGATGATGCCCGCGGAGAGCATTTTATTGATTTCTTCCTTAACTTTTTTTTTATAATTAGGGTTCAGCTGATAAGGACACTGCTTCACAGGGCCCGCATCTAGTTTTAAAGTGATCTGCATGACCCCTAGGTCCCCAGTAATCCCCTTGAGTTCTGAGAACTTTGTTGGGAATAATTCCTGGTAATCTGTGAGCAGTTCTGCCACTTTTCCTACTATATCGTCGTCCTAGTAATCCCCAATTTTAGCCAAATTAGGTTTCTCTTCCATGCCAATGTTGACTTATCATGGCTTCAAAGGGTTCATAACATCGATAGTTTGTATTGGGGGTCCAGTAATGGCATGCTCGCCCTCCGACTCTAGGATAGAGAGATTTTGTGGATCTTCATTGGACTCTTCTATTACTAAATTGTGGCAGTTGACAATATCCTGCATCTGGTTTTCCCATGTTGGTGCCCCAAATTCTGCGTAAGGGCGTGATTCATCAAATACTAAGGTATCTATCTGATGCAGAGATTTTTCAAGCACCTCTGTTCCACCTACTAACCCAAATGTCCCTACAAACTCATCCTTCAATGTTTCCCAGTGGTGGGTGCACTTATGTAGCTCCGCATCTAAATACCATGTAGTGGGGATTGGTCCCAAGGCATGAATAAATAGGTGAATCCATTCTTCTGTAGTTCGGTCAAACCATTTCTCCATCCAAGCGAACAAATGCTCGTGTGGGTCCCCTGGGCCAAGGCATGTATTTATGCACAAGTGAACCAGAGGTTCAAATCATAGGATCATCATATCCCTACACTCTTCCTAATCCTGGAACACCCCCTTATGCGTGTCCAACCACCTTGCAGGTGTTGCACGCATGGCTAGATTAAGGGCCCATAACCTTCACTCTCTCAGAACCTCAGCTTCAAATGCTCGCAAAAACTCGTTAATGCTACCAAAACCATCAAAGTAGGGCATTTCTCTTACCTCTGAGGATATGCATTGGAAGTTCTTTTTGATTCTAAGACATCGCAGTGTAGACACATATTGTAACCGATTCTGCCAATTTTCCATCTCCCCATTGGAGTCAGAGAAAAATTCTCTATATTTTTCCTAGCAAAGCACACCATTAGCCGTACTATTGATCCAATATTCATCCCGTGAAATTAAATTATAGATGTGATCCACATCCTCTTCTCCGTGCATCGGATCCATATACCGTTCTCCTTCCACAGGGTCTAATGGTACTATCACCCGCGTATCTTCATTTTCAAACACCATGCTTCTTTTCTTTAGGTTGATGATAAATCCCATATCTATGACCCAATCCAATCCTAGGAGCATCGGATAGGGGTCCGCATCTTCTACAATATCAATTACCTCAAATTCAGCCCAGACCTTAACTCCTATGATATCTACCACGATCTTTGATAGTCTCCCCAATGGTATGATCTTCTGTTGATTGGCCATGTGTAGCTGGATAGTGGACCATTCCAACTTTGGTTCTCCCATTCGCTACCAAGCTTGCTTGGGAAAAATGTTCACATCTAATCCCAGGTCCAACATAACCTGATCCATTTCATAATCACCAGTCTGTGCTATTAGCCGCATTTCCCTACCAGTGTGTTGCCTATGCTTATACAGTTTGGGCACATCATTAACTTCCAGAGGTGGATTAGTTCGTTCTGTGTAGCTGTCAATTAATGCTTGAAGATTTTCTACAACCCTCTGACTGCACAAAAACTTCATACATGCTTGCAAAAATGGTTTGACCTCGTCATCTACTTTGAGGTTTGTGGGGGCCTGAGAAGTAGATGTCTCAGCCTTAGCAAAATCTTTGCGAATTGCGACAAAGGTTTCCTTTTCCTTCTTTAGGTCCAAAACTTCTTGTTTGATAGCCATTTTTCGGATAAGAGGCTCAGCTGCAACGTTCTCCTCAGCTCCCCCAGTGGCCATGCTGCTGCGTGTTATGACATTAATATTTTTTCCTTCATCTCAAGGTTTTGCCTTAACCCTATGCACATTCTACATAGGTGTCTGTTACTTTTCCTGAATTTTTTCTATCAAAATTGGATAGTCTTCAATCACATGGTCCAAATGTCTATAGTATATGAAATATTGTCTTGGAGGGCTTGGGTAGTCCCTTGCAAAGTTCCCTACTTTCCCAGAGTTATAACAGATCAGCTATCCTCTTCCCTGAGCTGTGCTTCCACCTCTGCCCCCTCCCCTGCCCCTAGCTGGGGAGCCACCTATGCCCGAGGGGGATTTTAGGGAAGAAGGGCCCGCTTGTACCCTATATAGGTTTCCCCTGTCTATCATTAAATCATAAGTTCAGAAATTATGTTCATCATGTCCTATTGACCGGAAAATCAACACCATTATTGCTTCAATTCTGGAATATACGCACCTAGATGGGGGCAGTGGTTAGTATCATGCAGGTCGGCTATGCGAAAATCATCACACCACAACGTTGGTCCACTTGATCCCATAGTCTCCCTAGGGCACAATGGACTGTGTCCCGCAGCCTGTAGGTAGTTTGTCAGTAGTGGGCATTGATCCTTGGTATGGCCAGATACCCTGCATCGTATGCCCCATACATCTGGGCTAGCTTATTTTCCTTGGTACTTTTGCAAGTTCTGGATTTCCATGTGCATCGCCTCAATCTGCCCTTGGATTTTTTGTACTCCCAACTAGGTATCATCTCTTGGCGCAGCTTCTAAATTCATATAAATCTCTAGAGCTTTTTCCTATGATTCAATGAGTTGCTTACCCATAGGTACACACAAGTGATGCATTAATATGGCGATGAACCATTCCTTGTGCTGTCTGTCATCATACAAAAATTCCCCTTCTCTGATTACCTTCTTTAGCCGTTGGTTAGCCTCCCATACAGACTCAGAGGGCCCTTGCTTGAAATATTTTAGGTCATTCACTATCTGAGAGTAGGAATTAGGCTTCCGAAACTATTTTTTTAGGGAATTTTTAACCTCTTGGATGGTCACATTCGCATACTAAGCTCTGTATCCCATATACCAATCTAGGGCTCTCCCTTCAAAGGTGAGGGATAACAACACTCTCTTTACAGCATCGCTGGCCACATTCTACGCAGTCCATACTGACTCTGCGACAAACCATAATCGGTGCATATCTTTGTCTCCTACACCCTTGAAGGTGGGTAACTTCATGTGCGCAGCCATATCTACTTATGGGGGTGGCGATGGAGGGGGAGGAGTTGTGGATGAGTTCTTACCCTTATGTGGATTTGAAGCTGGTGTCGTAGGAGGCCTATTTCCTTCATGCACAGTTGGTTCTCTTAATGAGCTGTAAATGAATCTGTCCCTGTCTTGATTGACTCTATAGTACTTGCCGCTTCGGGTTGTACCTCCGTTCTGATTAGATCTCATTCAATCCATATGGTTGCACAAAATTCCCTTTTCACACAATAATATTTTAATCAGTAATGGAAACGTTTTTAGAAACATACCCCATAAACCCTTGAAGAACCTTTGCTCTGCCTTAGAACAGGACACGAACTGATCGACTGTGAACTCCGTCACAAATCCTCCTAGCACACTATCCACCCAGTGATCTACCGTATGAGTGATGGTATTATTAGTTCTTTCTAACTACCAAATCAACTTTGGAGTCCATTGCGTGACCCACTCATCCTTCCAACACGTTTATAAATCTACAAGCCTTACCAGCCACTCCTAAAGCTTGTTCGTAAATGTTACAAAGAAAATTTTGTAGACTTCAGTAAATATGTACTTATTCTTCCACTTATGTGCTGTCAACGTTTTGCTACAATTCTCCTTTACCACAAATTCCTGAACTTTTTTTTCAAACCACTTTTCAATTTCTATCCTCTCAAGACTCCAATGTTCCCTTGGCATTACCTGATCTCCCTCTAAAAATTCTCCTAGTCCCGAAAATGGAACCATTTTTTGGCTTGAGGGATCCTGACCCAGGTTCAGAGGCTAAGGTTTGCCAGCAAAACCCTACACTACTGGCCCTTTCGGCAGTGACCTACTTGTGTAGGCCAAAGTCTCACCCGAAGCAGCATGGGAGGGTGTTGGAACCATGTTTCTGCACCTTGAGAGAGAGATCAGGTTAGTCAAGTAGGTCAGAGCTCACAACCTACTAGGTTCACACAGGGCTATTCGCAGGCTTTCATAGTTCAGTAAGTTAGTAACCATGACAGAGCTATCCAAATCTATTTTATACCTTCGCATCCATGTGTGTACATCAATTAAGATATCATAAAGTGCAACCTATAATAGATGTATTCGCAGCTTAAACAGAAACCATCACAAAACCCTTATACTTGCATCTGAGATAGATCACAGATATACACATGCATAGCACAAATATAATTGCAACATAAGTAGATAACATAAATGTATTCGCGGTTCTGAACAAATTCAAATGTTCACATCAAAAGTAACACCATAGATCCCGATCACAAAGAGATACTTCAACTATATCCACATATATTATCATTCAAACCCGATTACAATCTCATACAGTCTGCGCACACAGCCAGCAGGGTCCGCACACAGCAAGACTGAGGATCTTCATGCACACAGGCAGCAGGAGGCCTTACCCAAAAAACCCAAGACAAATCTAACAATTCGCACTTAGCATCAGACTTAATTCTTTTCTTGTCTCTAGACTCCAAATATTCATCTATCTATATTGACTTAGCCTACGCTTTCCTCTAGTCCGCAAACCGTGGTTTTTGGAATTTAGGTCTATCTTTTGACCCATTACAATGCATTCGGGGCATTGACCTACCCCAAAACCCCTACGTTAGACTAATTAATAAAAAAATATACAAAATTCACAACTTTAGGGAGCCTCGTTCCAACACATGCATACATTAAACATTAGTCTACATCCATCTTGTAGAACCTACCATTATATTTTCATTTTAGTGTGCAGGATAATTGTCTTGACACAACTTTCAAATGCACACAAGAGCTCCACCAGACATACATGCATACATGCATATATTAAACAGTATTCTGCATCCATTTTGTAGAAACTATAATTATATATTCATTTCTAGGAGCATATTTATTTCAATTAAGTTCATAAATAAACATATCAATTTAAACTTATGCACATACTTGGTTTTCTTGGCTAATGTTCATCCTTAGATTACAACATCACTCCATGGTTGCAACTTAAGGAAAACATTAATTCAAACAATGTACATGTAATTTCTCCCATAAAATTTAAGGCAACCATAACTTTAATTTAATATATTTTTAAAGAAAATGCTAGGGTTTTTGGAAACCATGTACCTTTCATTTCTCCCATAAAATTTAAGGAATTTTCTAATGTTTTGAAGACCATGTACATGTCATTTCTATGTCATTTCTCCCATCAAATTTAAGGAAAACTTTAAGGATAACCATGTACATGTCATTTCTATGTCATTTATCCTATAAAATTTAAGGAAAATTTTACTTTAAGGAATTTTCTAGTGTTTTTGGAACCATGTACATGTCATTTCTATGTCGTTTCTCCCATAAACTTGAAGGCAAGCTTGAAGGATAACCATGTACATGTCATTTCTCCCATTTCTCCCATAAACTTTAAGGCATTTGCTAGTGTTTTTAGAACCATGTACATGCCATTTCTATGTTAGTTCTCCCATAGGCATTTTCTAGTGTTTTTGGAACCATGTACATGACATTTTATGTCATTTCTCCCATATAATTTAAGTCAAACTTTAAGGATAACCATTTACATGTCATTTTTCCCATTTCTCCAATAAAATCAAGGAAAAAATTAAGGATAACCATGTACATGCCATTTCTCCCATAAACTTTAAGGAATTTTCTAGTATTTTTGGAACCATGTACATGTAATTTCTATGTCATTTATCCCATAAACTTTAAGGAAAACTTTACTTTAAGGCATTTTCTAGTGTTTTTGGAACCATGTACATCTCGTTTATCCCACAAAGTTTAAGGCAAACTTTAAGGAAAACAATCTACATGTCATTTCTCCTATAAACTCAAGGAAACCTTTAAGGCAAATCATGTACATGTCATTTATCCTTTCTCCCATAAAATTTAAGGTATTTGCTAGTGTTTTTGGACCCATGTAGATGTCATTTCTCCCATAAAATTTAAGGAAAACTCTAAAAACTTTAAGGAAAACTCTAAAGAAAAATTTAAGGCAAACCATGTACATGTCATTCTCCCATAAACTTTAATTTAATATATTTTTAATGAAAATGATAGTGTCTTAAGGCAAACCATGTACATGTCATTTCTCCCATGCCTTTGCAATAAAATTTAAGTCATTTTCAATTAATGTTCATTTAATATATATTTTAAGGAAAATTCTAGTTTTTTTGGAAACCATGTACATGTCATTTCTCCCATAAAGTTAGAATTTTCTAGCATTTTTGGGAACCATGTATATGTCAATTCTCCCATGCATTTGCAATAAAATTTAAGGCATTTTCAATAAGGAAATTTAATGCATTTAGAATAAGGAAAATGCTAGTGTTTTTGGAAACCATGTACATCCCATTTCTATCGTGCATTTGCTATAAAATTTAAGTCATTTGCAATAAATGTTCATTAATATATTTTTAAGGAAAATTCTAGTGTTTTTGGAAACCATGTACATGTCATTTCTCCCATAAAGTTGGCATTTGCTAGTGTTTTTGGGAACCATGTACATGTCATTTTTCCCAACCATGTACATACCATTTCTCCCATAAAATTTAAGGCATTTGCAATAAGGAAAATGATAGTGTTTTTGGAAACCATGTACATGCCATTTCTCCCATAAAATTTAAGGCATTTTCTAGTGTTTTTGCGAACCATGTACTTGTAATTTCACACATAAAATTTAAGGAAAACCAGGTACATGTCATTTATCCCATGCATTTGCAATAAATGTTAATTCAATATATTTCATTGAATTTTTTTTTTCAGGGATAAGAAAACCCATTAAATATGGTTGAAAAATGGACATTATGCATAGGTGTTTCTTGCTATCCCAATCCAAAGAAACCAGTGATTACATATGTGTTTTACAATATTTCAACTAACAATATCCTCCAAAGGAAAATGAATATACCGGGAAGAACAACAAACAACAAGGCATATTATATTACATTGATAGAAGGCTTGGGAACAACTAGGGAGTATGGATCAAATGGAATTGTAGTTTTCACCAATTCTGAACTTGTGTTCGACCAGATGAAAGACATGTACCAAGTTAAGAAGGAGAGTCTAAAACAACTGCATGGAAAAGAAAACAATATTTTTATACAATTTCAAATGTTTAGTATAAGACATTGTGAAAATGTTAATAAGATGTATCGTGATCTATTGTGTGGGGCAATGCCAATTCAAGATTCATCTGTAAAATATGAATTAGTATAATATGGGGTAATGAAAATTCAATATTCATCTCTCAAAGATTAATTAGTGTTGACATGCTCTCCTTGAAAATTTATTGATAGATATTGTAACATATATTTGATATGTGTGTCTTCCTTACTTATAAATGCATCATTTTTAATGAAAATGTGTTGTTTTAAATTATATGCCAAGTGTGCTCCCACCATGTAAGCACAACTTGGTGAAATTCACATTTTTATCAAATTAAAATGTGAGTACTTCAACAACAACAAAATTTAAATTGAGTTTCACACATCAATTTCTCCTTTGAAAGTTGTGTTTTACATCAATTTTGTACTAAATTACATTAAATTTTTGAAATCTTTTGAGTTTATTTTAAATAGTAATTCAAAAATAATTGTAAATGTTCATTGTATATATCCAAATATATCATGGAGGATGAAAGGCGAAGATCAATAGAATCCCATGCCTCTACGAGAGAGGGGGATCATGGATCGAGGGATGTTCGTGGTATTTATATTAAATGTGCATGTTTTTAAATGGCATGTGAACATATAATCTTCTCTCCATTCATACATGTACATACATGTAGAATTAATTTTTTTATCAACTATATATATAATTTTATCCCCATGTACATAAATGTATACATATGAAATTGATTATTTTATCAATTTTGTGCCTTAAATTGGTTTTTAATAAATTTTATTTTTTACTTTTAGGAGTTATGAGGACAAGAGTATCTACTCCATCAATGGAGCATGGCCATGGTTCACACAATCGAAGTATGGTTCACAAAAATTAATCAATCATATGTACATGTATTTATATGTATGAATGTATTTTTGAATTGATTATAAATTCATATTTTTTTTATGAACCTTCCCTCTCGTCGCGTGAGGTTGGTGATAGTACACATTCCCCTAGTTGCCCATCAATAGGTGCTGGCCAATTGCATGAGGGTGGTGATATGTATTCCCCCAAAAGCCAACCAATGGGTGGTCGTGTTGGTTCTCAACCAATTGGTGATCATTCTAGTTCTCAACAGTATCAGGGTGGGCATGATGCTGGCCAACCATATCGAGGAAGCCATCAATCTGAATATTATTTTGATTCAATTTGTAAAAATTTGTTCACATGTTTTTTTATTTATACAAAATTTTATATATTGATGGAAAGGTTGAAAATGTTGCTCCAAAAAGACATAGGCCAGTACACATTACTCAAGAATAAGGTTGTACACCAACCACAACTTATCTGTATGACATTTCCGATATACCTTGAGAAACAAACATCGAACAATGCACATTACAAAGGTGTCAACATCTTTATTCAAAATTGAAGAAAGATCTTATATCTTTGAAACTCCTTACTGAGAGTCGAGAAAGCTTAGAAATAGTTACTCACTGTTTAAGCACACTTGTAGATGTGTACAAAATTATTGGGCCAACCACTAATATTTTTGTGGAAGTGATGAGGAAAATAAATGAAACAATGATGGGTCTCGATACATGGGAGGTTGCTAAACAAAGAGTTACAACAGAAATGGCCAAGTCTATGTTTAATTTCAAAGAAGGGCTAAAAAGAAAGATGTTGAAGGTGCAATATTTCAAGAACTCTGATAGAGCTTTCCATTTGTATGATAGCAATCTTACTACCTGTGGAAGACTACCATGGAATGACAAGGTTCATATTTATTTTGCAAAATTATTTTATGAAGAATTATTTATGGGAATGAAACTCAATTATAATGACCTTCCCTCTTGTTAGAAGTGATGAGAAAAAGAAAGGAAACAGTGACGGGTCCCAATAAATGGGAGGTTGTTAAACAAAGAGTTACAACAGAAATGGCCAAGTCTATGTTTAATTTCAAAGAAGGGTCGAAAAGAAAGATGTTGAAGGTGAAATATTTTAAGCACCTTCATATAGCTCACTATTTGTATGATAGACACCATGCAGCCTATAAAAGACTCCCATGGAAGGAAGAGGTTCCATTTTATTTTGCAAAATTATTTTATTTAGAATTCTTTTTGCAAATGAAACCCAATTACAATGACCTTCCCTTTGAATTTTTTGGTCCTGGGAAAGGTCGATTGTGTGACCGTAGGGGTGCTAGGCGTGATGTTGAGTTACCTCTCCCTGAGCCACCATTGGTTAGTCGACCTCTTCGTTTCAAAACTTTGCGGTGAGAGATAGATGCTACTTCTCAAATTAGTCAAGAAGCAAGGGATTCCATCATTGACAATGTTCACAGTGGATTGGGTAGAGTCAATGTTTTTCTGAATCGACAAAGAGCACGTGAGAATGCACGCACTAATTTTGTGTATTATACAGATGAATATATTGACAACATGAGTGATGAAGATCTCAAAACATATGCAAAGAATTGTCGCAATGGTTGGCAGGACTTAATTTTTCATGAGGAAGACGACATGGGAATAGTATGTGTTAATGGTTAGGGTTCAATTATTTTAACACATGTACAATTTGTAACAAATACATATATACATACATTTATTTGTATACATTAATCTAACAAAAATTTATCATTATATGTTAACATCATTTGCAGTTGTCATGCTTGATGAATGAAGAAAATTTTAATATCACGGTCAGAGCCTCCGGTTCAAACAATCAAGATGGGTCTCACCATCAATCATACAATCAATATGGTTCTCACCATCAAGATATGTTGGCAAATGTTAGTGTTTTTTAAGTGAACATGATGATGTACAATTATTTTTTATCTATTATTATATATATCAAAACATGATGAGATATTTTTAAAATAAATAATTGTGCACACATGTACATGTACATATATATAATAAAATGTTTTAACAGATTCTGATTCCATCCGATGTTTTTGGGATGGTGGTACCTTCTTCTTCCTTGGGAGATGTACCTTCTACTTCCTTAGGAGATGTGCCAAATCCACAATCACAAGTATGGACAATTTTTCACTTTTAAAATTTATGTTTTTAAGTTATATATTCCACCTCAAAAAGTTCCATTAAAAAATGAGATATATCTATATCTTGAGTTATTTTAAATTTTTTGAATTTTAGGTTTTTGGAGATTTTCTTTCTGAACCACTCTTAGGAGATGTGCCAAATCTGACAGCACACGTATTCAATTTTTCTCTTATATATATATATATATATATATATATATATATATATATGTTTTTAAGTTATAAGTTATAAATTGAAGCTTAAAAGTTTTATTATAAATTGAGATCTAGAGATTTTGAGTTATTTTAAATTTTTTGAATTTTAGGTTTTTGGAGATTTTCTTTTGGAGCCTCTCTTAGGAGATGTGCCAAATCCACCAGCAGAAGTATTCAATTTTTCACTTAAATATATGTTTTTAAGTTATAATTTATAAATTTAAGTTTAAAAGTTATATTATAAATTGAGATCTTGATCTTGAGTTATTTTATACTTTTAAATTTTTTGAATTTTAGGTTCCTATAGAGTATTTCATTTCTCCACGGACTCTAGCGATGGAGATGGGAACATCCACACCATTTCAACCATTTGAAAAAGTTGTTTATTTATTTTTTTAATATTATTGAAAATAAGTTTATATATGCATTTTCATTTGAAATTTTTTAATATATATAATTGTACATGTATATTGTACAGTTTACTGTTGAAGATTTTCATGTGGGGGAAGTTTTAGTAAACAAACAACAAATGGAGAGGGAACCTCATGAGGTATTGCATCATTTTTTTTTACATTTTGTTTTTTACATGAAGTTCTATATATTCTCACTCAATTTTAAAACATTAAATTTTAA
Organism: Pinus albicaulis; assembly: GCA_034641835.2. Classification (NCBI taxonomy): domain Eukaryota; kingdom Viridiplantae; phylum Streptophyta; class Pinopsida; order Pinales; family Pinaceae; genus Pinus; species Pinus albicaulis. Next base: position 1,028,650,441 of record CM076584.1, read on the forward strand.
TGTTTGTACACATTGTGTACAGGTTCCCCATGCTTCGCAGGATAGCTCGAGGATCGTGAATTTGCTGGGAGAGACACTACATCCATCTGTATTTGATGGATGATGCACATGCACTATTTGATGGATGATGTATATGCACACATGCAACATTATATTTTCAATAGATTTAGTCTTAGATTTACTTTTTTATATATAGTCTTATCTAGATGCAGTCATATATAACTTGTAACTTGATACTTATGAGATCTACAAATTTTGGACATATTTTATGTGAACTACATTTGGTACATGTGAATGTGATATATAATGTTTTTAAAACTTAATTTTTGGATGGTTGAACTAAATTTTTCATGTGAAGTAATGTTACAGTGTTATATAATTTTTTTTTTTTTTTAACTCAAGTTTTGGATGGTTGAACTACATTTGGCATATGATGTGAAGTAATGTTGTGTTATAATTTGTTTTGTTTTTAAAACCTAAGTTTTGAATGGTTGAACTACATTTTGCATGTGAAGTAATGTTACTTTATACTTGATACTTGTGATCTATAACGTTTTGTTTTTAAAACTCAAGTTTTGGATGGTTGAACTACATTTGGCATGTGAAGTAATGTTGTGTTATAATTTGTTTTGTTTTTAAAACTTAAGTTTTGGATGGTTGAACTACATTTGGCATGTGAAGTAATGTTGTGATCTATAATGTTTTGTTTTTAAAACTTAAGTTATGGTTAAACTACATTTGGCATGTGATATAATGTTTTGTTTTTATTAGATAGTTGAACTATAATTGGCATGTGAAGTAATGTTGTGATATAATGTTTTTGTTTTTAAAACTCAAGTTTTGGATGGTTGAACTACATTTGGCATGTGATTATGATATAATGTTTTGTTTTTAAAATTCAAGTTGTCGTTTTCCAAACAAAAAAAAATTCACATGAATATATGTACATGTAGAAATGATTTAAGTACACATGTTTGAATATATATGTTAAAACGATTGAAGTACAATACATTTTGATGTGTGTATATATATATATACACACACATCAATATGTATTGTACTTCAATCGTTATATATATATATATATCTAAAAATAATCATAAGATTCTAGGTCTTGTTAGATGTGTCAAACAATCATAAAATTTTAAAAATGCATTCTATAATGTATATATATCTAGTACGTGCAACATTTTTCATCAATGCATGTATAGAAAAGCTACTTTCAGTTGATACTAGAGTGTGCATGTACCAAAACAATGTACATGTGAAAACACTTGCACAGATAACATAACAAGGAAGTTCAATTTTAAGTTGAGTTCTAGAATTTCTAAAACATGAATCCAAAGAGAAGAAATTGTTGGGCAGTTCAATCAAAAAAATTCCAATGGAATTCCATCTTCAATGATCCATTCATGATTGGATTTTGAAATTTTCCATTTCTTAATTTTCATTTTTTTCTTTGATTGAAACTCTATTAACTTTATGCGTGCTGCTCCTGGATGCGGGTGTATAACTTCGGGTGGAGGACGGCGAGCCCAATGCGTGACACATGGCCATGCCACATGGTCACGCATGGGCTCATTCCGATGGCATTTATAGCAGCCAGCTACTCGCATCCTTTTTCCATTAATATGCCTAGATGACAGTGACATTTCATCTTCCTCATAATGACTCTGCGATGCATCATTCTGACATCTCCCTCCCGCTCCATTTTCCCCTCTGTGGTCTCAGAGCCGAGCTCTTGAACACACACAGGGACGAGGTGCAGCCACTGCTACCTTATGCTCACTCCTGGTTTCCATTTCACTCACAACCTTTACTGCAGCTTCAACTCTGCTCCTTGGTCTCAGAATTCCCAGCCTTCAGCTCACTCTGTTCCACCACCTCCGCTCACCTACATACCAAACGATTTCGACGGCTCCAACATGCCCAGGTGGCATATAATGTGTTGTTTTCGAGGCAGTGGGTGCAGTAATTCATCTTGTCCCCCTCTATCCATCTGCTCTAAGTCTCATTCGCTGCCTCATGAAGATAATTTTGCCCATTATCCCTCCACTCACCGTGGCAGAGGAAGAGGTCAAGCTCCTCGGCCGCCTCGTTCTATGTCTCCTGATGAGAATCTAGATCAATGTCAAGCCACAAGTCGTGGCATAGTACGAGGTAGAGCTTCTCAGCCTACGCAGTCCTTTCACTTGGAGACGCGACCTCTTCTACTTGAGGAGAATTTCGCGCAATTCCACTACACCTATGCATTGGACCGTCTCCGCCTCACTGCTACCATCACTATTAGCTTCAAGGAAGAGGCATCCTTCGAAGCAGTCCAAAGCAATAGGAAAAGATAGAGAAAGTCCACCATAGCCTTTACACCTCTTTAGTTCTTGGGTAAGTCAGAGGCCCTTCCTGTCAAACCAGCTGCCAATTCCTCCGGCAACAAGGGAAATGGCAGCAGTGGAAGTGGTAGCTCAGAATGGTCGAGTGAAGAAGGTTTCAAGGGCAATGCCAGCGTTGTTCGCACCACCACAATACCTAAACCAGCAACTCATCAAATAACGCAGGTGGATGAATCTTCTGAAGAGTACAGGTGCCCCATTGTGGAGGAACCACCACCTCAACAAAATGACACCTAGCATGGAGAGGTATTTTTTTATAGCTATGTTTATTTTCTATGTTAAAATTTCTTTCCTGAATATTTTCACAACACTTAACTATTTTTTGTTTGAAGTTGGTTTCCCCTTTGAGGGTAGCTGTATTATGACTGGTTTCCCCATCTGGGGCAGTCAATATTTTGCTTTTTTGACATATAATGCCTCCAGAATTGGCTAGTACGGTGATTCCAGAGGCTCGCCTCTCCTTGTACATTATGTTACATTAATAGAATTTAGTCCAACTTAGAAAAGAAAAAAAAACTTTATGCTTGCTGCACACACCAAGTGACTATATTGACAGCTTATGACATCAGGTTCATAGTCTTCAAAGTAAACAAAATCCCCACTTTGATTAGTTTGTCTGAAAAACAACCTTTCAGTATAATAGATCCTCTGTCATATGGAAACCCGTAATAATTATAGTTTTCTAATAATTTCATCTTTTGTTCAGTACAACACATCAAATAATACTTCACTTTTTCATCATTGTCCGTAGGTGAAATTATAGCAAAAGCATCTCCTGCACAATAAAACAAACTTATGTATTTAAATTTAGATCATAATTAACATGAAAAATTAACTTTAAAATAATTTTAGTATATATTTCTAAATCTCTATCATTTGAAATAAATTCAAATGTTATCTTCTCTAACAAGATCAGAAACTCGATCACCATCAGATGATATTGTAGTCTTCTCTAATTGCATTTCTTCAAACATTGCAACAGACATTTCCCCTTCGTATTTAGCTCTGTATGTTTCCAATCTTTTACATACATTTTGTTTTCACAAACATCATTGGATTCTGTGTTGTCTATGCAAACATGACAAAAACAAGAATATTTTCTTTTATCCAATGCAAACACATTTGTGGACAACTTTGTTTTAATTGAATGCAATTTTCAAGTCCCTTTTATTGTTTCAACGTCATTTCCCATTGATCTATCTACATCTTAGATTCCAATATGCCAAAAAAACATATATATAGAAAATTCAAATAAGAATGTAAATATGATATCAAAATACCATAAAATATAATCATTGTGATAAATGTACATTGTTTAAAATTGGATATCCAATAAAAATTAAATTGAATGTACCTTCACACTTCCCTTGATCATTTAATCTGATGGCTTAGAGCAGCGTTGCACCATTGAACAACTTCTTTAGCGTCCACAAGTCGGTTTGCAAAGGGGTTCATTTGATATCTTTGAAGTGCTCATTTTATGCATGCCCCTGCACCGTCATGTTCTCCTTTTCCATGGCCAGCCTCAAAGAACTTCCAACAATGTTTAATGCAGGTTTTATTATGAAGACAACACAACCAAAATAATGATCATGAAAATTTGAATTGACCTGCGCATCCATCTGACCATATCCAATGTTCATTGAATTTTATTTCACAACTTTTCAAGGAGTCATAAATATTTCCAAAATAGTATCATACAAAATATGTATCATGTGTACAATCATCACTATTATAAAAGTGATATTCTTTAATAACATGCCAATTTTCACTAGTGGTTTCTATATGATTTGTTCGTGTTCCCATGTTTTGGCCAAGTTGGCAAGACCAAAAGATGAGACAACATAGAACCACTTTCAGACCTTAGGATCTAGCCCTCCTAGGTCCAGAGAGGGATCTCTCTATGATTGTCAAAGGTGTGTACCTTTGAGGTTCTAAGTTATGATTTTAGGCTAGTTATAGGCACAGGGTTTGTTTGTTTGATTGTTTGTGTTTGGTTGTTGGGAATCAGGAAAGAAGGGTCCAATTAAGGCAAGGATGAGCAAAGAGGAAACTAGGTAGAGATAGATAACTCAGGGAACATCAAGACCATTGGGCAATGGGGTCAAGAAAGGGTTTACTTGTGTTCAATGTGCAAGATTTCGGTTGGGCTAGTCATCTAGAGCATTTGGATCTTAAAGGTTGGTTAATGGAATGGAACATTTAGGACTGAAGTGAAAGAAGGAAAGACAACCAAATTTCTGCCTATAGATCGGGTCAGAGGTCATTTAACTCTAGACCTACTTGGGCATACTCAAAGGTATCTCTCAAAGAAGAACAAAGGGGTTGCTTATAGATCGGACCAGAGGTCGTTTAACTCCAGGTCTGCTTTAGCAACTCCAAGGAAAACAAGGACAAGTTTGACAGAAGGGATCTTAGAAAGGTTTAATGAGATGGAAAGATCCTGGTGAGGCAGAGACAGGGTTCTAGACCTCCCAGTGCTTTCAACTCATCTAAATAAATCCTAACAAGAACATCTAAACATGGATCTCATTAATTCATACATCAGAGAGCAGGCAACGACATCCACTACACTGGTTAAATCAATTGAAATCAATATTTAGATACACATATAAGCAGAAAACATAAAAGGCAGGGAGAGCAACAACATAAGGTACCTATCAAGGGTAAATCTTATGCCAAACTTCTGATGCGAGCCTGAAGAAATGTAATGAAATGAAAGCAAGTCAATCACAAATACGGAGAAAGGAAAACATCACCAGCTGCTTTAGATCAGTATCCAAAGAAATGTGCTTTTCATGTTAAAAACAACACCAATCAAGTACATCAATACCCACAGCTTGAACATTCAGTCTGAATACATCCAATCTCGGCCTATCTTACAATATTACACAAAGAACTTGTCTCAAGAGGAAAATGCTTACAATCTGCTGATATCCAATCAACAACCAACAACCTTTACAATATTTTCCCTCCGTGCTTTATAGCAGATGATGAACAGAAGGTCGACTGAGGTGGTAGGTGAACACTAAATGTGATATTAAACACAGAAATGAATGCAGGGCCGCAACCCATTCTGTTTGACTGCTGTGTATTTAATCTCTGTCACCATTTTATGCAGGATTGATCTTCTCTGGGTATGAATTTGACATATTTCGGCTGTGGCGTCCTGCTATACTGGCGGTGAATAAACAAAGAGAGAATGGACTGCTGAGAAGTCTGCTACATAAATGTTCTGATGGTCTCGAACTGCTGCTAGGGTGGGAATTCCTTCAGGGACACGGTGCATAATAGAAAAAGTATGGGTGCCCTGTACTGTGTGAAGAAAAACATTTTGCTGCTCTAACATGAACCCTGGTGATACGGCTTCCCTTGCTTTCAATCTCTAAGAAGCCCTCGGGGTCTTCAATCTAATGCTTAGCCTCTTTAACTGTTGATTCAAGGCTAAGAATCTTCATTGGCGTGCTCCAATCTCCTTTGTTGTGTACCGAAACACCTTGCCGCTCCATCTCTGTCTCTGACAGGTTAGCTCGGGTTTTAATGGTGCCGGGAGATTTTTAGAGTTGGATTCTGCTCTTTGATGGAGAAAACCACCCTGCTGATGTACAAAACCTGCTATTCATCAATCCTGGTGCACGAACTCCCTGTTGCTGTATTTAAATGCTGTAAAATCGTGACAGCCTTTCCCATCTCTCTGTAAACCTGCAAAGTACGCAAAAGAGTTAAGGAAATCATGAATGGGTGGTGGATGCAGCGGGATGACGAGAATGGATGCACCATGTTGGTGACATGGAGGAATGATGCGGAATTATGGTGAAAAAATACAGTGGGAGAGTTGGCGGAGTGCAGAGAAAAATATGGACGGGAACCTTAAAGAATACGAATTTGGATGAATATATGTAATGGAACAATCGAAGGTACGGAGGACACACGTGGAGATGACGTGGTGAGCGGACCCGGGGGGAGGTTGGTCAACGAAAGGCGAATAGATCTGAACCGTTGATCGTGGCAGAGATCAATGGCGGCGGACGGGACATGACACAGGTTAAACGGCGTGCAACTCTGGCAAACGATGGTCGTCGGATGAAGCACGCCAGATCTGACGGCTTGTACTCATTTCGCTGCATGACTCTGGTCGAAGGATAATGCGCGGGGAGAAAGTGGTTTTGCCATCGTACAGAGGACACATGGCGGGCGTCTAGTGGAATCGCTGGGCGATGGAGAAAAACTGCCCATGGCCCAAAGGCAGTGCGGAATAAACCGGCGGTTTTGTGATATGGCGCGGCGGGGCCCACGGAAGCAGGTACATTCTGGATCGTTGGATTATCATTTTGAATGGACGGCGATGGCGCGGGGTGTGAAATGAATGGGGAAAATAGAGAGCGTCGGGATTCACGTTCACCGTCCGATCAAACAAGATCGACGGATGGAATTTCGCCCAAAAAACCCACGGGAACAGCGCCTTCGAGGTTAGGGTTTTGGTCATGGCGCTGGGTCACATGGAAGGATAGGGGCGCGGGCTAGGGCCAGAGGGGCTAGGACCCAAATTCATGAAATACATCATTTTAATTCATTTTTTGTGCACTTTTAGGCCCGAGGAGGGCAACGATAGGGAGACGGAGGGGGAAATTGGGGAAATAGAGGATAATGGATTTTAGAGGGGATTTTGGAGGGTTTTAGAGGGCTACTAGGGGGAAATAGGGGGGGAATGAAGGCACTCTGTTAGAAGGAGGGAAAAAGGGAAAAAGGGGCATTTTGCAGGGGTACAGGGGGGTTGATGGGGTGTTTTAGGAGCATCATTTTATAATCAGTGAGGCCCCAAGATAAGAAATTAGCAGAGGGGATTTGTAAAAGGCAAAGCACAAAGAGACTTCAAGGAGGATGGGTTTTCAGGGAAAAGATATTCCTTGAAGGCTCCAAACAACCTAGCCCCTAGCTTGCTTGCCAAGAATTTCATAGGGGGGCTAACATGATCGACGTTTTGTTCAGCATGTCTATATAGAATATGGAAAAGCATGGAGACTTGGTCAGAATGATAGTATTCACTCTGAATTTCTTTTTGTGGAACAAATGTGTAGTTTTCTGCAAAATCAATTACTGACAAAATGGTCCCTAGTGGAAAAACTTCACGGGATTTTTTGAATTGCAAATATTTTCATCAAGCTCTATGGGAATGCTTGGTGTATTTATAAATTTCTGCCTCAAACTTTCTCAAAAAATCTATCACAAAATTTTTTTCTTCTTGTAATTCAATTCTTTTAGCACTATTTGAACCTTGAATCAATGTATGGATATATTCATATCTCTTCCATTTAACTTTCATTTTGGAAAATGATTGATCATTTATATCAGTACGATATTTTTTTTGAAATTTAGTCAAATTTCCACAATCATTGCATTTTTTACCACCAACACATTTCTTTTCGTAAAATAATTCATCACTTTCTCTTCCACGTAGAATTTGAGATATGAAATCATGGATAGTGGAAGGAGGAGGTGAATCTTTCCAAATTGTTCTACCAAAATTAAGGAATGTGTCATAATATAACTGAAATTTCACATGATAACGACAATAACAATTGTCGCATATGGTGATAGGTTTTACATACCATGGTTTTTTTTGAACAAAAGCATTGATTGAGACATGAATTTCACGATTCTCTTCTTTGAACTTGTTGAAAAAATCTATCTGAGTGGTGTCCAAGAAATTTTTTTCATGTTCTTTGTACTGATTTCGTGTTATTCTTCTTCGCATCACATCCCTTTCATTTGGCGAAACACATGAATTTTTCTTCCAATATTCATATATTATTTTTTTTACATTTTCTCCAAGTCTATCTTTGTATGGTTGCCTACAAATAGCTCTCCAACAAGCTAGTTCATCATTTACATCTATTTGCAACCAAAATTTATGATGTTTGTGCAAAGATTTTCATGAGGTTCCTAATGCTCGTGCCATAGATTTTACCAAGCAATTCTCTTTAGTACTTGATGAAACCACTGCCATATATATTGCTCTACGTGTAACTGAAACATTTTTCTATCTAGATCTTCTAATTGAATTTATAGCACTATTTATATTTTGTATCACATTTTCCTTCATTTTTTTTATCTTTTGTTGATTTTCGAATACCCAATAAATTCGTAGCTTCTTTTAATTTCCTTAATGATAAGAGACCTTTCAACATTCGGGCTTGAACTGTCACATTTTCCTTTATGAAGTACGTATCAAAAATGTGTTTAACACGATATCGTATAACATGGTCAGTTCTTTTATCTCCATATCTGTGAGTGTCAACATTTTCTAACATCTCATCATCGACATTGATTTCATCTATACATATTCCAATGAATAGTACATAATAAGTTTACATATTAAATAAATTAATTAATTAATAAATATGTATAATTTCAATAATGCGTGCATGTGTTCAACATATATATATATATATATATATATATATATATATATATATATATATATATACACCTTGTGATTCAATTTCTTCACTTGAATTTATTTCAACATTTTCACCATCTTCAATCATTGGTTCAATATCTCTTTCACTTTCTTTTTCAAAATTTGTATCTCATCATCAATGTTCTGAGGAATATCTCTCTCTGTTTACATTGTAAAATATTTTTTAAATTAGTTCATCAAATAAAAATTAAGCTTCACATTTTACACTAGGAAAATTTTAAATATCAAATTCATAATATTTACATTTACATACGTGGTTCAACTTCTAGTTGAGGTTGATTTTCCCTTTCAATATTTGAGAGTGCTTCTCTCTTTCTTTTGTGGGATTATCTCCCCTGTTCTCTACGTTTCTCAGGGTCTCTTGTTCGATCATATTTTCTCGCGCAATTCCTTCGATTTCCCATGATAATAGAGTATGAAGTTTTAAAATTTTCCTTCAAAAATTTACAAAAAAACTCAATTAAAAAAAACATCACAAAATATTTAATTAAAAAAAAACTCATTCTAATTTTTTTGCAAAAAATACATACTTATCTCTAAAACACTTACTTTAAAAAATCAGAGAAAAAAAATTTCTTATAAAAATGAAACGAAGCTCAAAATATTTCCTTCCAAGTCCTGCAAAAAAATTTCATTGAAAAAGTTAGAAAAAAACTCATTTTAAAAAATCATTATAAAAGATTTACTTCAACCCAAAACACATACTCTAAAAAAAATTCACTTCAAAAAATACCTCAAAAAAATGTCCATTGAAAATTAATTCCAACTTCTTAAAAAATGCGACTTTAAAAAACACTTCAAAAAATTTTCTAAAAATATATCACTTTAAAAAATACCTCCAAAAAATTCCTTTGAATGTTAAGCCTAAAAAGAGTCCTTTCGAAATTAAGTCCAAAAAATGTCTTCTGGAAATTAAGACCAAAAACCTCTAAAAACAAAATACATCCAAAAAAATGTTCTTTGAAGATTAACCCCAAAACCTCTAAAAACAATGAAAATTAAGCACAGAACTTCTAAAAACAAAATATCTTAAAACCAAAAAATGTCTTTTGGAAATTAAGCCCAAAAACCTCTAAAAACAAAATACATCCAAAAAAATGTTCTTTGAAAACTAAGCCCAAAACTTTTAAAAACAAAATACTTAAAAAAAACTGATGAAAATCAAACCCAGAGCTTCTAAAAACAAAATACCTTTAAAAAAACAATGAAAATTAAGCCTAAAACCTCTAAAAACAAAATACCTTAGAAAAAAAATGAAGTCCAAAAAAATCCAAAAAATGTATCACATACCTCCAAGAAATGTCCTTTGAATGTACCTCTAATAAAATTCCTTAAACCCAAAACAATCCTTTGCAAAATCAGACCAAATGAAGAAATGTGTGAAATTATGCGAAAATAATGAATGCTTTTACGTCAATTTATATTGCCGCGAAATGCTTTTTTTGGAGGGGCTTCATTGTATTTTTTGGCCAACGGAAAGTCAAGTAAATGTTCAGCCGAAATTTTATAATAAATTCGACCGAACTTTTGCGTCGTTAGACTTGACGGGCCGTCGGCGCAAAAAATAATTCGGCCGAACTTTTTTTAAAAGTTCGGCTAATCTAACACATCTGCAATTATGCAGAGCTAAGCTCTGAATACATATCTTCAAATTTGGACTGATTAAACTCCATAAAACATTTTAAATTAACTGTCGAAACCAAGACAAGCATTTTCAGAATTCAATCTACTTTCAAGAAATATAACTTTTATGGAATTTCATAAATATTTACTATTTTTAATTAATTTTGTAATAAAACGGGTGCAAACAATTTCTGAAGGTCATTATGATTCAGTGAAATCAATATTTTGTATCTTCCAAAATACATTGTAAAAAAAATTGAAAAAATTATGGTGCATTACATTGGTCTGTCGTCTGTAATGGGTAGTTTTTAGATTTTTAGTTTATAACTTATATGTTGAGAAATTTTGTGCATCGTGAAACATATTCAAAATATGCAATTTTTTCATATTGGATCAGTTCAAAAAATTCTAGTAATTATGATATGCATCAGTTGGTTTTGTAAATATAACGAAACCGAAGAAGACTTTGTCTAGATTGTTGTAACACATTTTGTTTCTCAAAAACACAAAGTTTCAAAGAATACACTAGCGCATATTAACATGACTTTTTATGAATCCTTTGATTGTTAAAAAACACACACTCAAAGAAACCTTAAGTTGACATAACAAATGTGTATAAAAAATTCCAAAAAATAAGTAATAGAAAACTAATAAAATTTCTGACAACTTCTTTTTTTATTGCAAAATAAAATTCTAAACAGAAAATTTGTTTTGGCTTGCAGAAAGTTGAAGAATAAAAAAATGATTTTTTTTCTTAAAAGGGGCAAAAAATGTAACCCAACTTAGGCTAAACTATATTAAAAACATAAAAGAACTGTACAGAGTCTATGGACAGAGATGGCAAGCAATGCTTAGCCTATCCCTGCCTTGGAAGTTTTCAAAATAAACCAAGTTTGGGGTTGCCTCATAGGAGGAAACCAACCCCTTAAGAGAGTCAAACTGTCTTGTTTTACAAAATATTCAGTCACACATATGAAAATAAAATAGCTAAAGTATGTCCTGAGGTGACAAAAATCAGAGACTAACCTTGCTACCTAGCAGTCATGGAGTTTCTTCATCTTCATATGTTGCGTGGTCCTCCTCCTCTATTCGGCATCCATATTCTCTTGCAATGGCTTCCTCCTCTACTGTGGGTGCTCGAGGAGGTTTCGGAGAGGCCGCATGGATGATGGGAGCAACTGGATACTCTGCATCATAATATTTGGTCCAAACCCTGTCCAAGTCCATAACCCAAATGCCTATCTCCTTCGTCATGGGCTCATGAATTGGAAGCAATTCAATTTTCCTTGGTCTGGGCTGCTCAGATTGCGCAATTGTGGTCCTGCAACCTCTTCTACCCTTAGGCTTCTTTGGAGGAAAAACAATCTCCCCCTGAGTGCTATCAGATGCTTGAGTATCCAACATTTCATGGCTTCCTGATGTATAGCATTCGGTGGATTCCAGCCGCTGGTCATGGCCATAGTGAGAGCGGCCTGAGAGCGCCCCTTTGTAGTTGCCCTTGATGGGCTTCTGACATTGACGTGGGGCCATGGAGAGGCTATTAAGAAAATGATGGGGAGTCGACTAACAGACAAGGCTAAGAGCAGGGGTGCGATGGTAGAGAGCGCGTGAGGCGAGCTGGGGCAACAACGTAATGGTGAATAGAGGAGCCATGATGGTAGAGAGAGTTTTCGAGGCCAGCTGGAGCATAAATGGAATGGTTGTTTGAGGAACCTCTAGGCCATTTGAAGGCATGAGGCTCAGAATCCGAGCGCAGAAGCAAAGAGAGACATTCCAAGTGTGACTGCATGTGATGCGTGGTGTGGTAGGAGGCCAGGTGTGGTGATACTGGATACAAAGATTACATATATGGTAGGAGGCCAGGTGTAGTAGAGTGCCGGCAAAAATGATCAACGAATTGAGGTTCCGCATCAGGTTGGACTTGGTAGTGAAGGGCACAGTCAGTCTAAGCATGGGAGGAGTTGTCCTCGCCATATCTGGAGATTTCACCCGCATATGGGGGTAGATATAAACCTTTTATTAAAAAATTGATGCAACAGAATTATTATTAACCCTATAAATGAAGATTAATAAAATATATATCCCAATCATTATTCTTATTCTCATATGACATTTAAAAAAAAAAAAGCATTTAATAAATTAAATTAAAATATAATAGAATAATGATAAAATATAATAAAAGTGTATTATATAAAACTAATAATAAATAAATTATTAGATAATTTCATGGAAATTAATTAAAATTATTTTTTTCCTTTCTAAGTTAAAGTAGTCGTTATATTATAATGACTAGTTGAATCCTCTTTGCATCTATTTAAACCAATTGCCATGACCTAGTATCTCATCCAGTTCTGAAGATGAACCACACTGGTTGGTTCGAAACGTGTCAACAAAATATGTTCATATATGATTATCATGGAAAGTCGTTGTATACAAAATAAGACAAAATAGTTAATGAATTCAAATAATTGTGGTTTAGAAAAACTAATTCTACCCTTTTAATTAAATAAATTTAATTTTCCAAAATAATTATATATTAAACCTAATTTTAAATAAAAATAAGAAATATTAATTTGAATTCATGTTACTTTATATATTTCTTGATTATATATGAAAGATATAATATACTCTAACTCAAAAACTCTAATTAATTAGTCATTCTCTACATACATGCAATGTGCTATAGGTTCTATGTGAATTAACTAAAATTTTAGTATATAATAGTAAGTTAATTAAAATTCTAATTGGATTGGAGAGCAAGAGCTAGTTTGGTTTAATTGGATTGTGTAAGGTAGTCAAATTTCTTGAGATAAAAATACATTGGAGAAATCATTATTTATACACATATAAATAAAAAGAATGCAATTAGTAAAATATAAAATTTCCTCAAATATGTAAATATTTAATATTAAATTTGAACTAATTATTATAAATGAAAATGAATACTTAGTTAACATAATAAAATAAATAAATAAAATAAAATTTTAAATTTGAAAGTTATAAATTAATTAACTATATTTTCTCATTTTAAAAGTGTAGAATGCACTAATTTAAGATTGATCTCGGAAAGGAAATAGGAGGGAAGTTTCAACCATCATATGTTCAGATATACAGTGGTAAGAGCTTTGGAGTTGATTGTGTGCCTTGGTGGAATTCCCACTAGCCCTCAATGCCCATTAATTGTGGTAAAGACAGGGATGGGTGAAACAAAATGTTGGAAGTGACAAAGATCGCAGAATAAGGCATACTTCAATCAATAAAATCGGGTAAGAAATGACATCATTAAAAATGGAAAAAGGATCTATAATATATGAAATTTGAAGGAATATCCTTAAAGCTTACGAACAATAAATTTTTAAAAATTCATTAAGAAGTATAATAAAAATCAAAATTATGAGTTTAAAGAAAAAAAATTCATTATATTTATATATTTAGAGTGATATAACATAAATTTTTAAAAATTTATTAAAATATAGTTAAATTTAAAATATAAAAATTATGTAACCAATTTTAAAAAAAAACATGTTTATATTTTAGAGCAGTGAGAAAGAAACTTTGAATTTTCCAAGTGTACCTTTAATGCGCAGAAAGTTGAAATGCGCAGAAAGTTGAAATGCGATAGAAGATCGAAGAAGAAGACTTGTGATAAATTTGAATTTGGATTCTCCTCACGTAATTGCGCTGATGTTGTTGAATACTTGACCACCTTCTTCTCAGCTCGTTGTAGGGATGTTGTTGATCACTTAAATTTATGACCAAGTGGAATTTGGTTGCTCCTCAATTTTTAATATTGAAACATCATCAACATTGATGGAAGATAAATGTTGAAAACAACACCTAATCTCAACATTGAAATAGCATATCACATAAACATTGAAACTAGGTTTTATTTGGGTGATACTAAAAAATATGATGACAAATAAAATGATGTAATTCTCAGCTCAACCTCTAAATTTATAGTGGTGAAAGCCTTAGGAAACCAAAGGGAAACTAGTTCTATAAAATTATAAGAGGATAAGATTCATTTAAAATAGGAAGAAAACAATAGTTTCTTTAGAAGATTTCAATACTATTTTTACATATTTTTAAAGGAGTTTTGACATTTTATTTAACATGTGTGTGTGTGTGAGTAATTTTATTTAAAATCTGTGCCTTGCCTCGAGAGATACAACTTTAGTTTCAAACATCACTATGTCTAGCATTTAAGGCTAGCCCATTCAAAGACAATACTATCCCTCTACATTTGACAACTTGACCACAAACTATAGTTCTGACTATTATGATAAAATACAAATTTAGAATTTCCGACTCAAAACCCATACTTCCTAAACTAGCTAAAATACGAACATACCAAAAAACCATAATCCAAATTTGGCTCGAATCAGATATATTCATACCAAAACAACTCGCCCATGGAAAACTTCTAGTAAGGTCTGCTAAGAAGAAAAAAATGCACATAAATAACCAGTTGAAGAGTTGAATACTCGTGTTTGGAGCAAAACGGTTGAGGTCGATTTCCATGCGACCCAACTATGCCTCATGTTCATCCCTGGCCAAGGAAGTCTCCATAGAAAACTTTAGATCCATTAACCTATTTCGCAGTGCAAAAACATCATCCAACACCACTACAGATACGAACTTGCATTGCAATGATCTTATCTAAGTGTTCAATTTGAGTGAGAGAGAGATGGTGAACATGCTCTAAAATCTAACAGAGGGAATCATGGGAGTCCTAACATCAAAAACATGTGCTAGACAAGGAGGTCTCCAACAAGGAATCAAGTTCCATATAAGTATGAGAATTAAACGACATATCCATGAAAAATCCCGAACATAACAAAAAGGAACAACAATGAAGGACCACTAACAAATGACAATTTTCCAATCCAATGCGAATTAGTGATTCCAAATTATCCCTGTCTCCAACTTCGTCAAGGGCTCAAAATACAAGTCAATAATGCCAAATTCCAACAATAAGCGGCTTTGACCGAGCCCTAGGAACCCCCAATTTAAAGAAAACAAATTTTCTGCCTTCACCATGGGCTTAGAACCAAGGCGAAAAAATCCCTTCAAACCCAAACTGTGTCTACCATCCCTTTCATGGATTGCGTTTACACTCCAAATACACCATGGGAAACTACTGGATAATACAACAAGAATAGGAGATCCATTTTTGTCTTTCTAGGGAAAGGAATAGAATTTACCTTCAAACAACTGTTGCCCACATCTCTGTTCTCGACACCCCAAACTGTTACTGCAACCTAGGTCCCTACCACAATGAATTCTTCTGCAGCTTCCCGTTGAACCTAATATGGACTAGATAATTATATTTTTTTTAATCCATATCAATGCATTTGGAGTGGAAAAAAATGGAGGAATCAACTCACGAGACCATTTTTACTGCCAGGACCTAATTTGGCGAAATGGGGTCTGAAACCTTCTTGGATAATTTTGAGGCATCAAACAACATTTTTTTGGGGTAAGACTTTATTGCTTTAATGTAGCACCATTTAATTCTATTCAACACACAAATATATTTCCAGCGATGCAAGAAGCATGCCAATCAAAGTCTGTATGTAAAAGTTATGCCACTTAGAAGTTTACATTCTTTTTTTCACACCTATATTTCATGAGGATGCCATGTTAGCCCCCATTATTCATGGAAAAGGGGCTAGCCACATTATTGTTATGTAAAAGACTCTAGAAGAGTCTATATTGTAACTTTAGTTAAGATTTGATGTAGTCAAAATTAACTAGTAGTATGTTATCGAGTTGCGTTATAATCGGGCCACTAGGAGGAAGAGGTATTCCATTCTTTCGAGAGAATTGTGTTTCATAGATGAGAAAAAATAGCCAAGAGAGATAGTAGGTAGAGCACACAAAGAGGATTTTTGAATTGTATTAGACCACAGGCCACATGCATTACTTATTTGTACTTGAACCCATATTTCCATACAGATAAAAAGAACGAAGTGACCTCACCTACCAGCTAGGTTTTCTCCCGAACGGGTTTCCCAGAGAGCATATTTTGTGTTTTATGTGTGTGTGATCTTATTTTTTCGTTCTATACTTTTCTGCACAATTTCCATTCACATGCATGCACTAATTACAATTAAATCTACAAATCTAGAATTTTAAGAAAACTGTAGTACTGTAAAAATTCATTATTTTAATATATTATTATCATATCTCTTATGAAAAACTGTCCATTGGAATATCTATGAAATTTTACAGATCATTTGGTATCATAACAAGTTTCTTTGGGTATTTGTGGAGATTTTAGGGATCTAGATCGACGGGGCTGAAAATCGTAAAACCCTTATCATGGGCGACAAATCTATAAACAACATTGTGATCTTGCAGAGGTGAGGTTTACGCAGCTAGAACAACAAGCCATAGATATCAACCATAATGTAAACCTCCTCATGGAGGCCTTGAATAGCAAGCTTGAGATACTTGGAGAAGATAGGGGTTCAAATGTAGAGGAAAAATCAGAAAGGGGATCAAAAGATAGGAGAGAAACAGAGAACCAGTTGAAGAAATATCCTGAAAAATATCAACCCAGTTCAAGTGCCATGAACCAATCATAGTCCTTGTTTAAAATGGAATCAAAATTCGATATCAAGTTGTACCATGACGAGATCGATGCTTTGAAGTTGAACCATTGGTTGCAGCAACTTGAAGTTTGTTTGCGCATCCATCAGATTGAAGAAGGACATAAAATATCATTTGTGTGACTGAAATTGGAGGGTCGTGCACTGACTTGATGGGAGAGCCACACGTAAACCTTGATGTTAGAGGGAGAACCTCTAGTACCGAAGTGGGAATATTTTAAAACCGTCATTAAGTCACAGTTTTATCCCATTGGGTATGTGGAGGACCAGTGGATCTGGTGGCATTACTTTAGGAAAAATCTGGGCCAAAGCATGCAGGTGTACACTATAGAATTGAGGAAGATGGATATAATGTCAGGTATCTCTCCAAAGAACCCAAATTTACTCCTCAAGTATTTAGTGGGTTTGCACCGCCATCTGCGTGAGCAAGTGATGTTGTTCAAGCCCAAATTAGTGGATGAGGCATTAGGGAAATTTTGAGGTATAAAATGGGCCTTCTAAGGAAATTATAAAATAATACTGGAAATAATAAATAAGATTAGATTAAATCATAAAAGTTTAGAGGAAAAAAAGGAAAAACTATTTTTTCCAACTCGTATATTCAACTTATCTCCTTATGGGTTTACTCAAATTTTGAGTGGAAACACTCTTCGGATGCATAATTTGATTATTCATCCAAAGAGTATCCATGTTTCATATTTTTGATGGACCCTTCTACGCGAAAAATGAGAAATACATGAAAAACATGATTGAAAGCATGTTTTTCATGTATTTCTCCTTTTTTGTGTGATAGGGTCCATTGAAAGTATGCAAAATGGGTACTCCTTGGATGAGGAATTAAAATTTTCATCCAATGAGCACTTCCGCACAAAATTTGAGAAAAAAATTAGGGAGATAAGTTGAAAATGGCAATTGAAAAAGTAGTTTTATTATTTTATTATTTTTTAATCTTTTTACTTTTTTACTCCAAAATTGGTGAATCGTCCCCCATGGTTGACAACAGCATCTTGAATCCTATTTTTTATTATAAATTTTATTTTGGTTGTACATTTTTCTTAGGAGGCCGATTTTAGACCTCAAAACTTATCTAATGCTTGTTTACAAGCACAATACCTGGACAACATCGGCATGGAGAGAGCGCAATCAAGTGGATCGAAGTAGAAGGAACAATTAGTTGCTTCTAAGGAGGGGAAGAAGAAGACAAAAGGGGGAAAAGATAATAAGATGACAACCACAACACACCAGTGCAAATATCCTAGCAACCACTGCAACATCGGTATCCATACAGAGGAAAAATGTTGGAAGTTACATCCAGAGCTAAACCCAAAGAACAAGAATAAATATAACAAGAAGAAGAATCTGATGGCCATGTATTCGAGAAACCAAGTTGAAATAAGCTTGAATGTGGATGAGAAGATAATTTGTACATCAGTACAAAGGGAGGTGAATCCGAGTAGCCTTCAACAACATGAAGAGAAAGAAATGACCAAACTCTTCCATATAAAGATACAGGTCAAGAAGACAAATATTGATGCTCGATTTGACTCACGATCACAGGTGAATATCAATGTAGCAGAGCTGGTCAAGAAGTTGGGGCTGGAAGTTCGTGATTATCCAAACCCATATTCATTGGGATGGGTAAATAAGGATGTAGAGATGCAAGTAACAAAGCAGTGCAAAATTAGGCTTTCCATTAGTGTTGATTTATTGATGAAGCAGATCTGGATGTGGTTCCCATTGATGTATGTGGAGTCATGTTTGGGAGTCCATACATGTACATGTGTGATGCAATATTCATGAGGATAGGTAACCATTATTGGCTCATCAAGGATGGAAAATCATTCATCATCAACGCACAAAAATACAAGTCAAAAATTTCACTGGTAAGTTCCAACCAAGCCAAGAAATTGATCATTCCCTGCAAGAATCATGTTTTATTATTTTTAAGAGAAATTTAGTCTGTAGAGGAGTCAATAAGAGGCATGGAATCCCTAGACAGGTGTACTAAGAAACATAAACAATAACTGGAGGAGTTACTACAATAATACAGGGATGTGTTTCGAGAGCCTAAATCACTACCACCTAAGAGGGAAGTGGAACATGAGATCCAATTATTGTCAGAATCCACCTTTCAAAATTTTGGGTTGTACAGAAAATCTGTTATAGAAGCAAGTGAGGTGAAGAAAAATTTTTAGAAACTGTTGGAACATGGTGTCATTTGACCAAGTACATCACCATGTGGGTCACCCATCATCATTTTGTTGAATAAGGGTGGGACTTGGTGAATGTGTATAGATTACATGGCATTGAAAAAAATCACGCTCAATAACAAATACCCCTTTCCTGGGATAGATGATTCATTGGATCAATTGTAGTAAGCAAAATAATTCACCAAGCTGGACTTGAAGTCTGGATATCACCAGGTTCGAGTCAAATAAGAAGATATGTGGACGACCACCTTCAAAACTAGGCAAGGTTTGTATGATTGGTTAGTCATGTCAGTTGGCCTATGTAATGTACCAACTACGTTTATGAGATTAATGAATTATATATTGTGGCCTTTTATAGATTCATTTATTGTCTATTTGGATGATATACTAGTATATAGTTCCACCTGGGAGGAGCACATTTCACATTTGACGCAGGGGCTAGAAACATTGAAGAAGCACCAACTGCTAGCAAATATCAAGAAGTGTGAGTTTAAGCAGTAGTATTTGGTGTATCCATGGTATGTGATCAGTGGAGGATAACTGAAGATAGCTCATTCCAAGATGGGTGCCATCATGAAATGGCTAGTTCCTACTAATGTTTACGAGGTCTGGAGTTTCATTGGGACAACACAGTACCTGAGGAAATCCATAGCCTTGTTTTTAGTGGTAGCATCACCGCTCCATGCCATAACAACAAGTGGCAATAGTTTCCAATAGGGAAAAGGTCAGTAGAAGGCTTTCGAGGAGCTAAAGAAGAAAATCAGTCAAGCACTAGTTCTAGAATTACCAAACTTTCAATGAAACTTTGAAGTGGAGACAAATGCAAGTGGGTATGCTATGGGAGTTGTCTTGATGCAGGGAGGAATGCTTGTATGCTACCATTCTGAAGTATTTCATGGGGAAGTTCTCAACTACCCTACCTATGACAAAGAGCTCTATGCCATGGTCCAAGTTGTGAAGAAGTGGAAGTACTATCTGATGGGAAAGGAAATAGTAATCCACATAGATCACCAATAATTACAATACTTGCAGGCCCAAGTAAGCTATAGAATATCAGACATTACAAGTGGATTGGGTTTTTACAACTGTTTCATTTGGTGATCAAGTATAAGAAGGGAATCACAAACAAGTTGGCTGACATGCTTTCAAGGCCACTCACATCAAATATTACGGCTTTGGGACTCTTATGCACATGGAGCCATTCACCCATGATGTATACAGAGAGGCATATTTATAGGATGAGGACTTCAAGGAGGTGTATCGGCAGTTGCAGAGTCTGATTCACGTGCATGATGATGACAACATCATTGACTTCCATCTCCAAAATGAGTTACTCTACATGCTGGATAAGTTATGTATTCATAAAGGTGAGCGATTGCAGTTGATTAGAGAGGCTCACACCTCCAAGGTTGCAGGGAAATTTGGTGTAGGGAATATTGTGGCTAACTTGTTGAGGTATGTGTATTGGCCCAAGATGCAAGAGAAGGCGGCTAGGTTCATAAGAGGATGCATGATTTGTTGTACCAGCAAGCCTGGTAACAGGAAACAAGGTCTATATCATCCCTTACATGTACCTACTCATCCTTGGGAAATCATTTCCATGGAATTTGTGAGAATTTTACCGACAACTAGGAAGGGACATGACTACCTGTTCGTGGTAGTTGACAGGTTCAACAACATGTGCGTTCTAATGCCCTGTAAAAGACCATAAGTAGGAAAGAAGCAACAAACTTTTTCTTTGGACATATCTAGGTGAAATTTTGGATACCAAGGAGAATCATTTCATACAGGGATACAAGATTTCTCATTTCATTTTGGAATACATTGTGGGAGAATATAGAGATGACGTTGAAGAGATCCACAACATTCCATCCACAGTCAGATGGGCAGAAAAAAGTATTCAACAAGACTTTGGTGCAACTTCTGAGAGGATAAAATCAGAAGCATCCAAAGACATGGGATGAAAATATGGTATATATACAACATTATTATAACATATAAGTACACACTTCTACAAGAAAGTCCCCATTTGAAACTTGTTTTGGATATTTGCACCTTCAACTTTGGAAATTACATATGGGAAAAAGGAGGAGTGAGGGAATATCTTATAGGAGATGCGTTGAGGATTGAAAAATTTATAGAGAAGATAAGGTTGATCTATCTACAGGTACAAGAAATACTGCAGAAGTCACAGGAGAATTATAAGGCTAAGCATGATCAACATTGAATAGAGAATTAATTCAAGGTGGGAGAGAGAGTATGGTTACAATTTTGAACGAGGGTGAGTGTTACTAGCGAAATTTGTCACCATGACATTTTAGTACTCCCTTGAAAGTCTAAAATATCAAATTTCCCAAAGTCAAGCCTTGAAACTAAGAGAAAAGCTCATAAAAGCCTTAAAACTCTGGTACCACACTTTCTCCTAGTTTTTCCTGCGGTCCCGCACTTTTGGGCTATAAATCATGCGTAGCCAAGCGCACTTTTTGCTTATTAAAAGTTTGGACGCCTGTAAAAGATTAGAAAAGGCAGAAGTAAAATCTAGAAGCTCAGTTAAAGTCATTTTTAGAAGCTTCTAGAAACATTCCTGCGGTGGAAAGTACGCTCCTTTCATGTTCATGCATCCCATCCACTAAGGAGCTAACCCCTTGATGTAAGGAACTAATCCCTTTGAAGGAGGATTCTATCCCTTCTTGTATGGGGTTGTAACCTCCTCTTCTCCACTATAAAAAGAGGCATAGGGAAGCCTCAAGTGGCTACCAATTGATGAGTTGAAGTTTTAGTATTATTGGAGGTGAAGTGCTGTTGAAACTTAGACCCTTTTCGCTGAGATTTCATGTGGGAAGGATTACATACATATATGTATCTCGGTTGGAAGAGTGCAAAGCTGATCTGAGTAAAGGAAACGCCTGCTCCGGACCCTAGGAAGACCTGTACAACATCAAGGCGGACACGGTTGTAAGGCTCTTCCTTATTTAAGTTAATACAAATAAATCTGTTTTTCTCAATAAGTTGTCAATTGATTGGTTTATTTTATGGATTCCTTGATCACCATAATGGATATGATTTATGAATATATGTTATGCAGGTGCTATTTGATGTTTGTTTGTTTGTGATTGCAAATCTACGAAGATAACTCTTCCGGGCAACTGAAGGACTACTACTACAAACAAGCATTGGATCAAATGTAAGATCGTTAAACCTTTATAGCATTTAATTATGAATCGCAATATATCTAGAGGAAGATAGTTTTGTTTGTTCGTTTGTTGCTAGTTGTCCTTAGGACACTTGGGAGGTCTGTCTTGTCTGCAAGAACGACTTATCCGTCCAACAAAATGGCGACTCCGCTGGGGAAGAATTTGAGCTTTGATTTCTTTTACTTTTGATTTATGAACTTATGTTTCCTGATTTTTATTGATTTATATTGGCTTGGGTAGTTAATCCCTGTAGAATCCTTGAGAAATCTTTGAGAATTTTTGGTTTTTTCTCTTGTTTCTTGTGTCCGCTCTTTTCCTTTTGAGACAGTGCGGGCAGTTCCGCACTTTTCCTGTACCCACAGTGCGGGACCGCATTGGATTGCACTAAATCCTGCGGACCCTGTCAAATTTTTGAAAAATCTTAAAATCTTCTTTTCTAGATTAGTTTTTTTAGGTTCTCAGTGATTACCCAAACCTGTATCTTCTATCAGAAAGCCTTGGTTAAGATTTTGTTTCAGCATTTTATTTTTGATTGATTTTCTGAAATATTTGCATGTTATAATGATTTTTGTTTGGTCTTACATCTCGCTCAAAGATTAGAAACCTTGGTATGCCTTTAGATCACAGGTATTCTCTTGTTTTCTTGTTGAGTCTGACATCATAGCAAAAATCGTTTTATGAGTTTTAGATCCTATTTTTCTCATTTGCAAATTGTTTAAGCTTTTGTTAATAAGTTTGGAATTTCATTTAAAAGCAAAAATTGGATGTTTTTTTGAGTTCTTTTTTATTCAAGTAAAGAATTTGTTAGTTAGATCACAAGCTAAGTAAGACATCCTTAAAATATTTGAAGTTTTAATACAAATTTAGTCTTAGAATTTTAACAGTGCTTTTAGCTTTGAGTGCTTTTCTAGAAATTGTAGTGTATTTTGAAGAAAAAACTTAGTTTGCAGTTTCGATCTTGAACAAAAAGGGATTTTTATTGAGCATAAATCATTTTGAGTTCTGATTGAAATTAGATTTATATTCATTTATTCTTGTTTGAAGGAAATATTTGTTTTTAAAAATATTGCATTTCTCAACTCTTCCTTTAGCTAGAATTCATTGAAAGAAAACGGATTGTTTCTCATTATAGATGCATTTTTAGTGTGATTTGAGTCGAGTCACTTCATATCATCAATTTCACTTTTGCACCTATTATCTTAAGAAACAGCCTTATAAAATCAACGCTTAAATTAAAATTAACCTAGTAACTTTTATATTTCTAGGGCTCTTTTCACCAATATAGCTTAGGCTAGTGTCTTGGAGTAGGGAGTAATTAACTCTCCAAGACAGTTAAAACAAAAAAGTAGTTGATCTTGCTGTAGGAAAAAATCCAATAGTCACTTGTATGCTCTAGGAAGCTCCTCTTAAAGGATTCAAGCACGAGGTCATATCTGAACCAGTGAGATAATCAATTCTATCTCATTGGGAACGATAGAAGATATGCGCGTATTAACAATGGTAAACCTCGGATAGAAAATTATCGAGGAGCCTAGGGTCACTTGTCGGTATACCTTGGATTATGTCAAGGATCCTTCAAGGGGATTGAGCTTTGTTACTCTGCCCTTGCGCGTATGTCGGACCGTAGACTGTTACCCTAGGTATATTAGTTCCTGTTGGTAACCATAGTGACCATAATCTTATGGTTTTTCCTAAGGTGACAGGTGGAGGAAAGATCCCATTGTACCTGGAGCAAACGTCGACTAGACTCACTTGGACTCTCCGAAGGGTTATCTTCACTCGAGATGGTTTAAGTGGAGAAACTTGCACCGGTCTGTTTCATTAAGCAGGTTTTCGAGGTAAATGTTCCAACTACCCTTTCTGCATTAAAGACTACGACGTTGGATTTCATCACCAACTAGTGTTTTTAGTGTGGGAAGTTACTGTTTGTGTGTGGTTTGATCTCCTAGATTTTTAGGCGTGTGATTCATTTGTTTGTTTCTTTAGTGACTCTAGGATTTTTTCATTGAAATTTTCATTTGATTGCGTGTGATTAATAATTTTTAATCGTGGCTTAATTACCAAGACAATCATATAGACTTTAGGGGAAGCCCCCTGAATATACACCAAGCCAACTTGAAGTGCTACGAGCTCTAGTATCACCTACTGATAATATAATTAGGTCAACAGAAGCAGGAGATTCATCTATAGTTGTTCATCCTGATTATCAACTACAAACAACAGAACATATTCAAGAACTGATTTCAGTTTCCAAGCTTATTTGTAGTATTTCTCCTTCCAGTGAATTCGCTGAAGAACCTAAAATTTCTGAACCTGACACTGAACCTGCTGTTTTGGAACCATCTTCAGTATTTGTTACTCCAACTTCTAGTGATCCTGGTTCACCTAGGGTAAGAAATATCATTACATAAAATCTTCCTTCTGACCTCATTTCCATTGAAGAACTTGTTGGTCTAGACGAAGAGGTAACTCTTCCCGAAACCCAACAGACTTTGAATCTTAGGGAGCGTGAATCTATATTCTACAATCATTTTAGAAGTGATGCTTGGTATTTGTCATTGAAATATTTTTTAGAGAACCTGGGTCTTAGTTTTTCACCACCCCAAATTCATTTTCATCCTACACCAAGGGGTTATTATCCCTCATCAATTATTTCAAGTGAGTCATCTATGTTTTCCCAATCACTAGAAACATTTTTATACAGTGGTCCTTCTGTTCCTTGGGGGTACCAGTCACTCTCTGGTACTTTCTCAGGAGAAACTCCTCGACCAACTGAACAAGTGTTATCAACTGGTACAAATGGAACTAAAACTGAAATTTCAAACGCAGAGAAATGTTTTATGATGTCTGGTAATATTCCAAATACTCAACCTCAAGGTAGTCAGTTACCACCTGGGGGGCAACCCCAAGGTAGTCAGTTACCGCTTGGGGGGCAGTCTCAAGGCAATTTTCTACCAGGACAAATTGTTGGACAATATTATTTACCTGGAGAACAACCTCAAGGACAGTACATACCTCAAGTTTATCAACCTCAAGGACAGTACATACCCCAAGGTCAACCCCAGACTCAGTATATTCCTCAGAGTCCTTATCAACCCCAGATTTAGTATGTGCCTCAAGGTTATCAACCTCAAGGTCAGTACCCAACTCAAGGTTTCCAACCACCTTCCAGTCAATCATTTTTACAAGGAGCTGGAAATTTACCGCTTAATTATCAACCCTACGTTCAATCAAGCTATTGTCCTTTATATGTACAACCTTCTACGGGTCAATACCTCGGAATGAACATGGTGTGGAATCCACCGCAAATTCAGTAGACTATGCAACCTAATGTGCAGTTACCTAATCAACCTAGATAGCCTTTAGTTTCTAGTCCAACCCAGCAACCTTTTCAACCTACTGTTCAAATCCCTGCACTTGGTTCTGTTCAGCAGCCTAAGCCCAGTACACCGCAGACTCCGCCTCAAACTACTGCAACTACTGCAACCTCTATTCAACCTACAACACCTGTTTCTGGAGTATCTGTAGCTTTGGTTTCTTCTATCCCTGCATCATTGCAGATTCCTCAGGCCTCTGTACCACAGGCAGGACCTACAATTCATACTACGGTCCATATGCCTACAGGACAAGCTAGTACTAGTACGATTGTCTCTATTCAACCACAGTTTACTTATCAACTGTACTAGGGATAGTATCAAATTGGTCAAGCTACACAAAATCCATTGTATCAGTATCAATCGTATCCTAGGTATACTTATCAAATACCTCAATAACCCCAGTATGGTCTAGTTAATCCTAGTTACCCAGGAGGTTTCACGATTCCAAATGCACATCCAATTCTAGGATATCCTGGCTATCCTCCTCCTGGCACTGGTTTGATCACTCAAGGTTATCAAGACCCTAGCCATCGGTTACCATTCATAGCAAATTTAGATTTACCAGATCTGTTGCGCCTTAAAAACGATCCCATTTTTTATCTTCCATATTGGCCGACGATGCCTAACAAGTTACCCAGTGATATTCTAAAATTTGAAGATAAGTCAGGAGAGGAACCATCTAATCACGTTATGACTTATCACCTCTAGTGCGCATCCAATTCACTAGTCGATGATTATATTCGATTACGTCTTTTTCAGAGAACTCTAATTGGTCCAGCTTCCAAATGGTACATTGAGTTACCACGCGGCTCTTTTAATAATTTTAATGTGCTAGCTAGTGCTTTCTTAACCCATTTTCAGTTTCTTGTTAGATATGACAGTGGCACAAAATTGTTGACTTCATTAAAGAAGTCTACGTCTACATACATATCTGATCACATTCATAAATGGAGACATAGAAGGTGTTTAGTGAAAGTCTTTATTCCTGATCAAATTTTGGCTGAATGGTTTATTAAATCATTATTGCCCAAAATTACTGAAGATGTGGCTAAAGGAGGCATTGTTACAGAAGAGAAATTTATTGCTCAGGCTCAGTACCTTGACCTTGTCTATACTCAGTCAGGTACTCTGTATGATAAAATTCCCGATTTACCAAGACCTAGTCAGTTAACTGCAACTCCTTCTGGCTCTCATGCCACTGATGGTGTAATTGGTTCTATTAGTACTGGTAAGAGTAAGAATAAGTCCTCCAAGACTACTTCTCCTATTATCACTTTACCCAATTCACCCAAAGGAGATTCTTCCCTAGAAAATTTTTCCGATATACATGTTGTAGAGACATCTATGGCCAAATCTAAAACCAGTGGTAAGAAGAAAAGTAGGAATAAAAAGAAGAAATCTTCAAAAGAAAAAACTGATACAACTGAACCAAATGATGAAAAATGCAAACCTCGATATCCTTGTCTCATCTGTGACCAAGATAATTTTACAAAAGAGTGCCCACATAGAGCCGAGGTATCAAAATTGGTTAAGGGTTCACCTATACCTACTGTCTTGAAGGATCCCTTTCCCACTCAAGATAGTAACATGGTTGGATCTTCCTCCAATCCAGTTGAGGATATTTTCATGGTTGTGATGCAATCGCAAGATTATGGTAGTAAAAATACTGGTAAAGAAGCAGAAACATCCAATTTTGCATCGATTACATCTCCCTTAGTTTCTGATCCATTACAGATTGAGAAAAAAAATCCTGACTTAGTGATTAAACCGCCTACAAAAGGTTTTCTTCGTAAATTAGCTTTTAATCCACATGTGAGAGCTGCTTAGAATTACAATATTGTTGAAGATTTGGCAATTTCCCCTTCAGCAATGTTGGCTTTGGAAGTATTTCAATCACGCCCATCCCAAAGAAAATTACTTTTGTCAGCCTTAGGAGCTATAGATCTCCAGGATTCGAACCTCATGATCTTCGATTTAGAAAATTTTACATTGTGCCTACCTCAGAAAATGGCTTTTCTAATTCCAGTAATAGTCAAGAACAAGCGTATATTTTGTACTGTTGTTGATGAAGGGGATTCTACGTGTATAATGTCGATAAAATGTTGGAAATAACTTGGTTCTCCAACAATCAACAAATCACCAACTATTCTCAAAGCATTTGACAGAAGAGGTTTTCAGCCATATGGTATTTTACAAGATCTACCAATAGAGGTCGAAGGCGAAGTGGTTAATCTAGATGTGGAAGTGGTTGATGCTCCTTTGGATTATAAACTTCTCCTGGGTCGCAGTTGGTCTTACGCTATGACTGCTGTTGTATCATCGATCTTTCATCTCATCATGTTTCCTCATAAAGGAAAGATCATTAAGATAGATCAGCTCTCATATTATTCATTCGACCCAGCCTCTACTGATAGTATCCAACATATCAGGATGTCAGAGTAGGTTTGATTAAAGATTCAGCTTTACTAGGCACTTTTTCCCTGCCTCCTCCCAGCGTACAAACTCCTATTGCTAATATCAATATGATTACATCAAGTACTATTTCATTTGATGATCCTTGGATAGTACCTTCAGAATCAAAATTGGATTCTTCCGAGGCCCGATGCCTTTGAGTCCTTTTGAGCTAGCATATCAACAAGTATAGTCATTTTCTGATACTCCTTCAACTGAATCTGATCCAGTGAATGTGATCAATCAGGAGTCATTTTCAATATCGATTTTAGCTTCGACACCAATTCCGGATCCTGCTCAACAAGTTTTCCATACTGATGAGCATATTCGTGAATTCTTGTCGATAGATGAATTACCATGGGAAGATCTACACCATAGGTCTTCATTTTTACCTGATCTCGATCATTTTGAGAATGCTTTTTCCTCCATTTTTACCACTGATTACGTCAAAGAACCTCAGAATCCTCTCTCACACGCCGATTCTAAATTGAATTTAGAAAATATTACTACGACGGTTCCTCTTGACATTTCAGTAAAACCTGGAATTGTTGAAAACATTCACATAGGTGCTTCTTGTATGCCTGAAGAAATTCAAGCATATAAGGCCTTGTTTCAGGAATTCCGTGACATCTTTGCCTGGTCATATGAAGAAATTCTAGGAATCGATCCGTCAATCATTGTACATGAAATTAAGACATACCCGGATGCCAAACCAGTTAGACAGAAAGTACGTTAGATTCATCCGAGAAAAGCTGCCGCTATCAAAGTAGAAGTTGAAAAATTACTTCGTGCAGGTTTTATTTATCCAATCCCATTAACGGACTGGGTATCTAATATTGTTTCAGTTAATAAAAAACAAAGAACAATAAGAGTATGTATCGACTATAGGGATATAAATCGAGCTTGTCCTAAAGACAATTATCCAACCCCTTACATCGATCAAATTATTGATGATTGTGCTGGAAGTGAAATTTTCTCGTTCATGGATGGATTTTCCGGCTACAATCAAATAAACATACTCCCTGCAGATCAACCTAAAACAACTTTCATTTATCCATGGGGAAATTTTGCTTATCGCAAATTACCTTTTGGCCTTAAGAACGTTGGCGCCACTTTTCAAAGGGCCATGTCTTATGCATTTCACGACATTAAGCATATTGTGCAACCCTACCTCGATGATTTTCCTGCTCATTCTTCACGTAGAGCAGATCATATTACTCATTTACGAGCAATATTTATACGATGTAGGCACTATAAGATTCGTTTGAATCCTCACACATGTGTTTTCTACATAGAATCTGGACAATTATTGGGATTTATTGTCTCAAAGGCAGGCATTCGTGTCGACCCATCGAAGGTTGAGGCAATCATCAATTTACCTCCTCCTTCTACTCTTCGCCAACTCCAAAGTTTGTAAGGGAAAGCAAACTTTTTATGTCGATTCATTCCTAACTACACCGAGTTAATGAAAGGTTTCACTAGGTTGTTGAAACCGAACATTCCATTCTTTTGGGACGAGGTCACTAATCGATCTTTTGATGCTTTGAAAAATGCATTGACCCATGCACCGTTACTGCATCCTCCCAACTACAACCAAGATTAATTTTTGCACCTTGCTGCTTCCGATTCTACAATAGGAATGGTTTTAGTTTCGGAAGATGAATTCCATAGTGAACATGTGATTTACTATCTTAGTCGAAATTTGCATCCGACTGAGATCAAATACTCACATGTGGAGAAATTGGCCTTGGCAGCTGTTCAAGCTATCCAACGTTTTCGTCACTACATAATTTTATGCAAAACGACAGTGATCTCTGATTGAAACCCTATGATGTACATCTTGACCAAACAATTGCTAGGGGACAAATACTCTAAATGGATTTTTATCTTGCAAGAGTTTGATTTGGAGTTTGAAAAGTCCAAATCCAAGAAATCATTGATATTTTCTGAACTTATGTGTGATTTCCCATGTACTGATACAGAAACTGTGGTGGAACAACCAATCGTGGATGAATCCTTGTTTATTATTAGTACCATTGATCCATGGTATGGAGATATTATCGTATATCTTCAAACCCAATCTTTTCGGCCTGAGCTTTCACGGTCACAATGACAAAAAATTCGTTTCCAGTCTCAACAATATCACATTGTTGGCAACACACTTTACCGTCGTGGTGCGGATTTGGTTTTTCTATGTTGTCTAACTCATGATGAAGACGAGAAGGTTTTAAATGATTGTCACTTTGGAGCATGTGGAGGTCATATGTCTGGGTACACCACAACCCAAAAGCTATTGCGCACAGGTTATTTCTAGCCGTACAAATTTTAAAGATTGTATTTACGCGGTCCGAACATGTCATAATTGTCAAATCTTCGATAGAAAAATGCATGCACCACTTGCTCCTCTTCACCCCATAATTTTTGGCAGTCCTTTTGTAAAATGGGGCATCGATTTTATTACATGTAACCCTCACTCAGCCGGGGGGCATGGGTACATTATTCTAGCAGTAGATTATTTTACCAAATGGGCCGAGGCGATGCCTACATTTGCGGCAGATGGCAAAACTGCAGCTACTTTCATATTCAATCATGTGATTGCTCGTTTCGGTGTACCCCAAGCGATAATTACTGATCACGGGAGCCATTTTCAAAATATCATGATGACCGAGTTAACAGACCAGCTTGGCTTGCGCCATGACAATTCTACACCATATTATCCACAAGCCAATGGTTTATTTGAAGCGATTAATAAATTTTTAGTCACCATGATCAAACGAATCATTGGAATTCATAAGTCGAATTGGCATACCATGCTCTTTTCATCAATTTGGGCGTATCAAACCTCAACAAAAACATCGACAGGTTTTACCCCTTTTCAACTGGTCTACAGTTTAGAAGTGATATTACCCATTGAATGCGAGATACCATCACTCCAACTAGCCATAGAGTTATTACCAGACACTTCTGAAGAGGAGAAATGTTTTTTATAATTGGCTCAATTAGATGAGAATCGGCGCACCATTGCATTAGCTACCGAGGCTCATGCGAAAAGAATGAAAGCTCAGTATGATAGAAGTGTTACCCCTCGTAATTTTTCAGAACGAGACCTAGTTTTGATTTATGATCAAGCCAACGATAAACTAGGGGCTAGGAAATTTGAACCCATGTGGCATGGTCCTTACATTGTCAAGCGACAACTTGCAAAAGGGGCCTATGAATTGATTGATTTTGATGGGGTCTCTTTGGGTAAACCCATAAATGGACTTTATCTGAAGAGATATTACGCTTGACTGCATGTGGAGATATTCTCTGTATATTAGTTACTTTTTAGCTGGTGTGCTATAGATTAGAAACGTGTGCCTATCGTAAGTGTGTTCTTGCTATTATTCCCGCTTATCTGGATAATTTTGATATCACAGATGTCGACATCCTTTCAAACGTATATTGGTTTTGTTGATGGCGCTTGTCGTAGTACACGAAACATCTCTTCCACAACTTGGGTTATTTACTCACCCACTGATGAGTTAGTATCAATGCATGGGGTAAGTCTCAGTCAAACAACAAACAATATTGCCGAATATAGTGCAGTTATTGAATTATTATCGGAATCCATTTCATTTGGAATTCAGAGTTTGATCATTAAGTTAGATTTTGGAATCGTTGTATTACAGTTAAATCGAGTAAATGCCATTAGAAATCCAGTATTATTAAGATTATTTTTAAGGGTTCATCTCTTGGAACGAGAGTTCGATTATATTGAATATCAACACATTTCAAGAAATTTAAATACATTAGCAGATGCAATTGCTTCTAATGTTATAAATAGACATTTGTGATAACAAAGTAACAAATCAACATTCCATAACATGATTAAACAGGTAAATTGGAAATAATAGTATATCATAGTATAAATGTAGTGTTCAAAAAATAATACATCGTCTTCGATCATAAGCTCAAAACGCCTTATGATCGGAAAAAAGTGATACAAAAATGAGTCTACAAGTCAATCATCCACTATCCGTGGTGATGATCATGATAATACACCACCGCTCGTGCCACCCTAGTCAAAAACCTCCTGAATGGACCAGGAACACCTATGACATATCTTTGCAGACAGAGCCGGATATCATCTATAGTAGTCTTAGGAATATCTATAGTGAGCTGCTCCAGATGGTGCTCTAAGTCAGTCAGGATCTCTGTTGTCTGATCCTGTGGGGGTGGTGGTGGTGGTGCTGCATCCCTTTGCCTCCGGTCAAAGGGGCGGAGAATGGTTGGTCGAGTTGGACCCACATTTGCATTTGAAAATTTTTGTTATCAGTTTTGGACGATTAAAAAACAAAATAAAAATTAGAAATTAGAACATGTCAAAAAAGATTTTTTACCTGACTCGTCCCACTAAGCTCCTGGAGGAAGGGGTATCTCCTAGTCACCACGAAATTCCATGCCAGCATAAGGAAAATCCTCTATAAGAAAAATTTGGCGTTCTAGCCAACGAAAATATGTGGAGGGAAATCACACAATCTCCCCACCCTCACTGTTGTGGGCAATCAAAGCAACCCAACGAACCATCCTAGGCTCTCAAGGTTGACCAACATCGATAGGAATGTGTTGTGGGGCTAACATGTGGATCCTCTCTAGAGCAAAGGTGACTACAATGGACCCATATCCAAAGTTGTTTAGCTTCCCATTCTTTGCTCTGGTAAGTTGGCCTTTCACATTTGCCAACACTGCCTCGCACCAGTTGTATATGGTGCCTTGAAAGCAATCTACTGCTATGCGCATCTGAGAACCAATGGCTACATGAAAAGTTGCACTTCCACACAACTTTACAATGGTAAAAGCGATCACTTTCAGCTCTGGACAGATGATAATTTTTATGTCAATCCGTTCATCCCCAGGATTGGCCTCATTGTTGCAGAACTCTAATTGTAGGCTGGCAACAGACTAGCCACCTGGCCTAGCCCCAAATAGAGATAATGGTTCACCTCTCCTGGAAAAACCAGTCAAAAAATATATGTCTTCTAACTCAATCTCAAGCCAGTGACCTCCGATCACAAAACATTGGTCCTGGACATCCCATTTACTTACCAGCCAAGTAAGAAGATCCACTTGAGCTCTCATGCCACTGATAGCCCAAAATTTGTAAATACCACATGCTCTTAAATCTTACAAAGTAGGTTGATGATTTATCGCTGCTTCATCTACCTCTTCGTGCTCCCGTTCTTGCCAAATAAGCTTTGTAGATATCCTACAACAAGTAAAATGAAGGATTAGAATCATTTTCAAGCAAACAATTTGGGTAATTTAGGAAAAAAATATTTTTTTTAATTTGCCACGGCGCCTCCACACTTTACGCTCAGGGACATTGTGTAGATACGCACAGGCCCTGTGAAAAATGTCGGGGTCCGCAGGTACCTAATGCATTGGGTGCGGACCCCCGAGGGCAAATTTTTCAGCACATTTTCCTCCCAAAAATGAAATTATGACCCAAAATTAAAAAATTGAATGGATGAAATGCAAGATAAGGAGGTTGTGGATTACCTGAAACAGACAGTTTTCGAATCCGATGGTCGGTTTTCCTAGAATCTTCTCTGAAGCGTTTTTTGCCCAGAGCTCTAAAAACTTCACTCCAAATTCAAACGGTAAAAATGAACTTGAAAAACTCCTTTTTATAATTTTTTTCGAATAAATGAATTTTAAATTTATTTATTTTTCACTTTAAAAATCAGTTTTTCAAAATATTTTTATTATTGAAACAAGTATGTTTAATTTTTCGAGTTTTTGTGCAGAATAACAGATTTTTCAGGCAAATATTCATTTTTGACGAAGAGTAAAATTTTATCACTTTTTTGGGCTCTTTAAATTTTATGAAAAAGCGAAACCATTGAGTCCTCTTTTAAGCCCTTTTCAGACTCTCTAAAAATGAAAATATCATCGAGTACTTGACTATTCGAACTCATTAAATTAAATGAACGATCGTCCGTTTAGTATAAGTTTACCCCTTTTCTGGACTGAAATGGACTATTTACAAAAAAGGTATACGTTGACTAATCATGGTAAATAGAGTTCTCTCTTGAATTATTTTATCCTTTTTCGAGCTTGAGGGACTAAATTTACGAAAAAGAACACCCATGGAGTTTTCTTAAGTTTTTTCTTCTGACTCCCTAAAAATGAAAAACACCGAGTTTCTCCTATACTGGATTCGTTAAAATTTAACAGTAAAGGATCTATCAATTACAAACAGGAACAGACCACTTCTTAGGTTTTTATTTTAAACTAAGTCGGACTCATCCAAAGGATGAGCTTATAAACAATCAAATGTTATCCTCCTCAAGCTTGTCAAAAATAAAGAGGTACTTTCCAGAAATAGTGGGGGAAAAAGAGAGAAAAATAGATTCGTTTGTTACACTTTGATTTGTAAAAGCATTACACCACTCTTGAACATGACACTTTTTGTCGCACTTCTACCTGGGTTGGGAAATACTTTGCCTATCAGTTAATCAAACCACATTGAAAGTCTTCAGCCGGTTTCTAGGTATTAGCTTAGGGCAACTGTCACCAAACCATCTGCAGTGTCGTTATGTGTTCAAGAGGAAAATAAAAAAAACCATTCATTTGCAAACACTTGTCTCCACTCGCGTTGACCATCCCTGCGTTGACCATCCCTGATTCAGTGCTTGCAAAAAATTTCTTCAAAACCTGATCTATGGTTTCGTGTCGTGAGCTTGCTTACAACGGATCACTTTCTATCGATGACAGCTTATCATCTAGGAAGTTGATCTAGAATCCGTCAGTACCTTGGAATCTGCATGCCTTAATGGTAGGTTTCTCACCTTTGACGACAGGTTACATCATTGACCTTCGATCGAACGATTCCGTGAAATGTTCAACTTTAGATCACATATTCGCATTTCATGGATTGTACTGAGTACTTTGAGAACCATTGTCATTATTGGTGGTTTCTCTCACACTTGTTAACATTTCACATCATTGACTGGTAATCAAGTGGTTTCTACCATGTTCAACTTCAACACATTTAATCGCATGGATAGAATCATACTAGTTCGGGAAGCAGAAATCAAGACCTTGGATCTAGTTTCCACCATCCAAGCTGTGAGGAGTTTTATTATTCATTATGCAGTAGACAATTCATTATAGATGGTTGCGTCCATGTTGTGTCTACATTATTGATGTAATATTAAAATCATTTCTGTATCAGAACAAGTTTAGTTAGTTTTTTATCTGAGTATGGGAATGCCTACCTCAGTGATAATATATATATATATGTGTGTGTGTGTGTGTGTTGCATTTAATGTTTTTACAGGGTTCCGACTGGGGTGTCCATAGGCTAATCCTTGAAATAATAAAGCACATCACTCTTCGAATATTCTCAGAATTCACACTTTAGGGGGCAATTTGTTACATTTAAATTTGTCACCATGGCATTCTAGTACTCCCTTGAAAGTCTACAATATCAAAGTTCCCAAATTCAAGCCTTGAAACTAAGAGAAAAGCTCATAAAAGCCTTAAAACTCTAGTAATGCACTTTATCCTAGTTTTGCTTGCGGTCCCGCACTTTTTGGCTATAAATCATGCGTAGCCAAGTGCACTTTCTGCTTATTAAAGGTTCGGACCCCTGTAAAAGATTAGAAAAGGCGAAAGTAAAATCTATAAGCTCAATTAAAGTCATTTTTGGAAGCTTCTAGAAACATTCCTGCGGTGGAAAGTACGCTCCTTTCATGTTCACGAATCCCATCCAACAAGGAGCTAACCCCTTGATGTAAGGAACTAATCCCTTTGAAGGAGGATTCTATCCCTTCTTGTATGGAGTTGTAACCTCCTCTCTTTTACTATAAAAAGAGGCATAGGGAAACCTCAAGGGGTTACCAATGGATGAGTTGAAGTTTTAGTATTGTTGGAGGCGAAGTGTTGTTGAAGCTTAAACCCTTTTAGCTGAGATTTCATGTGGGAAGGATTACATACCTGTATGTATCTTGGTTGGAAGAGTGCAAGGCTGATATGAGTAAAGGAAACGCCTACTCCGAACCCCAGGAATACCTGTACAACATCAAGGCAGACACGGTTGTAAGGCTCTTCCTTATTCAAGTTAATACAAATAAATCTGTTTTTCTCAATAAGTTGTCAATTGATTGGTTTATTTTATGGATTCCTTGATCACCATAATGGATATGATTTATGAATATATGCTATGCAGGTGCTATTTGATGTTTGTTTGTTTGTGATTGCAGATCTTCAAAGACAACTCTTTCGGGCAATTGAAGGACTACTACTACAAACAAGCATTGGATCAAAGGTAAGATCGTTAAACCTTTATAGCATTTAATTATGAATCGCAATATATCTAGAGAAAGATAGTTTTGTTTGTCCGTTTGTTGCTAGCTGTCTGTAGGACACTTGGGAGGCTTATCTTGTCTGCAAGAACGACTTATCTATCAGGGAGGTTGCAGGGGATTGATAATAAAATCAAGGCTCTAAGGTATGGTCCCTTTGAGATACTGTAAAAGGTGGGTGATAATTTTCATTGACTCAATTTAAAACCATATATGCGCATTTTCTTTGTTGTGAATGTAGAGAATTTGAAACTCTTTGAGCCTTCCATGCTAGATCAAGAAGCAAAACAAATCCTACCTTATGTGGAGGATTTGGCAGTAGGTGCTTAGGAAGAGTTGACAAAAGATATAATTTTGAAGAAGAGGTCCATAACTACAATATAAGGGAAACATGACCTTTGGAATATTAGGCTGAAGGGACAACTTCCAGTCAAAGCTAAATGGTACACTAGAGAGAAGGTGGAGGAAACATTTCCTTACCTCATTCAATATAATATTTTAGGGAACAAAAGCCTCCAAAAATGGGGAGGTGTGATCCAGAATGGATCATTGTATTGTTTTCCATCCATCTTGATGCATTTTGAGTGGAAAAAGTGGAGGAATCAGATCAAGGGACTGTTTTTACATGTGTGGCCTAGTTTGGCAAAACGGGGTATGAAGCCGCCCAGGAGCATTTTTAGGTATCAAATGACATTTTTTGGTGTTAAAACTTTGCCACTTTAGCGTGAGATCATTTCATACTATTCTACACACAGAGATATTTTCAACGGTGCAAGAAGCATGCCAACCAGAGTCTGTATGCAAAAGTTATCCCACTTAGAATTTTACCTTCTTGTTTTCACACTTATAGTTCGGGAGGATGTCACGCTGACTCCCATTATTCATGGAAACAAGGCTAGCTATGTGATTATGATGTAGAATAATCTAGAAGATTTTACATTGTAACTCTACTTAAGAGTTGATGTAGTCAAAATTAATCACTAGTAGGCTATTAGGTTGTGTTATAATCGGGCCACTAGGAGGAAGAGGCATTCCATTATTTTGAGACAATTTTGTTCCATAGCTGAGAAAAGGTAGTCAGGATAGATCGGACATATAGAACACAGAGAGGATATATGCATTGTAGTAGCCCACGGGCCACAAAAATTACTTATTTGTACCTGTAACCATATTTCCAAACAGAGAAAGACAACGAATCGGCCTCACTTTCCATCTGGGTTTTCTCTCGAAAGGGTTTCCTAGAGAACATATTTTGTGTCTTATGTGTGTGTGAGATTATTTGTTCTTATCTAATTTTCTTCATAATTTCCATTTGCATGCATGCACTAATTATAGTTAAATATACAAAGCTATAATTTTAATAAAACTATAACAGTGTAAAATTCTAGTCTTTTAATGTATTATTATCACATATGTTGTGAATAATTGTCCATTTGAATATCCACAACATTTTACGAATCAGACCCCCACACATACCAATCCCAATGCCACAATTTCCATCACTCTTGACTACATTCAACATCAATGGCACCAAAGCTCTCTGAACCCCACACCAAAGCCTCTTGGAAGTGAATCATACTAGCAAATTGAACCAGATATGCCCTTAATATCAACAGATCCCTTATCAATTCATCTTGTCCACCTCCTCTCCACACGAACTCCTTTAATTGTTGAGGGATTAAACCGAGATTTTCCATCCTGGATTTTGTGAATTCCTCCTCCCAATATATGAAATTAATTTATGATCCATGTGAAACCAGTAGCTTCATGCGTGCATGACGCTTGACTTTGTACTGCACCACGATCATCAAGGAGAACTCGCCACCATGCCATCCGGAGAGAGACACACATGTCAATCA
Organism: Pinus albicaulis; assembly: GCA_034641835.2. Lineage (NCBI taxonomy): Eukaryota > Viridiplantae > Streptophyta > Pinopsida > Pinales > Pinaceae > Pinus > Pinus albicaulis. Next base: position 1,028,688,991 of record CM076584.1, read on the forward strand.
ACTTTACTTCATGTCTCTTCATTTCATTATGCCCCAATATCCACCTTACACCCTGTTTTAATTTCCTTACAAGTGTGCTCTTTGAAGGCTCCCTCCGACCGCAGTGAATCTTAATAGATTATACATTATTTCTTATTATTATTTAACATTAATTATGCCTCCCCAAGGGAGGCTACCTCATTGGCTAGGTTTTTCATCTCTTTATTATTATCACAGAGGATATGGAAGTATTCATTGCAGGAAAAGTTGTTCGGAATATCTATAATTTTGGAAAAGATACTAGCCAAAAAAAAATTATTTGAGATTGGACCCCTTAATGAGAAATTGAATAGTGAGCAGAGAGTCTCCCAAGATAGGAATATTGTTGACATATTTTTTTTAGCCATGACTAAGACTTGAAGCATCCTATATCTTTCTGCATGATTATTCGATCTCGTTCCTAGGCCCTAAGTATACATATTTAAACCTTCATATATGATAAAATTATTTATATTTTATGAGTGCATAAATGAATTAACCATAACTTTTACCAAAATTTACTATCAGTTGACTTTGTTAAAAATTTAATATTTGTTTTTTATAAAATTATTTATACTTTTTACCTCATTAAATGGATTTATTGTAAGTTTTGTCAAAATTTATTATCAATTATTTTTTAATATTAATTAACAAGTATGATACTCAACTCATTTAATAAGCTTTTAACACACACAAATATGTACCTACAATACTTTCCATTGGTAATTTGAACATAAAGATACATAAAGTTTTCCAAATTTACATAAAATTATTATGTAAAGTAAATATTTTTTAATCATTAATAATTTTATATAGATTACTGTTTACTTAATTTTAATTTAAATATTTTTATAGTATAATTTCAAAATTTAAATATTTTTATATTGAAAGTGTTTATTTTTGAATCATTTCACTGCTCATCATAATCAACTTTTTTATTTTCTGTTGTTGATTCAACTAAACAATTGTCATATTATCGACAGTTGGATCTGTATAGCTTAAATGAAAACTAATTGCAACCCAGGTTAAAACTAATTAGCAACTAATACATGAAATAGAAATTACAACAAATAGAAATTAATTTTGAATATAGAAATATTTACACAAAGATTTACACTCTGCACCATTCTTAGTGAAATTCTGCGGCGTCGTTACTTCTGCAAGTTGCCTCTGGTTCTTAATTGAAAATAATGGATGGGTTTGTAGAGAAGCTCGATACAAACTCCAATGCCGTTCTCCACAATCAACAACCTAGGTAACTCTTTTTCGTTCCCTTTTCTTGGCTGAGATAAATTTGCTAACTTAAACACATCGGCAATTTAACAGTTTGAATTTAAGGTTATTTAACACATCGTTCACTCTTTTTCGTTCCCTTTTCTGTGAAGGCTTATTTTGGGGCACTGTTGGAATGTCAGAAAAGACTCAGCTGAGACTTCCCCACTGTATGAGAAGAAATATGTGCAGTAACCTTCTGTCCCTTGTCCTTCAAATTCAATCTCTCCAAACAGGCTTGGAATTTAAGGATCAGCTCCTACTGTTTCTATTTTGCGATTGAAATTGACCGTTTTAGATGCCCTGTTGGAGATAAAATGTTGAAAATGTTTATACTTGTAGTTGTTATCCTGTACAAGACAGTGAGCTTTATTTTTAGAGTAGAATATTACTGTGATTTTTAGTAGACTATAGTCTATTTCCTTATAGTTTATTTTTCCACTACAAATGGAAATTAATTTTGAGTATACAGAGAAATCTTCCCAAATCTTAACGAGATGAACTACCTTCGGTGTATATTTACACTTTTAGGAACAACTACTAGTTTAAGTTTATATAGAAATTGTTTACTAGTCTTTTAAAACATTTATATTACAATAAAGTTTATATAAATTTTAATTTTACTTTAGAGGTGGCTTTAATATTACACTAACACGTTATATAAAATCAAATTTATATAGAATCTCATTTAACTATTTCAAAAATTCATTTTAAACATTTATATAAAATTAAATGTATGCATCAAAATCTATTTATTAGCCATAATATTGTGATAATAATTTATTGAGTCAAGAGGCTCATTTTACTACCGAGTGTGAAAGTGATGTGTAAGTATGTTAGTACATCTTAAAATAAAAATAAAACATTCTCTAAATAGAAAAACAATGCATCATATAATAAAATATATATAGATATATATGATATGCATATTTAATTAGTTGTCCATAATATAATTCCATGTAAATTAATTAGAAGTAAAAAAAAAAATTGTGAATAAAATGTTTAAACCTTATGTTTTTTAAAAATATTTTAATATGTGATATCAACTTCATGTCTATCCATATAAAAAAAGGTTGTTAAATGAAAATATTTTAATGTTAAATATAATAAAATATCCAATGTGAATTATGAGTAAAATATTTTAATATGAATTAATATTGACATATATTTAAAAATATATTAATAATAATGTGAGAATAATCTAGAATAATGTATAAATAGAAGTGGTTATGGTTTGCTGAACGAAAGTTTTATAATTAGAGTTTAGTTCCACCACTTCAGGATTGTTGCCCCAAACTTAGGAAGATTAGATAAGTGCTTATGCTATAAATATGTAATGTTGTCGTTCAGCTAATAATAAGTTTTGTGAGCTCTGTCTCATGTGTGTTGCATTTTCTTTGATACCAATTTGATAGCACTTTGATTATCACAATTTATGCATGTTGAACCACTTTGCACGAGAGAAGATTGAATCAAATGAAATTGATTTAGTATTTTGTAATACCAAGGATAATATGGCGATATCTTTACCAAGTTTGAAGTTTGAAGCTTTTAGAAGTAAATTAGGTGTTGTAGAAAATCCATTTCTCCATTAAGAGAGGATGTGAGAATAATCTAGAATAATGTAGAAATATGAGTGGTTATGGTTTGTTGAACGAGAGTTTTATAATTAGAGTTTAGTTCCACCAGTTCAGGATTGTTGCCCCAAACTTAGGAAGATTAGGTAATCTCTACGTTGTGTGTTGCATTTGTTTTATTTAATTAATAAAAAAACCAATTTAATGTGCAGTGATAAAATGGTTCAATATACATGTTAAGTAATCTCTATAACATTCAAAAATACAATTTAAACAATACAAAATTATACATTATTTTTTTACTCTAAAATAAATTTACGTCTTAAAAAATTTGATCTCTCTACTTATATTAAATGTATACTTAAAACGAATTATGCTATTGTAAACTCAAATATATATGATATTTCATATGCCAACATTTAAAATTACAACTTAAATATTAGACCAAACTACCTCAATATTGTTCATCTCGAGCTTTTAGCATAACATTTTTTCCTCACACTAATTAAAAACAAAATTAATTTAATATTGGATAATAGGTATTTATTGATAAATGTAAAGTCACTAATGCATTTAGTATTCGGCAAACATCAATACCAAGGCCCCATTCACTCAATACCAAGGCCCCATTCACTCTATTTTGATGGAAAAAAATTCATTAATAACAAAAAAAGGTTAACATAGTAAATGTTGTGAATACACATTGGCTTATTGAATAAATGTCCAAAAAACTTGTATTTATTAACGGGAGAGATTTAGTTAATTAAAATAAAATGAGATTTATGGTATTAATAAAATAGTATGTTGATATCCATTTCCAAAGCATGCCAAACAGAGCAATCATTAAACACAATTTTTTTATATTGCAGATCAGGAAAATCAATATTAGTGAGATTGATGATGATCACTAATTAATGAATATCATTAAAATAGATAGTAATTAAATGTCCTTCATAAATTTAATGTCAATTTGTGATGTAGATGACTTATCATCTTTGACGCATTATATATAGGTTTTTTGGCTCTAAAATGGTTTCTAATAACTCTAGGAAAGTGATTTTCCAATGTTCATCTTTATGTAGAAGACTTGTTAGCACTGAACTTTCCTCTAAAAATTCCATGCATTCAACTTGCTTCTTTTTTCTAAAAAAATTATAGATAACCGACTTTCTTAGTTTATTCTGAAACTGATAAATGCTATGACGATTTGTTTTATCATTTGTTTATTGTTTTTTGAATTTTCTAAGACTTTTTGGTATCATCATTTTCGAAAGAGGAAGGATGCTTTGCCACTCAGAATACCATGATTTAGTTGTTAATTTTGCAATACCAACAACAAAGAAAATGGAAGAAAGGAATCATGGAAAAAGCATACAGGAAGAGGTATATGCATAAAACCAAGATATACTAATGCTTAACCAATATATTTTAATGCCAATAGATAACATTTTGGAACTTCAACAAATTATTTGGTAGTTGGAAGATGATTTGGATGTTGTAAAAATATTATAATTAGAATATCTTTTGCAAAACATGAACAGAGAAATCATACCTCCATTCTCGCAACATAATTAGTAGAAACCTCCAGGAATTATGGTTGATTAATAAAGAAATTTTTAGCAAATTTTGATACTGGCTCAACCAATTTTGAAATTCAGTAAATGTTAAAGACTATATATTGTAATTTTCTAGGCACAGTAAAAAAAACATATTGAAATATTATGGAATATACAGTTATGTATACATGAAAAATATTTTGTAAGTTATGTTGTACTCTTCTATATGTTTTTTATTTAAATGAACATTCAAATTAAAAATTTCCTTGAGTTTTGTATGATAATGATTTGTTTAGAAAATTGTTTAAATTTTGTGTGAAAAACCATTTTTGATAGAAATTAGTTATAACAAGTTATTAGAAATATGTTAATGTATTAAAAATAAATGAATAAATTTATGTCAAAAAAAAAATAGAGTAGAATAGTCTAATAACATTGCATCACCTATACTCTCATCATGTTCATGGAACATAAATTTTGTAAATGATGCTAAATTGGATCATTATAGTAATGTAAATATTATGTGTGAAAGTGTTTGCTTTTGTTTTCTAATATAATCAAATTGTACAATTGCAAATAGAATAAAATATATTTTCTAATATTGTTTGACTACTTATAAGATTTAAAAATTTAATAAATCAATAGAATAATATAATAAATAAAAAAAAGTAGACACGACATGACATAATGAACTATTGACATATTACAATCAAAACATAGTAAATAAAGTTAGTAAATTAAATAGTACAAACATCCATACTAAAAGGGGATATGGTTGGAAGTGTGAGGGACATTGTGCTAAGGAAGCAGAGGAAGAAATGACTCGTGGGCGAGGGAACAAATCTTCCTCTGTACCTTTGCACAATGTATCAATGTTGACAATTCCATGGATTATGCTAGGGTCTCAAAACAAGAAAGAATCTTTGTTAACTTGACATGAATGAAGCTTGGGAATTATTTTATTCCACCTTGGAAATGTAAAACTCGATTTTTAATCTTAGTTAACTACAACATATTGTATACTTTATTTTCACTTTTTTGTTTTTAAATTTTGGGAAAATGAAAACTAAATAACAATGTAGCATAGGTAGCTCTAATTTTGTCCTGGAAATTTTAGATACTTTGAGTTAAACTGAAAAGTAAGACAATCATTGTGAAATATTATTAAATGTAACTTTTTCTTTTTAGAGATGTTAAACAAGTATTAAGGATCTATATAATATTTCAATTTTCAAATATAGAGACTCCTCACATAAGTTTTTGCTAACATAAACTATGTGTGAAGGAACTTTACATTTTGTAGTATTGTTTGACTAATTATTGAATTTACGAATTCGATAAATTAATAAACTAATGTAAGAAATCATGTTGTAAAAAAAAAGACATAACATATCACAATGAACTACCTGCACATTACAATCAAAACATAGTAAATAACCTTAGTAAATAGCATAGTAGAAAACATAGAAATTGAATAAAGAAATTCAGTGAAACATGTTTTTTCTACAATGTTAATAGTTACAAATTACATAATCACTAGATGAAATTATATGCCAACTAACCAATGAACCAAAAATCTCTTCGAAAATGCTCAAATTATTGAACCAAAAAGTAGAAAACAATGTTAATATTGGAAGTAAGGATACGCTGAAGCATAGAAATGTGGAAAACCCCCCACTCCCACCCCCCACCTGTAATCAATGGGAATTCAGTGTTACTAGTTACTCGTAAGAGAGATATCCACACCTTTCATATGACACCCCTTGATTTTGAAAACGTAACAATAATATTATCTCCAGAATACCAACAATAAATTTCTTAACAATGCAAGTGAATAGAATAGTATATCATCTAGCCATAACATGAAATTAAATCCAAATCATACAACAAACTAAAAAATTTGTCTCGAAATAGTCAAATTATTCAACAAAAAAGTATAAGGTCATGTTAATATTGGGACTGCGGATATGCGAATGTGTGGAAATGCGAATGCCCTTACTCCTTTCCAACCACATATCAGGTAACTAGAAGATGAAATCATATCCCAATCATATAACAAACTAAAAAATCTCTGGAAATGCTCAAATTCTTCAAGTAATAGGTAAAACATACTGCTAAAATTGAAAGTGTGGATATGCAGAGGTGCGGAAGTGTGGACACCCCCTGCACTAATCCTTTCCAATAGGATTATCATAATATCATCAATAGATTTCTTAGCAATGCAATTGAAGAGAACCAGAATACCATTAGTAGATTGCTTGATAATGCAAGAAATGAGAACCATACCATTACTAGATTCCTCGATAATGTAAACAAAGAGAATCATCATTGTATATGTATAATTAGGTTCTAATGGTTTATTGTAAATATGCCATGTATCTCGAAATTAGATAGCAAATCAATAACATTTGATTTGTCCACATAGTATTTCTCATAGGAAACTTTTCGTAGATCAGGTAGTACTTTCTCCTGTTCCACACCTCTTAAAACATAGTATATTGTAGTATTTTCATTTGCATGTATCATACAATTTAATTGATGGAAATAAGCAAAGAGGCAATTTTTTTTACAAATGGTACAATAAATGATAGTTTTGTTCATAGTTTTAGTTGTTGTAATTAGACTACTACATTTCAGACATACAATCTCAAATGGATTTGTATATGTACTAATCGACTTTAGTTGCCCTCACAAGTTTTATATAATTGATATAAAAAACAAAGACTTAGCAACTTGAAATCAAATGTATTTCTATCATTCTTTCTTTATATATATACACACAATAGCTACAATATAATGTATTTTACCATGCATATTCCACTTGCCAAAGAAAACAACCTTCTTATATTGTCAACTTTCTTTTCTATTTTAAATGAATATATGAACGTGAATTATGAAGTTCAGAAAAATATTTCTTGTTTTCTAACTATATTTTTTAGTAAGATGGGTGGGAAAAAATTTTCTTCCAGTTGTCTTTGAATTGAAAGATATGTTGAAACATGTTTTTCGTGTAATTGAACATGTTACATATGCAGTGTTTGTAAAAAAATACATGTAAATCGTATAAGAGATGGATAATAAATTAATAGTATTGAAACATTCAAATAAATAAAATATTACTATTTCCTTGTCCTATTATGCATTCCTATCTTTTATTTCTAGTACACATTGCATTCTTGTTTGTGTCGTCGAAATTTCAATGCATTGATTCTCCCTACTGGAAACAGATATTGACTACAAGAAATATTTGCAATATTTATATATGGAAAGAATCGATACTCGTGGAAACATGAAAAATGTGTTCTTGCTAGGTCCCTATAATACTATTGTATCCCTTTATTTTTATTGTTAGTGTAACCTCCTTATTGTTATTGTTCTACCCATGTAGTCCCCATATTGTTATTATTGTGCCCCATAGAAGCCCACTATTGTTATTGTTGTGCCCTTGCATTGTTATTGTTATGTCAGCTACGATTATATTGTGACCCCTTGGACTCCTGTATATAGAAAGGAGGTTTTGTCATTTGTATCATCCAAGAATTGTTCATTTATGTAAGGTAAAGGAGGTTTCCCCCTCGAAGAGGATGATTTCTAAGTCGTTGATCTATCTTTTCTTCTATTTTGTGAGTTGGTTTCATAACATTTGGTATTAGAGCTTTTGATTCTAGGGTTTCGCTATTGCAAACGGATCATTGTGGAATTTTCACTATATTTTTTTTATATACAAAGGTTCTGAAGCTAAAAAAAAAAAACACTTGAGCTGAAATCTAGAGGAACATTATGTAAAAATTTCAGACCTTGGTTCACAATATTTTTGGAGATATGATTTGTCGAAGTTAGGGTTTTTGGAGTTTTATGAAACCATCTCACAAAATAGAAGAAAAGAGAGATCAACGACTTATAAATCAACTTATTTGAGGGGGAAACCTCCTTTACATTACATAAATGAACAATTCTTGGATTATACAAATGAAAAAACATCCTTTCTATATATAGGAGTCCATGGGGTCACAATATAATCCTAGCCGACCTAACAATAATAATGTAAGGGCACAAAAATAACAATAGTGGGCTTCTATGAGGCACAATAATAACAATATGGCGACTACATGGGAACATCAATAACAATAAGGGGGTTATACTAAAAATAACAATAAGGGGATACACTAGCATTATAAGGACCTAACATGCCCCTCTCCTTCAAACAAGTGTTTTCCTCAACACTTGAGTAGTTATGGATGCTTTTTTATATAATTCTCATCCTCCCATGTGGAATCCTCAGTGGGTAAGTTCTTCCACTTGATGAGATAATCTGAAATTGATCAATTTTGTTGTTTTCGAGTTCTTGTTTCTATGACTGCTTTAGGTTCCAATATGAATTTTCCTTCCTAATCAAGTTCTGGAATTATTGTTTGAACTGGAATTTTGTCACTTATAACCTTCTTTAAGCATGAAACTTGGAAAACTGGGTTCACTCGGGAAGAAGTAGGAAGCTCCAATTTGTATGTCATAGTACCAATGTTTTGCAACACCTTGTAAGGACAATAGTACTTTGGTGATAATTTATTATCCTTCTTAGCTTGCTTGAGGGACATTTGTTTGTATCTTTGTAGAAGGTGCATTCGTAAGGCCAATCCATCTGAAATAGGTGACCAAGGGAAAACCATCATAACTTTCGTTTCAGGCATCAGATTGGAATTCTATAAAAATTGGTTGAAAGTTCATGGAAAATAGTTTTTTGTGTATTGATTTCAGAGCCGAAGGTAAAAAATGTGACATGTGTAACACCACAAAAAACTTCTCTACTGAACCAACCCATAATTAGGTCATTGTGGGAGATCAGGCATAACTTTACCTTGAAGAATCCAAATTAAGTCTGACCTGTGGAATTGAAAAGAAGACTTAGAGGACTACTACAAGATAGAATATTAAATCTTGGGGATCCAAAATTATAGATATAAATAAGTTTCAATATTGAGCTCTTTAAAAGCAAGAAAAAGGCGTGTATCTTTTTTTTTAAAATTGCACAAGTATTTTTTGAAAAATCAGTTTGAAGTGATTCCAAGAGAATATTGAAACATAGATATCAATACCGGGTTCAAAAATGCCCCCCCAAAATAATTCCACACTCATTAAGCCCTTATAAGGATCTAATATGACTCATGAAGAGGAAGAAGTGCAACATGATATATCAAAATTACGAGACCAAGTGCAACAAAATTCGTTCTCGCAAAGAGTAACAAAAAATGAAATGGAAGCTAAGATGGATGGTTTGAAGAAATACATGGATGGATTAAAGAAATGTGTGGAAGCTAAGATGGATGGTTTGAAGAATGGCTTCGATGGTATAGAAGAAAAACTAAAAGGAAACATGGAAGACATGAAGAATGGTCTAAAAGCAGACATGGAAAGTTTGAAGGAAGGTTTGACAAAGCTGCTACAAGAAATGATTCCTAATGGTAAAATGGTAGTAGATGAAACTCATGTTGAGAAAAAAAAATGTTAACCATGATTTCATAGACTCTAATGCTAGATTTAAGAACCACCATATTCTAAAGATTAATATGAGGAAGTTTGATGGCAAGGATCCGATAACATGGATACTACAGATGAAGAAATATTTTGATCTCCATAATGTGCAAAACACACAAAAGGTACGCATTGAAATTTTATATTTAGAAATAAATACATTTGTATGGTATCTACGGATTTTCTCTTGTAAAAAAATTGTCACTTGGTCAATTTTTATGGAGGAAATGATAGCACATTATGAGGATACAAAAAGCAACACCTTCTTTAGCCAATTGATAAATCTCAAACAAAAGGGTTTAATGGTGGAGCAAATTGAGGACTTCCAAAAATTGAATATAAAGGTAACTGATATTCCAGAGGAACACAAGATTGATGTCTTCATAGGGACTTTAAAGGATAACATCCAACATGAGGTTCGCCTTTGGGAACCTGATTAATTGGAGAAGGCATTCAGGTGGCAAGAGAAATTGAAAGAAAAATTATGGTGACAAGGAATCCTACCACTCACAACTATAAAGATAGAAGTGTTGCTACTCCTAGAATTGCACAACCTACAAGGTTGACACCCCAACAATTGGAATAAAAAAGAGAAAAATGGCTTTGCTACAGTTATGATAGAAAATACACTAAAGTTCATAAGTGTGTTGAGAAGAAAATATTTTACATAGATTGTGAAGAGGAGGAAGAAAATGAACCAGAAACTTCAAAATAAGAGGATATACACCAGGAACCAACCCTAGAGGAAGAGGAAATGAATCCGACCTTATCCTATAATGCATTGGTAGGAATTACCACTCCTCAAACTCTAAATATAGAAGGACATATAAGGAAGAAAAATGCAATAGTGCTAATTGATTCAGGTAGTACCCATAATTTTATTCATTTTAAGGTAGCCAAGGAATTGAATTGCTTCCTATACCATGTACCAAAGTGTCAAGTGATGGTTGAAAATGGATGAACTATAAATTTCTCTAGAAAGTGCCATAATATCAAACTAACCATGGGGGAAAATTTATTTAATAGTCCATTGCTCTCCATCATAATGGGTGGTGCTTATGTTGTACTAGGAGTAAAATGGTTACAATCTTTGGGGACGGTAGCTTTTAATTTTCAAGAACTTTTCTTGAATTTTTTTTTTGGAAGGAAAGGAAGTTGAATTACGGGGTATCATAGGGAAGCCAGGAAATATAATCAGTTATAATTTCATGAAAAAACTTCTAAAGAAAGAACAACAAGGCGTAGTTGCACAATTATTCTCACTACAGGTTCAAACATCAAAATAATCTATTTCTCCATATCTCCAAAAGGTCTTGGACAATCATTCCAAGGTATTTGAGACTCCCAAAGGACTCCCACCTATTCGTGATCATGATCATGCTATTCATTTGATTCCAGGAAGTGTTCCTCCAAACATCAGGCCTTACAAATATCCTTATGCTCAAAAGAGTGAGATTGAACATATGGTCGCATAAATGCTAGAGGCTAGTATAATTAAACCTAGTAAAATTTATTTCTCTGCTCCAGTAGTATTGGTGCACAAGAAGGATGGATCATGGTGTATGTGTCTGGATTATAGGGAGCTCAAAAAGCTCACTGTTAAAGATAAATTTCCCATCCTCGTCATTGATGAATTATTGGATGAATTACATGGAGAAATTTATTTCACCAAGCTTGATCTTCGTTCTGGATATCATCAAATTAGAATGAATACTAAAGGCATTCCAAAAACAACATTCATAACTCATGAGGATCATTATGAATTTTTGGTCATGCCTTTTGGCCTTACTAATGCACGTTCCACATTTCAAGGTTTGATGAATTCCATTTTCAAACCATTTCTTAGAAAATTTGTGTTAGTATTTTTTGATTATATACTTATCTACAACAAGTCTTGGAAGGATCATGTTCAACATGTTGACATAGTGCTCATACTATTGGAGGAGAAAAAAACTATATGCAAAAACCTCCAAATGTTTCTTTGGAGTACAAGAGGTGGAATATTTGGGTCGTATTGTATCTCATGAGGTGTTAAAGTAGACCCTAAAAAAATTAAATCCATTAAGGAATGGAAAATCCCTACAACCATAAAGCATCTTCGAGGATTTATGGGGTTAACAAGGTATTATTGCAAGTTTTTTAAGAATTATGGGAGAATATCGACACCTTTAACATCATTATTGAAGAAAGATGCATTTTCTTGGACTCCAAAAGCAACTAAGGCCTTTGGACATCTTAAAGAGGCAACGTGCCAATCACCAGTCTTAGCTATGCCATACTTCACAAAACCTTTATTGTGGAATGTGATGCCTCAGGAAATGGAATTGGTGTGGTTTTAATGAAAGAAGGTAGACCCGCTACTTTTGAAAGTCTTCCAATCAAAGAAAAGTATTTACTAAAACCTATTTATGAGAAGGAAAAGTTGGCAATACTACATGCAATAAAGAAATGAAGACCTTATCTAATGGGAAGACACTTAAAGGTAAAAATAGATCATGATAGTATTAAATACTTTTTGGAACAAATATTGTCTTCAAAAGAAAAACAAAAATGGGTCACAAAGATTTTGGGTTATGAATTTGAAATCATCAACAAAAAAGGGAAGCAAAATGTTGTTGTAGATGCACTCTCAAGAAAGGATGAGGATGTGGAAGCACTGCTTTGTGCCATTTCTATTATCCAACTTGAGTGGATAACCGAAGCAAGGGATGGATGGAATAATGATGAAGAGGTGTAGACACTCATTCAAAATCTATAACAAGATCCCAACACATTTGAAACATTTAACTGGAAAAATGATTCATTATAGTACAACGATCGCTTATATTTCTGTAAGAATTCCCAACTCAAACAAAATATTCTTTTGGAATTTCACACCTCTCCCTTAGGAGGGCACTCAGGATTTTTAAAAACTTACCACAGGGTCAAGAAGGAATTTTTTGGGGATGGCCTTAAATATGATATTCAAAAGTTTGTGCCAGAATGTTTGGTTTTCCAACAAAATAAATTTGAGACAATTAAGACCCCAGGTTTGTTACAACCTTTATCCATTCCAAGTCAACGTTGGGAGGAGGTTTCAATGGATTTTATCACAGGTTTACCCAAGAAATACTTTCATCATGGTTGTAGTTGATAGACTTACCAAGTATGCACACTTTTGTGCATTATCTCATCGATTTTGAGCTAGTACAGTTGCTACTGCATTTATGGAAACAATTCAAAAGCTACATGGAAACCCAAAGATTATTGTAAGCGACAGAGATCCCATTTTTACAGGAAATGTTTGGACGAAATTATTTTCTAGTTTGGGTACTTAATTAGCTCATAACTCATCATATCATCCTCAATATGATGGGCAAACTGAGATAGTGAAAAAATGTTTGGAATGATATATTCGTTGCTTTGTATCTGATAAATAGCCACAATGGGTCAAGTGGTTACCTCTGGCTGAATGGTGGTATAACACTTCCTTCCATACTTTAGCAAAAATGACCCCATTTATGGAACTTTATGGATATCATCCACCCTCCATCACATCATCTTTAAGAGAAAATTCTAAGGTTCAAGCAGTGGAAGATCACATCGAGAATCAACAAGAAGTTCTCCAACTCTTAAAGGATAATCACCTTGGCACAAAATCAAATGAAACAACAGGAAGATCAACATTGTAGCGAAAGAAGTTTTGTTGTAGGTGACTCGGTATTTTTACAGCTACAACCATACAAAAAAAAGTCCCTCAAGCAAGCTAAGAAGGATAATAAATTATCACCAAAGTATTATGGTCCTTACAAAGTGTTGCAAAATATTGGCACTATGGCAAACACAATGGAGCTTCCTTCATCTTCCCCAGTGCACTCAGTTTTCCATGTTTCATCCTTAAAGAAGGTTATAGGTGACAAGCTCCAAGTTCAAACAATATTACCATAAATTGACGAAGAAGGAAAAATCATATTGGAACCTGAAGTAGTCACGGAAATAAGAAATCAACAACTACTAAATCGATCAATTTCAGAGTATCTCATCAAGTGGAAGAACTTACCTGCTGAAGATTCGACATGGGAGGATAATAATTTTATACAGAAGCATCCAAAAATAATCAAGCGTTGTGGACAACACTTTTTTGAAGGAGAGGAGCATGCTAGGTCCCTATAATACTAGTGTATCCCCTTATTGTTAATGTTAATGTAGCCCCCTTATTGTTATTTTTGTGCCCATTTAGTCCCCATATTGTTATTATTGTGCCCTATAGAAGCCCACTATTGTTATTGTTGTGCCCTTACATTGTTATTGTTATGTCGGCTGGGATTATATTGTGATTCCTTGGACTCCTATATATAGAAAGTCAATTTTGTCATTTGTATCATCCAAGAATTATTCATTTATGTAATGTAAAGGAGGTTTCCCCCTTGAAGAGGTTGATTTCTAAGTCATTGATCTCTCTTTTCTTCTATTTTGTGAGCTGGTTTCATAATAGTTCTGCAATGCTCAATCTATTTAGACAAATATTTTTCTTACAGTCACCACTATCATATTTGTGCCTTGGAGTTATTTCAAAATTTATAATAGAAACACCATCATTTTCCATAATTTTTGTCTCATGTTGTTTGATAAATCATGTTGGCACAAGCATTGTCATTGTTATTCCATCCTTCTTATCCTCAAATATGCACGAGGTATTGCTTTTGTCTTATATGCTTTGTCCAAAAAAAATTGATATGTAACTAAGACAATGCCATGGAAAACACTTATTTTTATGTTGTTACGGATATCTTTGATCAATAATGGCGTAGACTTGATCCTTTTTTTCCTAGTCATGAACATTGAATTGAAATTAATTCAAGAAAAAAAAAATATATGATATGCATTTAACTAAATCTAGATAAAACTATCATTTTTTCTTTTGTTTCTTCCTTGTTTTCTATTCCTTTCGCTTTGTCTTGTACGGAATTTTCTTTTTTAATAGTGTTCATCACCATCTCTACTTCTTCGTCCATGTATACTATCACATCATCTAAATCCAATATTTTTTGTGTGTTCACAAATAATGCATTCAAATCACTGCTTAAAAGGACATTATAATTGATACCAGGTAAGAACTTGCTCATGATCAAGACATAACCAGATAGCGCAAAGTCATTGCTAATGTATATTCTAATATCATGGTCATAGTTACGAGATAGAATATGATTTCTATGCATATAGGTAAAATACTAAATAGAGTTTAGTTTTGACATATTCTAATTTATAGTTCCTTGTTACATATATTAAACTAGAAAACTAACAAATGTACAAAATGCACAAAAGTTTTATAGAAATATTCAAAGTACCTTTTCCTTGCAATTATTGTCTTGGATCTAAATCTCTAAGTGTTACACGTTTCCTAAAAATTGAAAAACTCGTGTTTTCAATTAGAGTTGTATAAAAATTATAGCAAAAAAAACGTAGAGTTGTATAATGTAATAATAATTAAATGACAATAAATCTAACATAAACAAAACTCTTAGAAAAGTTATCATTTTATTTAACTGTATTCATTTTACTTGTGTTCATTTTCCCTACTCTGTTGATATGAATGAGATCAAATATGTAGAAATGAGAGGAAAAAGAGATTTTAATTTCATAGCACAAAAACAATTCAGGTGTAATAGCTACATGAAAGTAACGTATATTTTATAAACATTTTTAGCACTCTCATATTATCCACTTTTTGAACTCTACACCTCATTGCTACATGGCTATAACACGTATTGTATAAATGCTCTAAATACTCACATATAGAAGAAAGCATGCACTACTTAAATGACAAAAAAGCTACATGATTTGCATCTTTGTTTGAAAAGAGCTTGTAGAGAAAATCCCTCACGCCATGCAACTACCAAAATGACCACCATACAACTTGGACAAGAAATCTATTTGTAACCAGCTCCCCTAAAGAGTAATCGAACATGTGTTCACAATGTGTGTGCTAAAAAATTGCATGTTAAACATTCAGCCAATGCTCCTACAAACAACATAACTACAATTAGTGGTTACAATTGTGACATTACCTTTTAAATTTTCAACATATGTATTAGATAGTAAGTAAAGGCAAGCCTTGCTCACCCAACATATGTATTTTCTGGAAACTATGATTAAAATTGAAAAAACTCAGCAAAATAATGGAGAGTCAACACACTTCGACCACAAAGCAAGTGTTATAGTCCTTGGAGAGGCAATAAATAATAATAATAATACATAAGTAATTAGTAATTAGAATCATAATATTAGGTTTCAAAATTTCATGATATATTTTAGATACTAAGTAGTACTAATAATAATAATTAATAATCAACATACTTTGACCACGAGGTGAATATTATAATCTCTGGTGAGGTATGGAATAATAATAATAATAAATTTAATTACAAGTTTATGCCAATGGCCAAAGTATAATTGTGCTTTCTTCGCACCCCCGCAACTCTACACTTTGCAAATTGGAATGTGAGATTCTCATTATTTGTTTTCCAATATTACACTTTATTTGTCATTTTACTTAATGTAACCAATTATTTCCATAGTTTGAATGCACAAATTTTTTTATTTTGAAATAATTAAAAACAGAGTATAAACCAGACGCAAAACCTAAGGCTTCAGTTTTAACATGAACACATCTTATTTGATATTGGGATGCAAAAGCATTTTTGTCAGGTAAACAATGCATGCTTTATTCTATATGCAAGTACTTAGAGCGTTTATACAATATACATTACAACCTCAAAAATGTTTATACATTATCCATTATTTCCGTGTAGCTGTTACGTCTGAATTTGAAAGTCAACTGTTTTTTTCCTCTTATTTCTATATATTTGATATAATTCATATCACCACAACATGGAAAATGAACACAAGTAGAACAAATACAGTTAAAGACATTGATAACTTTGTTAAGAGGTGTGTTTCTAATTGATTTATTGTCATTTGATTATTATTACATTATACAACTCTGTTTTTTCTTTTGCTATATTTTTTATGTACTCCGTAATATGTAATGTTGTATAGAGGAAGGTATGCAGACATACAAAACATTGCATAACAATGTTTATGTTCCTTGCTCCACACAACAAAGGCACTGAACACTTAATATTTCATAGAATTGCGAATAAAAACATCATCGTTCCACTTTGAACTGTATCAAGGTTTTGATCTTGTTGTTGGTTGTTATTCTAGATCCTTCATGAATAACATGGAGTCTTCACAAGCAATAGAAAATGTAAACTTTTCAATAGCCTTATGAAACTCTCATTTAGAAATAGGTTGCAACTTCAATGCCTCCTATATAATTCTCCATGAGTACTTCCTTCTTTGAAAGTCTTGCTACTCCACAACTTGCCCATCTCCTTCAAACCTTCTATTAGTATTAATTAATTATGCATATTGGTTCATAAGTGTTACATGTTTCCTAAAAACTAGAAAAATTCTTATCACTCCAGAACTTGCCCCACCTCCTTCGAATCTATTATATCTAGCCACTTTGCATATATCAAACAAAATAGACAATTGATTAAAGTTAAGAAACTGCATGTTTTCACATATTCTCATACAATCCCTGTCCAGGTGTGCAAGTGTTTCACCACATTTCCTTACCTCCGCACAATCCTTCATTCCACACATATTCATGACTTTATGCACTTATTCTTCTGCACAACTAAATCTATGAAAGTTTAAGATGGAATTTAAAAAAAAAAATGAAATAAGAGCTAAACACATGTCAGTGCTTTGAAATCTTCGTTCGCACCTCTGCACTCAGTTTTTGCATCATTGAACAAAGCAGTAGCAACCTCAGGCATAGCAATTTCAGAGCACTCACTAACGAAATGGCCACTAACGAAATTAGCCCAAGTTTTTTTCATGCCTCGACTTTGCATACTAAATTATCTTTATGCACATTACAGAGGAAAATAACATGACTCGATATAGTCCCTGCTCCTTAACAAACTCCCTTGCACCCAATTTCTCTGCACACCCTTTCTGTCACACTTCCCCCACAACCCTTCTCCTTCCTCTGCATATTACAAATTTAGCCTTATTTTTTCCACGCCTAGACTTTGAATATTAAATTAGCCTTATGCAGAGTGCAGAGGAAGAAAGATTGACTCGATATAGTCCCTACTCTTTAACAAACTTCCTCGCACACAGTTTCTCCACACACCCTTTTTCCCACACTTCCCACACACCCTTTCTTCGCACAACAAGACCATAGTAGTTTCATAATAAATTAATATTTCAAAGCTACTTTTGCATATTTATTCAACACCCTCTGCTTATGTAATGCACCTGGAACCCCCACCAGCTTTGGCATCATTGGGAAAAGTAATAGCAATCTCAGCGATAATAGTGTCAAAGCACTCACTCACAAAATTAGTTTGTTTTGTCCATGCCTCGACTCCACATAGTAAATTAGCTTTATGCGCACTATAGAGGAAGAAAACTTGGCTCGATATAGTCTTTGTTCCTTAACATACTCCCTCATACCTAATTTCTCAGCACCTCGTTTCTGCTGCACTTCCCCAAAGCGTTTTTCCTTCCTCCACATATCACAAAATTAGTTTTTTTTGTCCATGCCTCGTCTCCACATATTAAATTAGCCTTATGCAAAGTCCGAAGGAAGAAAGATTGACTCAATATAGTCCCTGCTCTTTAACAAACTCCATTGCACACCCTTTCTCTTGCACTTCCTGCACACCCTTTCTCTGCATAACAAAATTGTAGCAGATAGTGTCTACCCCTCCGCACTCTCCCTTCCCCCCACTTACATAAGGGACTTGCAAACCCGTTAGTTTTGGCATCATTGGACAAAACAATAATAATGTCAGAGCACTCACCGACGAAATGACCACTCACAAAATTAGTCTTTTTTTTATTTTAAAATGATTTGTTAGGCACTGACAAATAGCGAAAATAAATCGCTCTCCACCAAGAGAATTATGTCACATCAAGCCTCGCTCAACTAATGAAAAATTAGAAGTAAGATTTCCAAAAATTAGAAAATGATTTTTGAATTTACAAAAAAATAAGAGTAATGAGTATTTTCTTGAAACTTTAGTTAAAATGCAAAAGCTCGGCAAAATAATCAATAGTCAACGAACTTTGACCACACACAAAGCAAGTGTTATAATCTATAGCGAGGCACTTGCAAAGTTAAGCATTATCCTTGTTGTAATGAAATTAAATATAAGATACTTGGAACCAGTGCTAAAATTTCTAGACTCAACTAATGGAAATAGTCCAAAACATGTTAAGAAGGGAATGGAAGTAGAACCAAAAAAATTAGACAAAGGTGTTGAAATCTCTCCAAAGGAACCTTCAATTAGGTATGAAAATTGTTGCTTCAAAGATTTGATATGATTGCATGCTTAAGGGGCACTCATCATTGCATTAAAACCAACCACTTTGACTGATCTTTATGGGTGTCACCTAATACTACCACTTTCTTTGCTTGTGATGTAAAATGCTGACATTAATAAAAACGTGTAACATAATTATTATTAACAACATAAATATATGATCATTTTTACCAGCTTTGAGGGTGAGAGGGTCCTTTGCGGGAAGCGAAGCTTTCACATTATGTTCATGCATCTCACTGCTGGACAAAAAATATATGAAATACGACCCTTCATCTCTCTGGATACACATTGTGTATCCTCGCTCTTTATGTCGCGGTGGGCCCAGCGGGGAGCGGTTGTTAATGATGGATACACAATGTGTATATTGCAGGGCAAGGCAAGACTGGTGCAACTGCAAGCGACCTCCCACCTTGCGTCTGGAACGTCCTCTCAATCATCATCTGCGCCTTCCTTCGTTTCTCAGCATTCCACCAGATTATTATTTTTCAACTGTAAATCAATTACAGCGATCGCATCGGGATCATGATTAGGCTCCAGCCAATAAACTTGAACTAACTGTGGGGGACCTGTCAAATTGAAGTTAAAAGGCCACTTTCACTACTCTGTTTGAAGAATGAAGCAACCAACCATTACTGGCCTGCAGGTTTATACACTTCTGTTAATGGTTCTTGATGATAAACTAATGTTTTCTCCATTCTCATTCCCATTGCATTTGTGGAGCTGCAGCTGCTCAGAAGGGTTGTTGAATTCTTCCTCTGGGGTTTCTGCCTGATTCATTAATTGAAAAATATCGAAGGCATCATGGAGAGAAGAGAGTTAGACACTTCAGAAGGACGAAATTGCAGGAAGAATTGCCATATGTTGATCAAGAATGCAGCTGGGTTTTTCTTGGCATTAACTTTCTTGGCTATTGCATTTTCACCAGCCGGTGATGTTTCAACTCTCGCATTGTTTTTAAAGAATGGAAATTTTCAGGGGTTAAATTTAGCTTATTTTCATTTTACATGTTTAAATTTTGAAAATTTTCTTTTTACATGTTTAAATTTTGTACAGTTTGTTTCTTTTGCACAATTTGTTTTCTATCTCTGGTATAAATTTATTTTACCATAAAAATTGCCTTAAGCTTTAAAATAAATTTCCCGCCTTAAGCTTTTCCCTTTCCCCTGTTTTAACATTCATTTAAATTTAAAGAATATGAATATAATATTAGCTTAAAATTTATCTACATTGTGTGCTTTACAGGTGCTTATGATCCACTGGATCCAAATGGTAACATAACGATCAAATGGGATATTGTGTCTTGGACTGCAGATGGATATGTTGTAAGTAATGCCGTTTCATGAAATAGTTCTTGAATTATAATGCCTTCCCTCATTTTCCTGAAAATGGTGTTGAGCTTTTCTGAATTTTGTTCCTAGTAGCCTGCAAATCAAATTCTCAAAGCTTGACATGATAACAAATCTGGAAAACCTTAAGTCTGGTAGAATTCATTTTACTCTTTTGCTGAGTTTAATTAGCTTCCTTCTGTAGGCGGCCGTGACCATGCACAATTTTCAGCAGTACCGCCATATACCAAGCCCCCCAGGATGGACTTTGGGTTGGAACTGGGCAAAGAAGGAGGTCATCTGGGCTGTGGTTGGTGGTCAGACAACAGAGCAAGGAGATTGCTCCAAATGGAAAGCAGGTAGTCCACACTGTTGCAAGAAGGACCCCACCGTTGTTGATCTTTTACCAGGTGTCCCTTACAATCAGCAATTTACTAATTGCTGCAAAGGTGGAGCGTTGGCATCTTGGGCTCAGGATCCTCCGAACTCTATCGCATCCTTCCAAGTTAGTGTGGGCAATTCAGGGACCACTAACAAAACTGTCAAATTGCCAAAGAATTTCACTTTGAAGGCTCCAGGACCGGGTTATACTTGTGGCCCTGCTAAGATTGTTAAACCCAGCCTGTTCTTTAGTACAGACCGTCGCAGAACCACTCAAGCTATGAGTAATACACTAACATAATCCCTCATAATTTATATATTTGTGAATGTTATGTGTTTCACTGTGGGACGGCTAAATCTTATATTTGAATTTCCCTTGTCCTTGTGCAGTGACATGGAATGTAACATGCACATATTCTCAGTTCCTGGCTCAGAAAAGTTCAACTTGCTGTGTCTCCTTATCATCGTTCTATAACGATACTATAACACCATGTCCTACTTGCGCCTGCGCTTGCCGGAACAACATAACTCAACCTGCTTGTATTGAGTATGATTCTTATTCCCTTGCTAATTCATTCAATCAATTATCAATTTTAAATTTCCAGATTATTTTTATTTAGATTGCAGATTTGTGGAATATTTTAAAATTTGATAGATAAGAAAGATTGTCTTCATATTCATTAAATTCCAAAATATTCTCGATAATATGGATGATATCAGTATTCTGATGATACTGATGATATCAGTATTCTGATAAGATCAGTATTCTGATGATATCAGTCTTCTGACAATACTAATGATATCAGTATTTTGATAACAAACTGGTAGAATATTTTCGCAAAATCTAATTTGTTGTTCTAAATAAAATTTCAAAATATTTTCAAAATCTTCAATCAAATTAAATTCAACAAAATAACCAGGCTCCGGATGCATCAGATTCTAAACTATGCTGTTTATTTGATGCAGTAGCGATAAACCAGTTCTTAAGTTGCCGGGGACAAATTCAGCTTCAAACATCTTGCAGCCACCTCTTCTACGCTGTACCCGTCATATGTGTCCGATCAGAGTACACTGGCATGTGAAGTTGAATTATAAAGAGTACTGGAGAGTGAAGATCACAGTGACAAATTTCAATTACAGAATGAACTACTCTGACTGGACATTAGTTGCACAGCATCCAAACTTTGATAATTTAACCCAAGTTTTCAGCTTCAATTATAAATCTTTAACTCCATATGGATCTATCAGTAAGTACATATTTCCAAAACATTTACTGATTCTAAGCATAATGCCATTGCAAATTTTGGAAATTTCATGGAAATAAAAGAATTCAATGAATTCAAGCAGTTGAATTGGACTATGTCCATCAAATTTCCAGAATACTCTGGAATCTGCTATCAACCATAAAAAATTATTGTTAACTGAGATTAGAATATGAATGGATATTATTCACTTTAAGCTAACCCCATTTCAGATTTAGAGATTAGAGATATTTTAGAAATTTGATATAAAAAAAATGAATTCATAACCATAGATTTTGTTCATATCCATCAAATTTCCAAAACATTCTGAAAAAATTGTTAATTGTAATCAGAATATGATTACTAATACTGTTGCATGCATGGTTATGGGTGGGTGCAGACGATACTGCCATGTTCTGGGGACAGAAATATTATAATGATCTGCTGATGCAGGCAGGACCGATTGGAAGTGTGCAATCTGAGATATTACTCCGGAAGGACAAGGAGACGTTCACCTTCAAACAAGGGTGGGCTTTCCCTCGGAGATTATACTTCAATGGAGACCAGTGCGTGATGCCACCACCAGATGCATATCCCTGGCTGCCCAGCACTGCCCACCCTGCTCCTGCCCCTCCATCATTATTTGCTTTCATTCTCCCTCTTGCTCTTGCCATTGCCATTGCACCTTCTTTATTCCTGCCATAGCCATTTACAGGCTCTCATCTTCTATGGCACCTGTTAGGTAGCAATTTACATATTCTCCCATGCTATACTATACTGTGTAAATGCTCCTCTATTCTTTACAATTGATAATTTACATATTCTGTCATTCTTTTAAGGAATTACACATAATTTTCTTAGTGGAATGTAGTGTTATTGTTAGATTTTGATCATGCTCAAAGTTGAACACTGTCATGTGTACTGTATCTGGGCAGTCAGAGATATGAGCCATGGCATTTTGGTCACTGGTAAAGGGCATTTGTAAAAACCCGATTCCAACCTTTCTCTGAATCCCCACCCTATGAGAAGGAGAAGGTTGTTGGTTTTATATTTTTCATCTCCACCACAGAGGGTAATTATCAAAGTTTTCTGGCTGTGGACTTTTGATATATTTATAAATAAAAAAACCAGTTGGAACACCTTATTTTGGCAATATATTTAGTGTGATTTTGACCATATTATATCTATTATTATATAGAGAAAAAAGTTGCTTAGTAGCGATTGTTGGTTTACAAATTTTTGTTTTATTTTGGTCATTAAAACCATTGTAGTTTTTAAAATTAAATAATATGTAAAGTTTTATCCAGAAAACATTGTATTAAATACTTCTTAAATTTTAATTAAAAAAGTCTATTATGCGAAGAAGTATAAAATTATTAATTATAAAAGGATTTGTTTTGTGATTGAGAAGGAAAAAGATATTTTACCACAAAGAAATTAGAGATATAATTTATTATTTAACTTTATAAAAAATTAAATAGATATTTTAGATGATAATATTAATCAGATTTATATAATAATATGTTATTTTATATTGATTAATTATATTTTTTATAAGAAAAATAATTTAAATATTTTTTTTTTCTTAAAATAGAATATTTTTCAGTGTAAAAAATTTAAAATTTAAACCAAAACATGTAATCAAGTTATTATTTTAAACAATGATTTTAATTCTAATTTTTATGATTAATAGAAGATTTCATTTTAGATAGTAAATATAAAAAAAATTAGGAATTTATTTAATACCAAGCTAATCAAGCTTTGTAGCCTTTTGAAAATCTAATAATTTTCATTTGTCAAATGAAGTAATTGAAATCCAATTGCATTTAAAGTATTTATGAGCTTGGCAATGATGTTGTAGATTATGTGATATTTGTTCTGGGTATACAAAGAAATAATAAATTTTGACATCTTAAAATTGTAACATAACCTTTGTCATATAGAAAAGCCCCTTTGAAGAGAATTTTGAGAAAATAAATAAATTTAATGTTTTCTTGAAGGATCTAAATAATAAATTAAAATTTCTGTGAAAGAAGAATGATAATTAAGACCTTTGTCATAATTGTATGTCAACCATTTGTACTTCCATTAACAAGTTTTATATTGTGGTCTTGTGTAAAAAGGAAAAAAGAATGGTGAGCCCTATGGGTATTTAGGGCTTGTTCTAGCATTTAATGTAGAGAAACAATGATAAAAAAAAAAAAAAAACACATGGTAAACCATGTAAAATTTTCAAGGAAACATCCAAGGACAAGGCAAGCAACATTTACTTAGGTAAATTCAAATTTTACATTTTATTTTATTGAAATTGTTGTCATACTTTAACAATATCCACTTTGGCAACAATTTCTTGATACACCTTGCCAAAGTCCTTTCATCACATTTTCTATAAGCCAAGAGAAGCCAAACACTACCACAACTTCTTTAACTATTAGTTTCAGAAACATGTCTTCATATTTTTCTTGAGTGTGGACCTTTTTAATATTTATTGCATCTCCATAAATGACTTGTCCTACAAAATGGTACTTGATATCAATACACAGTCTTAGTATGATAAGATATATTGTAACCAAATCTATAGCACTTTGATTATCACAAAATATAGGAACTTTCACTATCACAAAACATAATTACATTGTTTTGCATCCTTCCAAATGCGTGTAGAAGACCCGTCAACCATATTTCCTCTTTATGGGCATGTGAGACAACAATATACAAGTCTTGCTCTGTGGTGGATAAAGCAATTGTTTCTTTTGGCTTCAACCTCCAACTAATAGCCCCCCTTGTAATTGTAAATACATAACTTGGAGTAGACCTCCTTTTTTCCAAATCATGAGAAAAATCTGAATCAACATAGCCATAGACACAATTATTACATCCATTATAGGTGATGCAATAACCATTGGTGCTTCTAAGATACTAAAGCACCATTTCATTGTATTCGAATGTTTTTTTTCCTTGGATTTTCCATGTACCTACTGCCAACACCCATTGCATGTGAAATATTTGGTCTTGTACATACCATCACATACATCTGACTTCTTATTGCATTAGCATAATTATGTACATGATCCATATAATATTTTTGTTCTTACTATTAGGACATAAACTTGAAGAAATCATGAAATGGGAAGCCAAATGGATATTAACACATTTCACTTTATTCATTCCAAATTTCACACTATACTTTCTCAAAATACTTTTATTGTGAAAACCCAAAGTTACCATTTTCTCTTTCTGTGTATATTTCAAATCCCAAGATTTGTTTTGTTTCTCTTAGATCCTTCATATCAAAGGTCCTATCCATTTGAGCCTTCAACTTGATGATCCAATCCATTTTTTTTATTGCAACAAGTGTATCATCAACATATAGCACTAAGATAATGAATATGTTATTCAAACTTTTGAAGTACACAAAATGTTCATCCTCACTTCTAGTATAACTATGGATTGTCATAAAGAAACCAATTTTCTTGTACCATTGTCTAGGTGATTGTGTCAACCCATACAATGATTTCTTGAGTTTGCAAACTAATTTTTTTTGTGGTATTTCAAAAACCCTTCTAGTTGTTATATATGTATCTCCTCATACAAATATCCCTGTAGAAATGTTGTTTTCACATTTAATTGCTCTAACTCCAACCTTTATATCTTTAGGATGTTCTACCAAGCCACAAGTTTTGTTTCTCTCCAAGAAATCCAGTTCATCTTTCATTTCCATCTTCCATTTGGAACTATTGATATCATCTATTGCTTCCTGATAACAAGAAGGTTCCCCATCATAAATAACCAAAATAATTGATGAAGTAAAATAGATATACCTTTTTCGGAGGATTTTTCTTCCATGTAAATATTTTTAATGTTGATTATGGAACATCCACATTTTCCTAAATATATTTAGCATCTACAACTTATTTATCATCAAAAGCTTCTTCTTACTTCCTTGTGTTTGTAGATGGTTGATCTCAAACTAAATTTATTGATTTAAAGTTACTTATTCCTCTTTCAAATCAACTTATACATTGTCTAATCTAATGAGAGGAAATTCATAAAATATCACATCCCTTAGCAACATCATCATAACCAACAAAGATATGTTTCTTTGATCTAGGATCTAATTTAGAACATTGTTTCTAAGGAGTAAGAGCATATGATTCACAACCAAAAAATATTAAATTTGAATAGTCGCATGGATTTCTTATCCATAAATATTTGGGGATTTTTCAATTTATTAAAACCGATGGTGATTAATTTACAAGATAACAAGTAGTAGGCATTTCTTCTACCACAACTCTTCTTGCAAATTGGCATTGTTGAGCATGAATCTTGCTCTTTCTAGAAGATCATATTTATGCACTCTGATATGTCATTTTGTTAAGTATATATAATGGTTTTGTGGCTTACGATCCCAACTTTTTTGCAATATTTTTTGAATCCTAAAGAAGTGAACTTGCCTCTATTATTTTCTCTTAAACATTTGATTTATTTCTTGGCTTTATTTTCTACTATTAATCTAAATTGTTTAAATGTATTAATCACATCAACTTTTCTTTTCAAAATATAAAACCACTCCTTTCTAGACAAATTATCTATAAATGTTACAAAATACGATGACCCTCTGAAAGAAACTATATGGAATGGATCCCAAATTTCAAAATGAATATAATTAAGAATTACTTTACTAGCATGATTGCTTGATTTAAGTTTACGTCTACATTGCTTTCCAAAAGTACAATGCTTGGAAAAATTCAAATTCATAGATTTCGAATTTGGAAGTAATTTTTGGTTCATTAGTATCTGTAGTCCTCTCTCAATCATACAACCTAGTAGTTGGTTCCATAAACAACTGGATTTATCTGTCCCCTCATATGCCACCACTACTTCGCTAATTTGAATACTTCTATCCATCTTATAAAGGTTTCCTATCTTAGTAGCCTTCATGACCACTAAAGCACCATTGGACACTTTCAGTGCTCCACTTTGACCTATGAACTTATAACCTCCAAAATCCAAAGCTCCCAAATAAATTAGATTTTTATTTAGTTCAAGAACATCTCTCACTTCTATTAATGCTCTTATAATACCATCACACATTTTAATTTTGACACTTCCCATCCCAATAGTCTTAAAGGAAATGTTTTTTCCCATATGAATAATTCCACCATCAACCTTTTCATATGAAGAAAACCAATTTATGTGTGGACACATGAGGAGAATTTCCATAATCTAATAGTCAATCTTCATAATGTTGAGGAACATTACTAATAGACAAAACTTCATGAGTTATACATGAGCCCGATTCAATTAGATCTTTGGATTCTTGTCTTTTCTAACAATATTTCTTGAACTGCTCAATCTTATTCCACTACCAACATCTAGTCTACTCTTTTTTACTTTTGACTTTTATCTAGAAGTACTTCTCAATTTTTCTCCTCTTTCCTTAAATTGACCTCTAGCCATTGTTGCTTCTTGTGAGGAAGTTTAGATACTTGATTTGTTCCTTGTCTCTTTAAACAACAACACTCTAACAATGGATCATTGAATTGAAGAGTTTCAATTGTAGAAACTAATAAAGGTTATGAAGTGATTCCATGAATCGATAAATGAACACAATAGTGTGATTATATTATCTACACTATCGATTTTAACATCCATACTACTCAATAAGAAAATAAGAGTATTAAACACACCCAAGTGATCTACACTTTTCATACCTTATTTCATTTTCAAATTGTATATTTGCCTCTTGAAGTAGATCTGATTCATCAAGTTCTTCATCATATAAGGATTTCTAACTTGGTACACAAGCTTGTTGTTGTTCCTTCTCCAATGATGTTACAAAATACATTATCGACTAGACATAACTAAATTGTACGGAAAGTTCTTGCAACCAGGTCCTCCCACTCTTCATTGATCATTGTTGTAGTTATGTTTTTTCTACCCCTTAATACCTTCTACAACCTTGTTGTACTAATAATGTTTTTAATTTGCATTACTCAAAATTAAATTTTCCTTCAAAATTTTCAACTTCAAATTTAGTATTCACTTCCTTCTTCATTATTCTCTTCACACGGGCTCTCCTTCCAAATCAAAATTTTAAAATGTTTAAAATGTGTTAACTTAGAAACAATAAGTACTTTCACAACCTTTTTTGATAATTTAGTAACCCCATCTCAAGAAAACATAAAACTCCATTTTTAAATGTTTCATTTTTCAAATAAAAGACCCAAAAACCCCAATGCTCAACCTTGGTTTCTTGAAAGAATATATATATATATATATATATATATATATATATATATATATATACTAGAAAACAAAGTTTAAAAATTTGTATATTACCATGGATAAAAAAATGTGCCCTAGTTACCCTGCTACATTGTCGACAAGGGTTTCATTTTCACAATGAGTCAAGTTGATTTTAAACACTTGGTTCCATAAACAAACTTCTTAATGAAATCAATCCTACACCCAAAACCTTTCCTTTTAGCGTTTATCACTCTAGTAAATTCTTAAGTTGTGGGATTTTGGTTTTTAGTAAAAGAATACTAGAGGTAACCACAAACCTACTTGAAACTCTAGGATCTAGCCTTCCTAGGGTTCAGAGAGGGCTCTCCCTTTCAAGTTTAACTTTTTTTTTAATTTGTGAATATTAGGATAGCTATGAAAGTGAAATTTTGGTTTGGTTTTGTTGGATTTGGTGGGAAATTTTCACTTGGAGGGTAGATAGAGGGAAATCTACTTGTCTATTGGGCTATGGAGTCCAAGTCAAGCTAATAGAACTGGGATCAAGGCCTAAAAGTTCAAATGTCTGCAGGGCAAGATAGATAACCCTTGGATATCTTAGAAAATTGGTTTTTGAGATGGTATGATTGGGATAAAGGGCACATAAGGATCCTTTGATCCGGAAAAAGGAAGTAGTAGATAGAGGTCAAACGAGAGAGGGAGCAATTAAGGGTTCCCTACACCGGAAATCAGAAGAAAATAAAGAAATGATAACTAGTTAAAAACAGGGTGCTATTAACATGTCCTGTAGTAATACTCCTAGTTATACATTCAGATTTAGAATTAAAACACAAATGTATGCACGTAACAGAAGAAGATAACAATGACAAGTTTTAGAGAGTACTTCACTCCAGATAGCTTATCACAGGGATCCTGAAGTATGATGCCAAATAGTTGATCCAGTTTGCTACTCAAAATCGAAATCCAAAGTCTTCAAGTCAACAAAATATCTATAGTAATCTCCAACAATTTTATTCCACACCAAAATACTTCAAAAGAGTGAAGTACGTATACATAATGTTTTACAAAATATCCTAGATGACTTTTAGGAATTAACTTAGGAAAATAAAATATCTTCCAACAATAATAGTGACAACTGCCTAACAAATCAGCAAGCTGTCCTATTTTTTTCAAAAGAAATAGAAATTGTCTTAAGACAAGAAGCAGCTGGCTGCTTATGTGTCCTCTTTGCTGGCTCTTTAGATATTTTTTTGAATCTAACTTGCCTTCACTGATACTCTTTACCTTCAGTCAAATTGCTTTACTTCTGTAAAATCTATTTTGACAGTGAAATCAGCAAACATATTTTTTCTTTTTCATTTGCTTATCTTTCATTCTTCATAATAAATCAGTCAATGCTTGCCAATCCTCATTTTTAAGAATTTGAATATTTTTGAGTTTCCTAAAATTCTCTTCAGCTTCAGTGTACCTAGCAAATGTGGGCTTGATGAAAAATAAGTGTTTGATCTCATATTGCAAACAAAACAAATCTTCAAAACTTTTTAGCAATAATTTTCCAATGGGAATGCCTTGACATGTTGGCTTGTTCACCTGCTCCTTGGCATATTCTCTTATCTTCTTGTCATAATCATGTTGAGGCATTAACTTATCATTAATAACCATGATATCAGGAAGTACCTTTTGCCTTGAATTGGTGAATTTAACCATGAATCTGGTTATAGTAGTATTCATACCTTCACATTTCTCTTCAAGTTGCCTCATCAAATTTATTTTGGTGGCAACTTTCCTAATTTCTAGGATAGTTGTTGTCCTGTCATTGATTTTTAATTCTTCCAGTTCTTGTCTATTCTTGCTGTTGAGGAAATTGATTAATCTTACAGCCTGTTCTAGTTTATCAGCTAAATCAGCGTATGTCTTTTGGATTTCTGCTTGGGCTACCAATAATAACTCTCTCTATTCAAAAATTACCTGAATTGAAGGCCATACATGATGGATGGCTTCAATTACATTATTCCATAGGTAATTTTTAATATATGATATCTGATCCTTGAGAGTTAATTCTTTTTGTAGCTTCTTTACCTCTTCACTCAGTCTGTGGGCATTTTGTTCATGTATTTTAGCATCTATCTAATTTGATTTTTTTGTCCTCTCAAGATTTTCAATCATCTTTGTCAACCTATTAATTTCATTTGTCTTCAAGGACATCTCTTCCATTGCTTTCACCAGTTGACTACTTTCATCTGTAGGTGGCAACACTGTTGTAGAGGATTCAGTTGCTGAAGTTGTTGAAGAATTCACTGGCACTGCAGTGGCCAGTGGCTCTTTGGGTGCCAAATTTTCTCCTAAAGTTGAAGGCACTGCTGCAGTGATGACTAGGATGACTATGGGGATTACTGGTTCTTTTACTGTTTCCTTTTTTTGGACAAGTTGGTCCATCCGTACTTCCATTTCCTTAATTTGAGCTGTGAGTTGAAGTATTAAACTCATCATTTCATATTTTTCCTTTTGATCCTGTAAAACTTCCTTTGTCTGAGGATGCTCACTTTGAGGAAGTTTGAGCTATTTCCTCAAGGAAACTATATCCTCATTTTTCTTCTTTACTAATGCTTCTGCTGCTTTGATGTTTGTAGGATCATATCCTACCTGCAATACTAAATATTCTAAGGCCATTATCCTTAGATCCTTTGCATATAATGAAAATTTATCCATCTTCATTTAATATTTCATATTAGAGATGGTATTTTGAAGCTTATGAGAACTTATAGCTTTTTTTGTGACTGTGGAATACAACATTCTGAGGTTTGCCTATGAAACTCAATTTGATCTAATTCATGGATTTTGTCTGTAATACTGACATAATCAATTTTTTAGTTGAATAATCAAATGTTCATAGGAATTTGTTTTGATTACCTGGCTTTTGCTTTAATAACTGAGAATATATTTCAGTTTTGATTTCCTCATTCTTCAACTTGATTTGCTTGTATTTCTCTTTAATATCCAATTCTTTTTCCTCAGCAGAATGTGATGAAGAAGCCTCCATACTTTGTTGCCTTTCCATCATATGTGTTTCTTCATTATTAAGTTCTTCTTCTTTCTGATTTGGCTCACTAATAATTATAGTAGCTACATTGGTATCTGGTAAATCAATGTTGGTATTCAAGGGCTATGTTTCTTCAACAACTATTGTTAATTTACCTTTAGTTGTTGTATCCATTTTTGGCCTCTTGTTGTAAATGATCTTAAAATTTGTTTCCGTTGTAGTCTTTGCATTATAAGCTCCCTCTTCTCTGATTATTTTAGTGGATGTCTCTGGCTTTTTGGAAATTTCCAAAGCGTGACTAGTATTCCTTTGGTTTACTGCCTTTGTTAAAGTGTTTTCAACCCACTCAATTTGATTAGCAAACTTCTCTATTTCAGGTTTTGATTCATGGATAAAGGGTGTCAATTTAAATTTTACCCTTAATTTACTTAAGATCCCTTGTGGATCATAATTCCATAGGAAACTTTCTTCCAATTTATATTCCAATAGTTGATTTGCTGCTTCCTTTTCTGCATCTCTATGATTACATATGAAAGACCCAATTTGTTTTTTGAGTTTGAATTGGGTCGTCCTTTTGGCTGCCATGAAATTAATTGAATCTAAAATTAGGATCTGCCTAATGTACTCCAAGGCAAAGATCCTCATTGATGGATGCTTAGGTAACTTGTAAGGCAACAAGTTAGAACCAAAAACTCTGATTTCAATGAATTTCTCATACAAATACCAATCACCTACTTTGCTTTGTTCTGATAACTGTAATATTTTCTTCATTTCCTCACCTATTCTAGGCTGCTTTGTTTTACTCAAAATGGTAGTTACTGGATGTAAAACCAAATCTGCAAACTCTGAATAACTGAAATCTATGCCTTCTTTTCTGATTATGGATGTCCAAAAGATAACTGATAGAGGTTTTCCTTCTATATCCAACTTTTGAAGTGAAATTAGAAAGCTCTCTAATTGGAAGAAAAGAAACATGTGGAAAATATAGGAGGTATATTTGAATACTCCTTCCGGCTGTAAATTAGTCAATTGATAGTGAATACTATCAGCAATGAAACTAGCATAGTCAAAGATAACTGAAGGTGGTTGTCTTGGAGAAAAGGTAGACAAAAATCCCAAGATAGACTCATTAATGTGCTCATCAGTGAAATACCCAAGGATGAAGGAAAGCATGGAGATTACATGCCTTTAACCTTCAAGGAACTTGGTAGTTGAATATGGAGGGTTTAACTTGGGAATTTCAACATGCAGGGGCATAAAAGTCTGAAAAATCATGAATCTTTTAGGGAAATCTAGGCCAATGTATAGCTTATTGAGGGCTTCAATAGATAAAGAAACTGCTTGGGGGTCTGGTTGAAGCTGCAACATTTGGTTTATTGACTCTGCAGTGATGGTAAATAGGACCTCTTTATTTGCATTTACAATAGCTCTTTATTCAGGAATATAGTACTGGTGACATAATCTGATAATTTCTTGACAAGGGTGAGTGGGAGAGACTACATATTTGGGTATATTGGACTCCCAAATATGAAGTTCTTCATGATCATCTAAATATTTTTCAAAACACCAGTTATGGATATCTAACAGATTGAATTCAACTATGGGATCAACTATTTTGTAGAAAATATCAGCGAGGGGAATATGCTCAATATCAACAACTGGGAGTTGTAATGGATTGATTACAATTGTAGTATTTGGAGTCATGGTAGGAGTAGGTTTAGGAGTTTTAGAACCTTCAGGCTTGCTTACACTCTGTTTTTTACGCATCTTGATTGGCTTCTGTAAGTTTTAAACAGTTTACATAGGAAATTTTACTATAGCAAAGGTTTAATTTGGAAAATTTAGCAAAATAGAGTCTCTTTTTGGATTTTATGCCCAATTAGGTTTCTCAAAGAAGTTCTGAGGCTTTAAAAATTGGTATAAAACATAAAACAGGGGTTTTCTAAGTTTTTTTACTGAAAAATGGGCTAAAACTCTATCTAAAAGGGTTACAAAAGATTAGGGCACCTGCAGAGGATTTCTGGTCTTTTAGAACTTGAAATTGATCATTAAAATGTGAAAAATTGATAAATTTCTTTGAAAATACCGCGCAATAGACAACTAGGGTTTCTGGAAAAAATTTCCAGAGTTTGGCCTGTTTCTGGGACTTTTGGGCAATTTAATTACTTAATTTCTTAACTTAAAAATGCCTCTCTTTCTTTAAAAAGGTTTCTAAATTTGGTTGCAGGTTTAAAACTCAGAAGAATACCTATTTGAATGCAGGTATCACCTTTAAAAGGGTTTCTTCAGTTTCTGGTTGATTTGATAACTTCAGCGTCTTATCTAGAGTAGGTGTAGCTCCTCAACTGTCTTCACGAGTGTGTTTTGGGAGATTTTGGAGGTTTTGGGTGTTTAAAATAGCAACCAGGGGCTTTAGCAGGGTTTTATATAGTCAGGGAGGCAAAACAATGGTTAAATGCGAAACATAAATGAATCAAGGTTTAACCTAAGGTTTTATCAAAATGTATGCATTTGCATTGAATGCAGGTCTTGTCTGGTGGGAGGTGGTTTCAGATGGCAAAGGCTTTGAAAACCAACAATTATCACGTAGCTATCGAGCGATAAGTTGTTTTAAGCAAAACCCATGCAATCCAATTATGAGAGGCCATGTGGAGGGGAGGGGTCAATGGGAAACCACCCATTTCGTGTGGCTTTGGCTGTTGGGTGGTCTTGCACCTTTTCTATGTGATATTAGACGCCAAACGTTGGATCAAGAAGTTTAAAGTGAACTGTCGTGATCGTGTCGAGAGTTGCATTGAAGTGGAAAGGTGGGATCGAGCTATTGTATGGGCGATAATGGTTTAATTTTATGAAATAAATGTTTCAAAACACGTTTTAAACCATAGTTTATATAGCGGTGGGGATAGGTTTAAAACATTTTAACAATGTTTTAATCATGTTATAGACAGGGTTTAACATTTGTATTTAAAACCTTTATGAAATGTTTCAAATGTTATTGTGCCGGCGCAATATATGTATTTATATAGTTTTCAACTGTTTGGATAGTTTAAAAACTATAGGGGGGATACATAAATAAT
Source organism: Pinus albicaulis (assembly GCA_034641835.2). Classification (NCBI taxonomy): domain Eukaryota; kingdom Viridiplantae; phylum Streptophyta; class Pinopsida; order Pinales; family Pinaceae; genus Pinus; species Pinus albicaulis. The sequence goes on from CM076584.1 coordinate 1,028,723,636, forward strand.
GACAGTTTTTAGACCAAGGGTTATAACTTGGGGTTTTTTATTTGCGCACATGGGATAATAGACTTTGGTCAAAACTTTATAATAGTGGGTTTTTTGGGGTATTTAGATATAAAGAATTAATAAGTATGGGAGGGTATTTCTTAGGGATTTAATAAAAGTATGTTAAAGGTTAATATGAAAGGGTAGTGTAATAAAACAAAATACATATTATCTCTAAGTATATTATAAAATCAAGCATTGCTCATATTTATATTTGTTTCACTAATACTTAGGATAAATGTGATTTTGTGGGTTTTTATGAATGCTTATGAAGGGATGAGGTTAAACATTTAGGGGGTACAATTTTACTTAGTAAGAATGTGTCTTTACTTAGGAAAAATGGGTTTTAATGTATGAATGAAGGGTAAATGATGATAAATGAGGATTTAACATAAAAACTCAATATTTTTAACTAACCAGTCATAGAGCCTTGGGTCTGGTCCCAAAAAAAGTCAGAGAAATGCTCTGAGCCTATTTGACTGAAAGCTTAGAATACTGAATACTCATAGGGGAGGGGAATTAGTGATTTTTCCCGATAATTTATTATTTAAATGATTGCTCCACTGCTTTCTACCTACCCAACTTCTATTTCTAACATTTTTTCTTCATTTTGCAGGTGCATTTAGGCTTGCAACCTTAAAACATTTTCTTTCAAAGCATAAAACTATCTAAATCTATCTTATTTCATTCAAGGGCTCAGATTAAACTGTTGACCTCCTCATTATTCACTACCTATCTGCTGATTTGTCAAGTTTAAACTGTTTGACAAATCTTTATTCTCTATCTAAAACATGAAATTGAAAGCATGAAAAGCTAAGATTAAACTGTTTAACTGATCATGGATTATGGCATTTATTGACACTCTGCACATAATCATTATTCTTGCAGTAAAAAGTAAAAGTAGTGGCATTTGGACTTGCTCACTTTCAGGTCTTATTTCCTTTTTCTTTTGGGGTATATATTTTTCTAAGTCCTTTCTATTTTCTTTTAGGACTTTTTACCCTCTTTTTTATTTTTTATTATTTTTCATTTTTTCAAAATATGGGAAAAAAACTTCCAGAAAGCAAGGTATGTACATATTTACAAGAATATCAAATTCAATTCAAAATTTTATGAACCCTATTATTATAGGACCCTAACATTAGTCACAAATTGGCTTTCCCTCCTTTGCACACAACTCAACTTCTTATAATGAATTTAATGACTATTCTTCTACCACCAAGGGTAGTCATACTTTATCATTGCTTTACAAAAATGGGTCTATGGATTCTTTCTCTATGTGGACGGGCTTGTGGAGTGTTCATGATTTAGTGGCTTTCCCTACTATGTGGCTCAAAGTGGTCCCACTTGACCTCTAACCTCTATCGTCCTCCTTCGTGGAAATGGCCCCACAAACCAAATGATGATGGCTAAAAAATTTGGAAATTGTGATGGTTGGACTCGTGGCTAGATTCTATGCATTATTTCCTCTAGATATTATTTGCAGTGATAGCTATGGTTTCCTCAACTATTCAATGAAATATACTCAGCTCTATTTCCCTCCTCTACCAAAATTGAAAATTTAGATATTCCAACTTCACAACTCAACAAATGAAACAATTCAAATAATATGATTTATAATTCAATATTATGCTTTGATTCCACTTGTTGGTATTCAAATCCTATTATAGCATCTAATACAAAGAAGCAATGACTTAAAATAAATAATACATAAAGATTTTATAGGGCAAAACCTTGAAAATGTTTCAAGGAAACATCCATGGGAAAGGCAAGTATTTATTATTATAAGGATTAATCTTTACAATTAACCTTATATCCTTTGTCAATCTCTTGGGTTTCGTAAATGTAGACACCATTATAAAAGTTTTGATAACTATCTTTTGGTTTACAAACTAACACCATTAGAATAATCGTAGCAACATTTGCTTAGGTAAATCCAATTTTGTACATTTTATTTTATTGAAATTTTTTCATACTTTAGCAAACCATTTGTATAATAAAGAGTGTAGGGCTGCTAGAAATTCATTAGTGAATGATTCCTTAAAGCCTGACAATATAAAAAGGAACAAATCCCTAATTAAATGGAAGAAAAGGTACTATATAAATAGAAAGCAACAGAATAATTTACAAATACCTAAGCCATACCCCAAAATTATTTGGGGGAAAATTATGACTCATAAAACAAAAGAAAATAATATTGCTAGGGTGTTAAGACACTTAGTAGTTAGTTAAGTTCAACTTGGTTTAATGTGTTATTAAGTAAAAGTATGTTTCTTAGTGTTTTTATTTAGCATGCATTAGTTGTTTTTGGGTCCTTCATTTTTCGAGTAGTTTGGACCAAATTTTGGCTGGAAAGGACTTGCGGAAGTAATGGACGGAAGAAGATAAGGAAAATAGCAAATTAGGTAAGAAGATGAGAGCAGAAAAGAGAAAGAATTCAATGAAGATCAAAAGCAATTATCTCAGGTCTTGCTAGAGCCATACAAGAAGGATTGAAATGCCAATTTTGAAAGAGTCAAGAACATATGGACCAAAGCACCAACATTTTGTCAACGGTATCAAAGTGGACCAAATCATCGAATGGGATAAAAGTGATAGAAAGAAACTATAAAATCTAATGAGATTGAGTTGAGAAACGTAGGATAGAAAAAAATATGCCGAGATGGCGCTAGAATAAAGTTTGAAGTACAAATTTTATGTTTTGATTGTAATTTGGGTTATGATTTGATACAGTCTATTAATTCTATGAAATATCTTGTGCATCCTCACAAATTTGTAACGTAATGGTTTGATTTGATAATAAAAGGAGTTGTGAGGATTTCTTTGTGTTTTATGGACTATGTATCAAGTTGTTAAGATGGATTTAAAAAAAAAAAAATTATGATGTTATGTTCTAAATACATTCTAGGATTTTTTACTTTGCGCAAACCATTCGGTTCCCTACATGCATAATCTAATAATGAATATTATGTGTGTTAACTTGAACCCCAACACTATTTAGCATTTCCCTCTATCCTTAAACATCTCAGCACACCTCATTTGAGACGTTTCTCCTTTGGAGAGGAATACAAATGTTGGCGTCATGCTATACTACAACATGATATTTAATGGAAACCTAAGGTCGAACCCAAGGTCATGTTGTAGTATTACAACAACTCCCCATTATCCAAAATAAAATAGATTAGAAAGGAAAATGGGGACCCTTTAAAATTTTTAGGTTAAAAAAAAATCCCTAGAGTCACCTCTGAAGCCAATAAGAGTCTTAAGTCTGTAGGTAGGTGGTTTGGTGAAGAGAACTTTACATACATCCATATTTTTGGAAGTTATTCCCATCCTCATGTCATACCATTGTATATACCAGAAAAATTGTTGGCCAAAGAATTTGTTTATCAAACATTTGGTAATGGTTTGACTAAAATCCTGAAAGATGCCAAAAAGACCGCCTAGCCAACTTTTATTTTTTCCTGTGGTTCGTATTCCCTAGAAAATTTCAAGCATGTTTTTCTTGAAATTGATCAATTAAAACATTTCAATTTTCCTGTGCTACCCAATAGAAATTATGATTCCTACGGTATTGCTAGAGAAATAATGAATTCGGCCAAGCTGCGAGCATGAGAGATTTGACGATATGTTTGAATCAATTCACGAATTTTCAACAGTTCAGCCAAAGGCAGTTGAAAGGCTCAACCCGGAAGATTTTTTAAGATTAAAAAGGTATCGAGAACAGAGAAATTCTCATTTGCCAAATTATTTGTTTCACAGACCAGAGCCAAAGGCAAAACATGTTATAGTTGCAATGACTTCTCAAGTACCAGTACCAGTTCAAGAATAAGAAATCGCTAATGTTCAACAAGATGATAAATTTATCCAAAATTGGGAAGAATTTGAGAAAGAACTGTCAGAGATTGATACCCCTGCCATTCAAAATGCCATTTAGTCAGAAACCATGCCTATTATGGATGATACAAGTTCCATAAATCATACAGGTGAGCCAAGTATGCAACATGTTTCTGATGATATAGATGACTCCAAGAATCAGGAAGAAATCAGAGAAACCTCATTCACTGCAGAGGTTTCCAAAATTATTCTTGAGAAAAGCCAGATCCAAGGACACAATGATACAGAGGAGAAACTAGAAGAAACACCAGCCCAAGAGATGGAAATCATCCCAGCTTTTCCGACTACTGAAATGGTCCTAAAAATTGAAGAGATACCTCCATTGGCATAAAGTTGTCATGAACAGGTCAAAGAAGAAGTGAAAGATGGAAGAATCTCCAGAAATGCCTATAGATTCAACACTAATGCGAGTCCTTTGGAAATGAACTCAATCATCTCTAGGGAAAGATATTAATAGATTATCTCAATTTTCATGTGCTTATGAAAATGCAACGATTGATAAGGCATTAGAGGTTGAATCATTCATTATAGAAAAGGACTAGAAAATTGCTCAAATGGACCAAGTTTTCTCTGATGAAAAGCAAAGGATCGAGTTGGAGCTTCAGTCAAGCATCAATAATCTGCAAAAATAGTTTGAAGTTCTCAAACTCAAACTTGAAAACAAAATTAAAGAAAAAGATCAAATAATTCATCAAATGCAGCAGAAGATTTAAAAGCTCCTGGAAAATACCGAAATCAATGAAGTAAAGAAAGAAGAAACAGAGATGGAGGCATTACTGGCAAAAAAAAAAGCAGTTTTCTATCAGAAGTATAATAAAATTCAAGAGCAAGTTAAGACCAATGATCAATTAGTTACTCATTTTCCAATCTGAGAACTTATTATGAATAAATTGATGACAAGGTGTCAAAATACATAGATTGGAAAGACACTGCATAGGGTAGAGCGACCGATCTCCCTCGTCTTGAAGAATAAATTAAAGATATAATGTTTGGACATTGGGATATTAAAATGAAGAGCACTGAATTAACTATTATCAGAGCTAAGAATTTATCTTCCAGCATCTCTGAGTATATAAAATATTCTCTTCTGAAAGCCAACCTTATTCATGAAGCATCAAAAGACACCTTGCCAGATATCAGTTCTTAAAGAAATCCTGGCAAGAGACATCAAACAGAAAAGCTCTTGACATAGAAAATCTGACAAGGTTAAATAGGGAGATTTACTGGTACTTGTTGATTAAGCCTCATAACCAATTGATAATGTTGAGGTGCTTCTCCAATGCAGCAGCCCGACTTCTTCCGACACTAAACGATGCAATAGATGAGAATGCAGCCAATTCATCCCCCCCAACTCAAACATATGATCAAAGCCTACCAACTCAAAGACTAGCTAGAGAGTGAATTCGGGAAACAGTCATAGACTATTAAAACTTATGCATTTTATTTTCCTAGTTTATAGTTTTATAATTTAGAGTAATATTAGAAGACTTATTTTACAAATATTTTATTTTTGTAATGTTAATTAGTATTTAAACCCATTTCATGCATTTAGAGAGGGGTCCATAATTTTGAGAAGACTGCTTTTGGAACTTACATTATTGTTTGAACGAAAGTTATCTAATTGAAAGTCTGAACCTTGAAGCTATCTTTTCAGATCTAAAGCTATGATGAAATAGGTATTATTATCTGTGTATTGATTGTTTTATGTTTCTAAAATTTTGGCAAACTTATTTCTGTCTATTAGTTTCATTATGATAAGCCTTGAAGTGATATATGTTCTTATCACTATTGGTATAATATATTGAAAGATATGTTGTTAGATGTGAGACTCAGAGATATTTTATATGATTAATGTTCTTCATCAACTAAATCAATTAAATTGATTTATTTTTGTTAGGAATTTGGCTTCTGTGATCCATAAAATTGTGTATAAAATCTTTTGGGGAAAATCACATTCCAACAGATTTTGTTGACGCGTTTCGAACCAGCTATTGTGGTTCATCATCAGGACAAGATAAGAAATCTGATCTATGACACAATTTAAATAGATAGGAAACTCTGACTAACCGTTAATCCAAAACGAATAATTAGACTGAATCAGGAACTTCAAAGATAAAATAATAGTAGAGTTATTATTATTCCATAACTGATAATTTGACTGAATAAGGAAAATAATAGTTGAATTATTATTATTGTATTCTATAAATAATTAAAAGATTCAAATATAATAAATATTTATATATGATTAAATAAAATAATAATAATAATAATAAAATAAATAAATAAATAAATATATAGAAATAAAAATAAAAATGCACTAAGATAAAATACATAAATAAGTAAATAAAATTTTTAATTAAATAAGTAAAAATATATAAATAATCAAATGAAAATAAAAATGTAAAAATAAAATAAATAAATAAAGATAGATAGAAATAAAAATAAAATAAAAATAACATAGATAGATAAAAATAAATGAACGAAAAATAATATTCAAAATAAATACTAATGATAAGTAATTAAATAAATAGAAACAAAAATAAAAATAAAATCAAGAACATAAAGGGAAGAATAAAACAAAAAACAGAGGAGAAGAAAGGACACGAAGGAGAACAGAAGGGAAGAAAACCAAAGACTAAGAGTGAAGGGCAGGGATCCAACATCTGCTAAGACTCCACCCATCATCCCTGTTGAGATTGACTGGCCTCTTTTCGATCTCTAAGGCCTCCCTTAACTTTCTATGGTGGAAATGGTCTACCCTTGCAATAACTTCCGCATCTTCGATGCAAATGTGATGCTTTGTCTTTTCTGCATGCTCTGCTAATGCAGAGGAGCGAGACCTGCTTCAGGTCAGCGACATGCTCTTGAATTCTTTGACTAATGGAACGACTAGTCTCATCGATGTAAGGGGTCCCACAGGAGCAAGGAATCAAGTAAACACCCTTACCATCCTTAGGGCGGATCGGGACCTTAACAGATCTAAGGAAACTCCAAATGGTGCGGAGGGGCCTAAAGGTTGAGGGAACATTATGTCTCTTTAGGATCCTCGCGATTTTATCAGTCGTTCCTTGGATAAAAGGAAGGTGAATGCCGGATAACCTATCACAATGTTCCTTCTTGACCCTAGGAACTTTTTCAACCTTTTGAAAAGCTCTAAGATATTGAACCTTGTTATAACCATTATCAAGGAAAACAATAAGGAGATGAGATTTCTCATCTTCAAGGTGGTGTTCATCAACAATTCTAAATGCTCTAGTGGCTAGGGTACTGAAAACCCCTGAATTTTGAGTAGGGAAATGGTGAGAACTCGCATGTAAATACTGCTCAGTATGTGTCTTCTTTCTAAAAACTTGATGAGTGAAGGAACCATCATCATTTATAGAAACAAGAACATCAAGAAAGGGTAGGCTACCATCCACTTCGAATTCCATGGTAAACTTAATGAAGTCAGATTGATCATTAAGATGACGGAAGAAAAGGTCCAAATTCTCTTTTTCATGAGGCCACACCATACAGGTGTCATCAACAAACCTTTTCCAAAGCTTAGGTTGAAACAGGGAGGAGGAGAGAGCACTCGATTCGAAGTCTTCCATAAAAATATTAGCAACAACCGGGGAAAGGGGGGAACCCATGGCCACACCACAATTTTGTTCATAGAATTCACCCTTGAAACTGAAGAAGGTCGAGGTTAGACATATCTCCACTAGATGAGTAGTATCAGGGTCTATGACCCGAGAAATGACATCAATAGCTTCCTTAATGGGGATACAAGTGTATAAGGAGACCACATCAAAAATAACAAACCTGTCATCAGGTTCCAACCTGATGGATTTCAATTCATTAATAAAGGAGGAGGAGTCTTTAACAAAGGATTCGGTACAACCTACGAGAGGCTTAAGCTTACTGGCCAAAAATTTAGCAAGCAGATAAGTAGGACCACCTATGGTGTTGACAATAGGGCGAAGGGGAGCTCCATCCTTATGAATCTTAGGGAGACCATAAATTCTCGGAGTGATGGGGTTGATTTCAATAAGCTTTCTACAAAAGGGACCAACCATGCTACTAGATTTAATAGCCATAGCTACTGCTTTAGAGACTTTTTTAAGGGGATTTTTGTTCAAATTCTTGTAGCTCCCGCTATTAAGAAGATGATCCAACATCTTATTTCGATAATCCAATTTGTTTAAAATAACAGTAGCACCACCCTTATCAGCCTTAAGAACAACAATGTCTTGGTTATTGTTTAAGGATTTAAGAGCCTCAAACTCAGGTTTGCTGATGTTGCTCTTAGGGGGCTTTGCTTTTCTTAGGATCATGGCACAGTCTTGTCTAATAGTATCTTTAGTAGCATTAGGAAGATCCTTAATCCCATATTCTATATCACAGATAATGTCATGAATAGGGATTTTATTAGGAGCCAAAGCAAAATTAAGACCCTTCCCTAACACACTATAGACGTGCTGATCAAAAGAAAAACTAGAAAGATTAATAACAATCAAATTTGAAGAAAAAGAAGACGATTTTTTATTTCCATTATTTTTACTAGTATTATTCTTATAAATATTATTATTAATGTAATTATTAGTATTAATATCAATATTATTATTCATATTATTATTATTATTATTATAAATATTATTATTAATGTAATTCTTAGTATTAATATTAATATTATAATTACTATAGCTAATATGGTTATTATTATTAAAATTACCATTAAAATTATTAATATCACTCACATTAAATGTTCTTATATTCATCAAGTATGAAATGATCTATATTATTTCATGCTTGTGAAATTCAATGCCTTAATCATATAAATGAATCCAATCCCGAGAAGTAGTTAGATTAGTTTTAATTTATGTTATCATTAGAATAAATCACCCCTCTAGAGTTGATTTCATTTCTTTTGTTATATAAACTCTCCTTGTACAGGAAATTGGTCCCTTTGTCCCCAGTTGGACCCACCATTTTCAACGGAAAAGAAGTTGTTTTAAGCTCATGAACGGGTCGAATCCCTAATGTTGAGGAAGTCACTTTCCAGTTGTTGGTGTGAGGGGTCCTGACCCAGGTTCAGAGTTCAAGGTTTGCCAACAAAACCCTATACTACTGGCCCTTTCGGCAGTGACCTGCTTGCGCAGGTCAAAGTCTCACTCGAAGTAGTATGGGTGGGTGCTGGAACCAGGTTTCCACACCCTGAGAAAGGATAGGTAAGGAAATCAGATCTGCGTTTGGCCCTATGATACCCAGATTGCCTCTTTCTGCGCAAGGTCAATAGGTCTCTTTTCGCATCCACATGCGCTAGATCTATAATTATATCTTTCTATGATAACAACACAATATTGCATAAAACAGAACAAAATAGATCAAGATACAGTAAACACACTTACACAGATCTTTCATAGCTTGAACACAGAGTGCGCATAATGCAGTAATTACTAATGATTCGCACAAACAGTATACATAGATTCAGTTCTCAAGCAACCTTTCTTATTCATCAATTATTCAATTCCTTCATACAATACCCATCCCAGCCTGCGCACATAGTAGTAGGGTCTACACACAGATGGACTATGGATCTCCGCACACACAGCCAACAGGAGTCCTTTCCCAAAAACCCAAACCCAAACAGATATCTTAAACCTTAGTTCACATCAATAGCTCTTCATTTCCTACCTTACAATGCAAAATTTTCCTCTATTTATAATAATCTAGCCTAAACTTTCTTATGGTCCGCAAACCGTGGTTTGCGGACCCTTGGTTTACCCTTTTTCCCATTACAATGCTTTCGGGGCTTTGACCCACCCCAAAACCCCTGTGCTAACCTAAATATAATCAAAAGTATTCAAAATCGGACCAATTTCGTAGCTCGTAGGAGACTCTGTTCCAACAGTCCCCCAACATAATCTTGTGACTCGTCCCGAGTCACTGTGGTGGTACGGTCGCTATATGCGCATGCAAGGAATTGAAAGTAATGATGAGCGGAGGGAGAACTTCCTGACTTTGGGCAGCAGCTCGTTGGGTGATATTGACAAACTTCAGGGAGGCAGGATCTTCCGAAGTTGTGGTAACCTTCTCCAATATTTGGTGGAGGAATGCGATGGCAGTATGAGCACCCTGAGATATTTGGAATGAAGTATCGCTCCATGGTTTCAAGCGCTTCCTGACGACGTGCTTAGTGCAGTGGAAATCCACAATCGTGTTTATGAGGTCGCTGCGGGTTTTTAAGAGGGCTAGATGCTGTGCAAGGTCGAGGGAAGGCAAGGTAGCTTTGACTTGATTGAAAGCAGCCTCCGTATGTCGTAAGTCTTCCTAGACACGCTGAAGCATGGGGTGGCACTGGACCGCTGTCCAGAGCTCCGTAGCTACCTCGACCAACTGAGTGCCCAGAGTAAGCTGTTCCTTAATAATATTCGTTGCTTCCATGATCAATGCAACCCGTTGTGCCCGAACTTCCGGGGGTATTTCACGCTGCTGTCATGCAGTCTGGTCATGGTTATGGATCTCTTGCAACACAGGGGTGTATAAATCCTGCAATGCCTGATAGGGTAGCTGCGCCAAGTCTATTTGTAGGTCTGTAGTTGTTGGGGCATGGTCTCCAACCATGATAGTGCAAGGTAACGAACAAATATGTGTGTCGTCAGTCGGTATTCCGGAACTGCATAGAAGTCGCAGCATATCCCTGTGTAACTTTCCTCAGGGTATTGTTTGAGACCATCCGGTTGGGGCCTGCGATCATTTTAGGGTTGTAAAGGTCAGAAACTCTCATTGCGCAGCTGTGGTTCCCCTCTGCATGAGGTTCAAAGTCAATTCTCCCTGTCGAGAGCCAGAGTTCAATCCTCTTATCAATCTCAAAATCCCTAGGCCTTCCCAACACGATGTCTGCTGGTGAAGAACTGATAGGTGCTGAGGCATTCGGCGGGTGAGGGACTACCATCTCAACAGAAGGACAGGCTTCCCATAAAATGTGAAAGATCCCAATAAGCAAGTAGGAGAATAACAGAAGTAGGGTATAGAGAAAATATGGAGCTTTGAGAAAAGTTATCTGGTTGACCTTATACTATCCAGGGCTAACCAATGGTAGAGCACACCTCACTTGAAACTTACCATTGATCGTCCATAACAAACTTGCCATAAATTGTTGTATTGATGACCAACTGCCCATTTTTTTTAACGGGAAGGTTCCCTTCTCACCAAAGTGCAGTGTTCTGACAGTCTTTATTTGTACTTGAAGGCTTTCCCACAGATTTATAGATTTTGGATGACGCCTGTGTATTGCTTACGTACCCCGAATTAAAGCCAGTGTTAGGTGATTTGTAATGCGGTCCAAGTACCACTTCAGCAACTTGGCCACTGTACCTCTTGACAGGCGTGCTTTTTCCTTGGTCAGGGCGTCTGTGTGTGGCAGAGCTACGTCGAGCATCCTTGTGCCATCTGCCACCTTAAATGTTCGCAGAAACTCAACCCGCAAATTCTCCCAATTGCACATGTATCGGTGCAGCTCCGCATCTAAATACCATGCAGTCGGAGCAAGCCTAGGTCATGGATAACCAGGCGAACTTGTTTGTTTGGAGTCCTGTCGCACCCTTGTGTTTCCCATGCCAAAAAATACCTGCACGGATCCTATGACCTAAGGAACCTCTGGATCCATCTTCCAGCTGGGGCTCCAAATCGCAGGATCATCTTATCTCGACACTCCTCCCAAGTGTGGAATACCGGCCCATGCGTATCCCACCAACGTGCAGACGCTCCATGCAGGGCTAGCGGAAGTGCTCCTATCCTACGTTCCTTGGGAACTTTGGCTTCGAATGCACGTAAAAAATCCTTAATGTCACCCGCATCCTCAAAGTAGGGTAGGTCTCTTACCTTGGCGGAGATGCAGCAGAAGTTCCTTGTGACTCAAAGAAATCGTAGCATCGAAACCTCATGCAACCGTCCTTGCCAATTCTCCAGTTCCCCATTAGAGTCGGAAAAGCATTCACTGTCCTTTTCCCAGCAGAGTACTCCTTCCGCTGTGGAGTTAATCCAGTCTTCATCCTCCATAGTCAATTTGTAAATGTGATTTATTTCTTCCTCGTCGCGTGTCGGCTCTGTATACCGCACACCTTCTGTGGGATCCAGTGGTACTATTACGCGCGTGCTGTTATTTTCAAACACCATGCTGCGCTTTTTGAGATTGATGACACCCCCCATATCTATAGCCCAGTCTAGTCCGAGGAGTGTAGGGTAAGGATCCACATCTTCCACAATTTCTATTACTTCAAAGTCAGCTAGTACTTTCACCCCTGTGATATCTACCATGACCTTTGGCAGCCTTCCCAGAGGGATGATCTTTTGCTAATTTTCCATGCGCAGCTGGATGGTGGACCATTCCAATTTAGGCTCTCCCATTCTTTTCCAGGTTTTCTTTGGTAATACGTTTGCATCTGATCCAAGATCTAAAATAACTTGATCCATCTCATAGTCACCAATCTGCGCAGTCAACCGCATTTCTCTTCCAGTGCATTTTTTATATCTATATCCCTTGTGTACATCCTTGATCCCGGGACTTGGATCGGGCTGAGCTGCGTAACTATGCATTAATGTATGAAGGTTCTCTACAGCCTGCGGGTTACGTAGCAGCTTCAGACATGCCTGCAGAAAAGGTTCAACCCCCTCCTCTATCCTGAGGTGTGTTGGCATCTACGCAGTACTGGTTTCTTGTTCCTTGCCAATGTTAGATCCTTCCTGAGAGGTCGTAGGATCCCTGGCAGGTGCTTCCTTTGCTCCCTGGGTGACCATCATGTTGCGAGTTATGACTTTCACACTCGGGTCTATGTTCCTTAGCTCGGCTTTAACTCTTTTCACATTCTGCGTAGGGGTGGGTTGTTTTTCTTGCACCTTAGCTATTAAAATTGGGCAATCTTCAACCACATGGTCCAGCTGTCTACAATATTTGCATGATTTCCTGGTGGGATTTGGGTAGTCCCTGGCGAAATATCCTAGCTCCCCGCAGTTATAACATATTAATTGCCCACGTCCTCATCTTGCACTTCCTCCTCGACCTCCCTTGCCCCTTGCTGGAGAGCCTCCAAAGCTCGTGGAAGTTCTTGGCAATGCAGGGTCTGATTGTACCCTATATATGTTCCCACGATCTATCATCAAGTTTTACGTGTGATAGTTCTTCTCATCGTGTCCTACCGACCAGCAGAACCTGCACCACTGTTGCTTTAGTTCGCCCATACTTATTCGGGGGCACTGGGCCGTATCGTGTAGTCTCGCTACCCAACAATCATTGCACCATAACACAGAACCGCATGAGCCTGGACATAGCGGACTAGGTCCTCCTACCTGCATGTAATCTTCCAATAGAGGTCCCTGATCCTTCTTATGGCTAGATACCTAACATCGTATGCAACAAAGCTCTGTGCTAGCTCCTTTTCCTCGTTCCTTCCATAGGTTATGTATCTCCATGTGCATGGCTACAAGCTGCTCCTGAATCTGTTGTACTCCTCCCAAAGTATTTTCTTTGGGCACGGCTTCTAGTTTCATGGCGGCCTCCAAAGCTTTTTCCTGCGACTCGAAGGTCTGGTGGCCCATTGGTATACACAAGTGAGGTAGCAGCATAGCAACAAACCATTCGGTGTGTTGTTTGTCGTCATAATTAAATACTCCTTCTCTGATTGATTTTTTTAGTCTCTGATCAGCTTCCCAGACAAATTTAGTCGCTCCCTGCTTGAAATCTTTCACATCTGCGATAAGCTGACAGTAGGATTTGGGTTTTCGGAACTGTTGTTTTAGGGCGTCCTTAATATCTTGAATATATGCGCTCCCGTTTTGAGATATGTACCACATGTACCAGTCTAGAGCTCTCTCTTCGAAGGCTAGGGACAACTGTGCTCTCTTTATAGTATCGCTTACTACACCCTGCGCAATCCACACCGAGTCTGCCACAAACCAAAAACGATCCATATCCTCATCGCCCACACCTTTAAAGGTAGGTAATTTCAAGTGCGCTTCCATGTATCCCTCCAGAGAGGTTTCAGTTGAGGGTTTATTCTTCTGAGGTCATGACGTCAGTGTAACTAGTGGGTCTTGCGTAGCCGCGCTTTTCAGCGAGCTATCAACAGAGCTATCCCCTTCTTAATTGGTTCAATAGTACTTACTGCTCCGCGTTGTACTTCCATCCAGAGTGGCACTCATTCAGGTTTCCAGTATTCACTTGTCATTACCTGCTCCCTTCCTCAAAATGCTTCAGGTCTCGGTAACAGAACCACTTGTTGGCGCGAGGGGTCCTGACCTAGGTTCAGAGTTCAAGGTTTGCCAACAAACCCCTATACTACTGGCCCTTTCGGCAGTGACATGCTTGCGCAGGTTAAAGTCTCACCTGAAGTAGTATGGGTGGGTGCTGGAACCAGGTTTCCGCACCCTGAGAAAGGATAGATAAGGCAAGCAGATCTGCGTTTGGCCCTATGATACCTAGATCGCCTCTTTCTGCGCAGGTTCAATAGGTCTCTTTTCACATTCACATGCACTAGAACTTTCATTATATCTTTCTATGATAACAACACAATATTGCATAAAACAGAACAAAACAGATCCAGATACAGTAAACACACTTACATTGATCTTTTTTAGCTTGAACACAGAGTGCATATAATGCAGTAATTACCAATGATTCTCACAAATAGTATACACAGATTCAGTTCTCAAGCAACCTTTCTTATTCATCAATTCATCAATTCCTTCATACAATACCCATCCCAGCCTGCGAACACAACAGCAGGGTCCGCACACAACTGTACTCTGGGTCTCCACGCACACAGCCAGCAGGAGTCCTTTCCCAAAAACCCAAACCCAAACATATATCTTAAACCACAGTTTGCATCAATAGCTCTTCATTTCCTACCTTACAATACAAAATGTTCCTCTATTTATAATAATATAGCCTAAACTTTCTTATGGTTCGAAAACAGTGGTTTTTGGACCCTTGGTTTACCCTTTTTCCCATTACAATGCTTTTGGGGCTTTTACCCACCCAAAAACCCCTGCGCTAGCCTAAATATAATCAAAAGTATTCAAAATCGGACCAGTTTCGCAGCTCGTAGGAGACCCTGTTCCAACACCAGAATTCAACATTTTTGACGCTAAAAGGAGGGCATTTGACTATGTATGACATATAAAGATAAATCTCAATCGAAAAGCCAACTTAAGAGTCAATCCCCCTCCAAAAATCCTACAACTTCTAGATCTCTTTCATTATCTCTAGGTTATAAGTATAAAGTTGTAGAGCCATTTCTTTAATCTCTTGAAAAATTACCTCGTAGAACTTCTTTAGATCATATTCCCGAGTCTCCCGAAGTTCAGTATTTGATTGGTAAGTTAGAACAAATAACTATATCTCCAGATAAGCCTATTAATCCTGAAATTTCTGAAGAAAGTGTTACATCCATATTTCGAGTTACCAGTGTATTAACCCGATCAGAAAGTGAAAAACTTGGGATAAATCCTTTTGAGTTTTATATTTTATCTCATCGTAAAAATGCTGCTAAATCAACATCTCAATCAGGTATCAGTGAGATCACATCATCTTCATCTCCATTTACTTCTACCTTCTCTTCTAATCAACCCATTTCTGCTCAAACAATTAGTGCTGTTGTAAGTAGCATTAGTCTAGTAGTTAGTTCTTCTCCATTCACATATGCTCCTGGACCTACTATCTCATCTTCAAAAACAAAAATTCAAGCAGTGGGAAACTTACCATGGGTCAATCTGGGTGCTGCTCAAATGGTAAATTTACATCCTCTCCTAGATCATCCAGAAAAATGGTCACCAAAGTATAATCCTGATGATGGTCTTGTCGCTGAAGAACATCTTAATAATTTTATGTTAGCCATGAATATTAATGAAGTTGAACATGAATATGTACGATAGCTAGATTGTTTCCATATACTTTCCGAGGATCTACATGATCCTGGTATTTTTCCCTCCCTTCAGGTTCTACTGGTGATTGGGATAATTTTCAAGAACTATTTCTTGCCAAATTTGGTGATGATAGGAAAATTGTGCCACTGATCAATAATATTTCTAATTTAAAAGCTAATATAGGTGAAAATATCAAATACTTCAACTCTATATTTTGTTGAGATTCAACAAGAAGATCCTAGTGAAAATGAAGCACCTACACTAGGATGGAGCCTCAGACTATTTTTAGGTGTATGTCTATTTATACATGTATGTGAAAATTCTATTTATAGATTGCATGTCTATTTATATATCCATGTCTACTATTATTATTCCTTAATATTATTTGGACAATAAACTATATTCTATTCTCAATGAGCACTTGGAAATAGTTAACAGAAGTGGAAAATTAGTTAGCTAAAGGAATTTCAAGTTAAGTGGTTGGTTGGTGTGACATGAAAGTTGACTTAGTTGTAATTAAGTCATTCAAAGTTGTAACAGAGTTGGAAGTGAAGTTATGCAAGTTGTAAAGTAGTTTAACTCAGTTAAGTGAGTTAAACTCAGTTGTGCTAGTTGTAAATGAAGATACACTAGTGAGAGATCAAGTGAATTAATTATTAATTAATTCACAATTAGTGGTCTCAGATGAAACTAAAGATTTACTATTATTGATTGCATGCATGTCAGATCCAGTGGAGACCCAGTTTATTTCTAGGTGAAAGGGAAGTAAACTATCAATTGTGACATTATCCAGTTGCACACATGCAACCACACACACATTGGATGTGCCCATGAGGATTGTGCAGTCAAGGAAGACAAGATTGCATTCATTCAGGGATTTCTATCAGTTGGGATTGCGTAGTGTAGGAAGGCTATATGGAGACAGTAAATTGGCTAAGGAACTTGCAAATATTTGTATGATGGTGTGAGAAAATTAGCTCATGTGCTGAGAGCTCTTGGATTAGAGCTTTGTATGTAATTGTTTCATGATCCATGATATAATACATAATAGAAGATAGTGGGGTTTTTGGCTATAAGCTTTCCCTGATGAATTATCTTTTTTATGTGTGATTGATCTTTCTTCATGATATTGTAATTGGAGATTGTGTTTTAAATTCCACAAAGATTAGTAGAAGCGATTCTATATTTAACAGTAGAATATTGTTATATCAGGAGAATCCAGGATATACATGCATTTTATATTGAATTTATACATGGTATCAAAGCACAAGAAATTTTAGCAGTGAAGCAAGAGTTGAGTTTGTTGGTGCAACGAATTCGAATTTGCAGAAATACCTTCTTGGTGCTACAATTGTTTCAAGATCGAAATGGCTTTCAATGGCTTGAGGCTAGAGTATGCACTCGAGGGCAGCTCGAACTACATTTCTTGGAAGGACGGGATGGAGGCAGTACTCGAAGACAATGCCTTGAAGGAATTCATTGACAATGATGTTCCTAAGCCTGCTTCGTCAGATGCTGCCAATCTTGATGCATGGCAAAAGAAAGTGGCAAAGGTGAGGAGGATCATGTTGGAGGGAGTACGAGACCACATTGTCTCAAGCCTCCATGGGAAATCCACACCATATTCTATGTGGAAGGCTTTGACAGATCTATTCCAAAGCAACAACGACCATAGGAAATTGGCGCTCAAAGATAAACTCAAAAAGATCAAGATGGAAAATGGGGACAACATTCCAAAGTATCTCACGGAGTTTGTCCAATGTCGGGATGAACCGGGGAGTGTGGGAATAACTATTTCTGATGTTGATTTGGCTCTCTTGGCTCTCTTGGGACTTCCTAAGAGTTGGCACAATTATGAAGACTTTGTCAACGGACAAGGAAAATTTCCAGATTGGGAATGACTGTGGTCAGATCTGGTGCAGGAGGAGTTCAGACAGAACACCAGAGATGGCTCTTCATCAAAGCATGATGATGAAGAGGAATGTGGTTTGGCTGCCAAGGAAAATAAGGGGAAGGGGAAGAAATTCCATTCTAAATTTGAGTCTAAAGGCAAGAAACTAGATATGTCCAAGGTGAAGTGTTTTCACTATCACAAACATGGGAATCTTACTACTAACTGTCCACAAAAGAGGAAGAACAAGAAGGTTGATGGAGCTGCAGCTGGTGAGGCCCTTGCCTCACAATTTGAGCTTTAATTCTCTTTGATCGCATGCATGGTGTTAAGTGAATTGGGATGAGTGTGGTATTTTGATAGTGGCGCTTCCTTTCACATGACGGGAGATAAGGAAATTTTCAGTGACTTGGAGGAGAAAGATCTCCAGATGCATATAGAGATGGGCGATGACGGACGATATAGTGCTACCGGGATTGGTAACATCATATTTCATAGGGAGTCAAGTAAACCATTTCAATTGAAATATTTTATGCATGTTCTAGGTCTGAAGAAAAATTTGGTCTCAGTCGCAATGATGGAGGACAGAGGCTATGACGTTGTTTTTAGCGATGGAAAATATTTCCTGTGACATAAAACAATGGGTCAAGCCAAGAGGATAGTTATTTGATTTAAGAATCTCTACAAGATGGAGGTAAATGGCTACGCTGCCATGATGGGCAAGGAAAAAAAAGTGGTAAGTTGGGATGAGCGCGAATTATGGCACAGGCAAATTGAGCCATCTTCATCATGCAGGAGCCTTGAAAGTTATGCATCAAATATCTACTGGACTTCCAATGGGAATGATTTCCCAGTTATATCAGTGCAAGGGTTGCACCATGGGGAAGTATGTAAGGTCCACCTTTCATGAGAAGGATAATCGTGCTCTGGGGGTCCATGAGAGAGTTCACACCAACATGTGTGGACCGTTCTCGCTTGCTTCAATAGAAAAACATAAGTACTATGTTATTTTTGTTGATGAATTTTCTCATAAATGATGGATCTTCTTCATGTAGAAGAAGGATCAAACATTCTCAAATTTCTGTGAGTTTAAGGCATTGGTGGAGAAAGAGTCGGGGAAGCAAGTGAAGGCTCTTAGGAGGGATAATGCTGGAGAATACATCTCTAATGAATTCAAGAAATTTTGTGGCAAAGAAGGAATTCGAAGAGAACTCAT
This sequence comes from Pinus albicaulis, assembly GCA_034641835.2. Taxonomy (NCBI): domain Eukaryota; kingdom Viridiplantae; phylum Streptophyta; class Pinopsida; order Pinales; family Pinaceae; genus Pinus; species Pinus albicaulis. The sequence continues at coordinate 1,028,742,583 of CM076584.1, forward strand.
AATGCCTCATAACCCACATCAAAATGGGGTCACAGAGAGGAAAAACAGAATGATCGTGGGTACAACACAAGCGATGTTACATGATCAGGGCCTACCAATGCATTTTTTGGTAGAAGCATGAAACACTACAGTTTATGTGCAAAACCCTTGTCCTCATAGAGTACTTGGCATGAGTACACCTGAAGAAGCTTTCACTGGTAAGAAACTAGATGTTTCACACTTTAAGATTTTTGGCTCATCTATTTATGTGCATGTGACCAAAGACTCCAAGAAGAAGCTGGAGCTGATTTCTGAAGTTTGGATTTTTGTGGGGTACATAGAAACACCGCATAATTATCTTGTGAATTTACCAAACAACAAGATGACTGTTGTGAGATGGGATATAAAATTCGATGAGGGGAAAGCCATGCGGTTTTCGCTTGAGAGGGAGCTAGAATTACATGCGGAGGAGGAACTACTAGTTCCCAAAGATGAATCTCTAGATGTGGATCGGCCACAGGAGGAGGTTCATGGAGTAGAGGAGTCTACTCATGCAAAGCGAACCATCAGAACTGGTAGAAGGCATACCACAGAAACTGATAGGATGAGACTTGATGTTGCACAGAATGTAGGAGCTCCTACTTCACAGTGCAAACAAAGACAGTCTCCTGACCAATTTAGTAGATACATGGCTCTCATGAGAAAATTTATTTTGAATGAACTATCTTCCTTTCAGGAAGCAGTGCAGAAGCCCACATGGGTAGATGCAATGGTGGAGGAGTATGACTCCATTATTAAAAAAAGTGCTTGGGAAATTGTTCCAAGGCCAGTTGATAAATCAATGGTAGGTTCGAGATGGATCTACAAGGTAAAGCAAGTTGCTGATGGGAGTGTGGAGAAATACAAGGCCATATTTGTGGCCCGGGGCTTCTCACAGATTGAGGGGATAGATTATGAAGAGACCTTTGCACCTATCACAAGGTATTCTTCCATAAGACCCATCCTTTCTCTCTTAGCACAGATGGGTTGGTGCATTCATCAGATGGATGTGAAAACTGTGTTTCTCAATGGAATCATTGAGGAAGAGGTGTACATAGAGCATCCTGAAGGTTTCTAGATCTTCAACAGCGAGTCACATGTGTGCTGACTCAAAAGAGCATTGTATGGGCTAAATCAAGCACCCCGTGCTTGGTACAATCAGATAGACAACTATTTCAGTGGACTGGGCTTCACCAAAAGTGAAACAGATGAAAACCTATACCAAATTGTGGTGGAGGGTAAGCTTTTAATCATTTTTATTTATGTTGTGATTTAATATTGACTGGTGATGAGCAGCTGATACACTCATGCAAGGGAGTTGGAAATGAATGATGGAAATATGGCGGTGAGATGGTGAACTTTTTGTGTCTCAAGGCAGGTATGCAAGGGAGATACTGGGTAAGTTTCACATGGAGGGCTTCAAACCCATGGATACTCCTATTCCAGGAAACTAGAAGAAAGAGGATGCTACTTCTGGAGAGGTAGTGGATGCAACTGTCTATCGACAGTTGGTGGGTTCACTAATGTATCTAGTGAACATGAGACCGAATATTTGCTATGCGGTTAACCAACTGAGGCAAGCTATGGTTAAGCCTACCAAGCTCTTTTGGAAGGCGGGTAAGCATGTCTTGAGATACCTGAGGGGCACATCAGAGTATTGTTTATGGTACATAAAGATATATGGAGTGAATTTGCATGGCTTCACGGATGCAAATTGGGCCGGAATTCCAATAGACATAAATAGCACATTAAGGGGGATCTTTAGTATCGGGTCTACAACTATTTCTTGGTACAACAGGAAGCAGAGATATATGGCACTTAGTTAAGCGGAAGTTGAATACATGGAAATGAGGCAAGCTACATGTGAGGCTATCTAGATGAGAAAGATCTTGGTTGGTTTGATTGGTTTTCATTTAGATCCGACAGTGATTCATTGTGATAATCAGAGTTGCATTAACTCTCGATTAATCTTGTGTTTCATGATATGTCTAAGCATATACATATATGGTACCATAATCTCAGAGATTATGTGCAGATGAGGATCATGTTGCTTCAATACATTCCTACGGAAGATCAGGATGCAGATATCCTGACGAAGGTGCTCACTAGGAGAAAATTCGAATACCATAGAGACAAGATCGGGGTGAAGGATAATCCCTTTCTTGTTGAGAGGGAGTGTTGAGATTCAACAAGAAGATCTTAGTGAAAATGAAGCACCTACACTGGGATGGAGCTTCATGATATTTTTAGGTGTATGTCTATTTATAGATGTTTATGCAAATTCTATTTATAGATTTCATGTCTATTTACAGATGCATGTCTACTATTATTATTCCTTAATTTTAGTTGGACAATAAACTATATTCTATTCTCAATGAGCACTTGAAATAGTTAAATGAAGTGGAAAATTAGTTAGCTAAAGGAATTTTGAGTTAAGTGGTTGGTTGGTGGGACATGCAGGTTGACTTAGTTGTAACTGAGTCATTCGAAGTTGTAACAGAGTTGGAAACAAAGTTATCCAAGTTGTAAAGTAGTTTAACTCAGTTAAGTGAGTTAAACTCAATTGTGCTAGTTGTAACTAAAAATAAACTAGTGAGAGATCAAGTGAATTAATTATTAACTAATTCATAATCATTGGTCTCACATGTAACCGAATATTTACTATTTTTAACTACATGCATGTCAGATCCAGTGGAGACCCAGTTGAGTTCTAGGTGAAATAAAATTAAACTATCAGTCGTGACATTATCCAGTTGCACACATGCAACCACACACACATTTGGATGTGCCCATAAGGATTGCACAGTCAAGTCAGGCAAGATTGCATTCATTCAGGGATTTCTATCAGTTGGGATTACGTAGTGGAGGAAGGCTGTCTGGAGACAGTAAATTGGCTAAGGAACTTGCCAATTTTTGTATGACAGTGTGAGACAGTTGGCTCATGTACTAAGAGCTCTTGGATTAGAGATTTGTATGTAGTTGTTTCATGATTCATGATATAATACATAATATAAGGTATTGGGGTTTTTAGCTATAAGCTTTCCCCGTTAAATTATCTGTGTAATGTGTGGTTGATCTTTCTTCATGATATTTTAAATGGCGATTTTGTTTTAAATTACGCAAAGATTAGTAGAAGCAATTCTGTATTTAACAATAGAATATTGTTAGATCAGGACAATCCATGGTATACATGCATTTTGTATTAAATTTCTACATGGTATCAGATCACAGGAAATTACAGTAGTGAAGCAGGAGCTGAGTTTGTTGGTGGAAAGAATTCGAATTTGTAGAAAGACCTTCTTGGTGCTATAGCCGATTCAAGATCGAAATGGATTTCAATGGCTTGAGACTAGAGTATGCACTTGAGGGAAGCTCGAAATAAATTTCTTGGAAGGATAGGATGGAGGCAGTACTCGAAGAAAATGGTTTGAAGGAATTCATTGACAATGATGTTCCTAAGCCTGCTTCGTCAGATGTTGGCAATCTTAATGCATGGAAAAAGAAAATGGCAAAGGAGAGGAGGATCATGTTGGAGGGAGTACGAGACCAAATTGTCTCAAGCCTCCATGGGAAAGCCACACCATATGCTATGTGGAAGGCTTTGAATGATCTATTCCAAATCAACAACGACCATAGGAAATTAGTGCTCAAAGATAAACTCAAACAGGTCACGATGGAAAAGGGTGACAACATCCAAAGTTTCTCACGAAGTTTTTCCAATTTCGAGATGAACTGGGGAGTGTGGGAATAAATGTTGTTGATGATGATTTGGTGAGCTTGGATCTCTTGGGACTTCCTAAGAGTTGGCACAATTATGAAGACTTTGTCAATGGACGGGAGAAATTTCCGGATTGGGAACAACTGTGGTCGTATCTGATGCAGGAGGAGTTCAGGCGGAACACCAGAGATGGATCTTCATCAAATCATGATGATGAAGAGGATTGTGCTTTGGATGCCAAGGTGAAGAAGGGGAAGGGGAAGAAATTACATACTAAATATGAGTCTAAAGGCAAGAAGCTAGATATCTCCAAGGTGAAGTGTTTTCACTGTCACAAACATGGGCATCTTGCTACTAACTGTCCACAAAAGAAGAAGAACAAGAAGGTTGCTAGAGCTACAGCTGGTGAGGCCCTTGCCTCATAATTTGAGCTTGAATTCTCTTTGATTTCATGCATGGTGTCAAGTGCATTGGGATTGGTGTGGTATTTGAATAGTGGCGCTTCCTTTCACATGACGAGAGATAAGGAACTTTTCAGTGACTTGGAGGAGAAAGACCTTCAAATGCATATAGAGATGGGTGACAAAAAATGATACAGTGCTACCGGGATTTGTACCATTACCTTTCAGAGGGATTTAGGTAAACCATTTCAATTGAAATATGTTATGCATGTTCCAGGTTTGAAGAAAAATTTTGTCTCAGTCGCAATGTTGGAGGATAGAGGCTATAACGTTGTTTTTAGCAATGGAAAAACTTTCCTGCGACATAAAACAATGGGTCAAGCCAAGAGTATAGGGATTCGAGTTAAGAATCTCTACAAGCTAGAGGTAGATGGTTGCGCTACCATGATGGGCAAGGCAGAAAACGTTGTGAGCCGGGATGAGGGCGAATTATGGCACAAGCGATTGGGCTATCTTCATCGTGGAGCCTTGAAAGTCATGCAACAAATATCTACTGGAATTCCAATGGGAACACCTGTTCAGTTAGAGCAATGAAAGGGTTGAACCATGGGGAAGTATGTAAAGTCCACCTTTCATGAGAAGGAGAACCATGCTTCGGGGATCCTTGAGAGAGTTGACACATACATGTGTGGACCATTCTCGGTTTCTTCAACAATAAAACATAAGTACGATGTTATTTTTTTTATGACTTTTCTTGTAAATGCTAGATCTTCTTCATGCAGAAGAAGGATCAAACATTCTCAAAGTTTGGTAAGTTTAAGGCATTGGTGGAGAAAGAGTCGGGGAAGAAAGTGAAGGCTCTTAGGAGTGATAATGGTGGAGAATACATCTCTAACGAATTCAAGAACTTCTGCAGCAAAGAAGGAATTCAAAGAGAACTCATAGTGCCTCATAACCCACAACAAAATGGGGTCACGGAGAGGAAGAACAGAATGATTGTGGGTTCTGCACGAGCGATGTTGCATGATCAGGGCCTACCAATGCATTTGTGGGCAGAAGCATGCAACACTTCGGTTTATGTGCAAAAACGTTTTCCTCATAGAGTACTTGGCATTAGTACACCTAAAGAAGCTTTCACTGGTAAGAAACCGGATGTTTCACACTAATATTTTTTGCTCATCTATTTATGTGCATGTGACCAAGGACGCCAAGAAGAAGCTGGAGCTAACTGCTGAAGTTGGGATTTTTGTGGGGTACACAAAAACACCCCATATTTATCGTGTGTATTTTCCTAACAACAAGATGACTGTTTTGCGACAAGATATAAAATTCGATGAGGGGAAAGCCATGCAGTTGTCACTTGAGAGGGAGCTGGAATTGCATGCAGAGGAGGAACTGTTGGTTCCCAAAGATGAGTCTCTAGATGTGGATCAGCCACAGGAGTAGGTTCATGGAGTGGAGGAGTCCACTCATGTAGATCCAACCATCAGAACTTGCAGAAGGCATACCACAGAAGCTGATACGTTGAGACTTGATGCTGCACAGAATGTAGGAGCCCCTATTTCACAACACCGAAAAATGTTGTCTCCTGACTGATTTACTAGATACATGGCTCTCATGAGAAAATGTATTGTGACTAAGCCATCTTCCTTTCAGGAAGTTGTGCAGGAGCCCACATGGGTAGATGCAATGGTGGAGGAGTATGACTCCATTGTCAAAAACATTTCTTGGGAAATTATTCCAAGGCTGATTGATAAATTAGTGGTAGGTTCGAGATGGATCTACAAGGTAAAGCATGCCACTGATGGGAGTGTGGAGAAATACAAGGCCATATTTGTGGCCCGAGGCTTCTCACAGATCGAGGGGATAAATTATGAAGAGACCTTTGCACCTATCGCAAGGTATTATTCCATAAGATCCATCCTTGCTCTCTCAGTACAGATGGACTGGCGCATTCATCGGATGGATGTGAAAGCTATGTTTTTCAATGGGATCATTGAGGAAGAGGTGTACATAGTGAAGCCTAAAGGTTTCGAGATCTTCAACAACGAGTTTCATGTGTGCCGACTCAAAAGAGTGATGTATGGGATGAAGTAATCACCGTGTGGTTGGTACACTCGGATAGATAGCTATTTCACCAGACTGGGCTTCACCAAAAGTGAAACAGATGCAAACCTATACCAAATTGTGGTGGAGGGTAAGATTTTAATCATTGTTATTTATGTTGATGATTTAATATTGAATGGTGATGAGCAGCTGATACACTCATGCAAGGAGGATATTGCAAGGGAGTTCGAAATGAAGGATATGGGCCTCCTTCATTATTTCCTTGGATTGGAAATATGGCATTGAGATGGTGAAATTTTTATGTCTCCAGGAAAGTATGCAAGGGAGATACTGGGTAAGTTTTACATGGAGGGTTACAAACCCATGGATGCTCCTCTTCCAGGAAACTGGAGGAAATAGGATGCTACTTCTGGAGAGGTAGTGGATGCAACTGTCTATCGACAGTTAGTGGGTTCACTAATGAATCTAGTGAAAACGAGACCAGACATTTGCTATGTGGTTAACCAATTGAGTCAAGCTATGGTTAAGCCTACCAAGCTCTTTTGGAAGGCAAGCAAGGATGTCCTGAGATACCCAAGGGGCACATCAGAGTATGGTTTATGGTACAGACAGACGGATGGAGTGAAGTTGCATGGCTTCACGAATGCATATTGGGCTGGAAGTCCAATAGAAAGAAAGATCACATCAGGGGGGATCTTTAGTATCGGGTCTACAACTGTTTCTTGGTACAACAGGAAGTAGAGATCCATGACACTCAGTTCAATGGAAGAATAATACATGACAATGAGTCAAGCTGCATGTGAGGCTATCTAGATGAGAAAGATCTTGGTTGGTTTGTTGGTTCTCATTTAGATCTGACAATGATTTATTGTGATAATAATATTTGCATTAAATTCTAGATTAATCTTGTGTTTCATGATAGATCTAAGCATATAGATATCCGATACCATCATCTCAGAGATTTTGTGCAGAGGACGATCATGTTTCTTCAGTACATTCCTACGAAATATTAGGATGCATATATTCTCACGAAGATGCTCACTAGGAGAAAATTCGAATACCATAGAGATAGGATCGGGGTGAAGGATAATCCCTTTCTTGTTGAGAGGGAGTGATGAGATTCAACAAGAATATCCTAGTGAAAGTGAAGCACCTACACTAGTATGGAGCCTCGGGCTATTTTTAGGTGTATATCTATTTATAGATATATGTGAAAATCCTATTTATAGATTTCATGTCTATTTATAAATGCATGTATACCATTATTATCCCTTAATATTAGTTGGACAATAAACTATATTCTATTCTCAATGAGCACTTGGAAATAGTTAACTAAAGTGGAAAATTAGTTAGCTAAAGGAATTTCGAGTTAAGTGGTTGGTTGGTGGGACATGCAGGTTGACTTAGTTGTAACTGAGTCATTCGAAGTTGTAACAGAGTTGGAAGTGCAGTTATGCAAGTTGTAAAGTAGTTTAACTCAGTTAAGTGAGTTAAACTCAGTTGTGCTAGTTGTCACTAAAGATACACTAGTGAGAGATCAAGTGAATTAATCATTAATTAATTCACAATCAGTGGTCTCACATGCAACTGAAGATTTACTATTATTAACTGCATGCATGTTAGATCCAGTGGAGACCCAGTTGAGTTCTAGGTGAAAGGGAAGTAAACTATCAGTTGTGACATTATCCGGTTGCACACATGCAACCACACACACATTGGATGTGCCCATGAGGATTGTGCATTCAAGGCAGGAAAAATTGCATTCATTCAAGGATTGCTATCAACTGGGATTGCATAGTGGAGGCAAGCTGTCCGGAGACAATAAATTGGCTAAGGAACTTGCCAATTTTTGCATGACAGTGTGAGACAGTTAGCTCATGTACTGAGAGCTCTTGGATTAGATCTTTATATGTAATTGTTTCATGTTCCATGATATAATACATAATAGAAGATAATGGGGTTTTTAGCTATAAGCTTTCCCCGGTAAATTATCTGTGTTATGTGTGATTTATCTTTCTTCATGATATTGTAATTGGTGATTGTGTTTTAAATTCCGCAAATATTAGTAGAAGTGATTTTGTATTTAACAGTAGCATATTGTTAGATCAGGAGAATCCATGATATACATGCATTGTGTATTAAATTTCTACAAATTTAATAAGTTATTGAACAAAATTCGAGCTTCCTCTAAGTCTGGATTGAATGTACAAATAGAATGGTACATATATTCCCTTCATTCCATTATAGAAATTTTTGTAGATCGAGCTAATAATGTCACCCTTGTAGAAAACATGAAAGAAGCTTTGTCTATTGAAAGATGAATTGTTGCTTTAGAAATGAAAACTGAGCTTGAAGATAAAAGATCTAAAAAGGTAACATTCAAAGATGAGCCAAAGAATAAAACTCCTAAAGATCCTTTTGATCTTGAGGGATTGCAAAATGTTCTCAAAACCATGTCCAACGATATGGTTGAAATAAAAAAACAGGTTGTTGAAACCTCTACCTGGTTAGATCATTTAGAAAAAATAAATCGTCTGTCTCTCAGCCTCCCAACGTTATTTCTAATGTTGAATCCGACCAAGAGAAAGAAGAAGAAGAAACCATGACAGTTGCCAATGAATCCAAAGATGAAGAAATCATTGAATTACATGGATTATGGCATTTCTTTTTACCTTCTTCTGATGAAGAGACAAAAGTTGAAGACATGCCTGTTAGTACAAGAAGTAGAAATCCGGGAACCAAATCAATCAACACAAAAATATAAAATCCAAACTTCTATTTCTAAAGATAAACCTGCCAATAAAAAACCTCCAGTCAAATAATATCAGTAGGTTAACACCGATTCCCAACCAATCAAATCTACACCCAATCCTCAATCTAAAACTTTAGTAGTATATGATACTATTAAATATAATATAATTGAGGATATGAAGGATATTAAAGCCAATATTTATCTTTATGAAGTTAGAAAATTAATGCAACAACATAAAATTTTATTGAAAGAGTTGAATGCAATTACAACATCCTCTCTTCCTCCAACTGTTGTAGCTAAAGCTTCTAATGAAATAGGAAAACCTCTGATTGAAAAATAAAATAAGGTTAATGCTTCAGACTCTATTTTGATTGGTCATAGATCTAATTCACATGCTCCTCCTTTTATTTTAAATTTTGAAGTCTACAATAGAAATGTTTATAACTGTTTGACCGATTTTGGGGCTTCATCCAATATAATGCCATATTCAATTTGCAAAAAATTAAATATCGCACCCCAGAAATCATTAGTTAGTATAGTTCTATTGGATAGAACAAAGGTTAAAGTCTTAGGATAAATCAACTCATTAAGTATTAGATTGTCATCAAACCTAAAATTTGCTCAGATTATCGATATACTGATTGCAGATATCCTGAATTTTATGGTTTAGTTCTTAGCCGAGACTGGTCTAAAAATTACATGGATATTTTACAACGAACTGGTCTCAAATGTGGCTTCCATATAATGGAAAGCCAAATCAAATCATATTCGATCGTGAAAAACATATGAAGTACTCAGTTACAGACCTTGGGGAAGAAAATGAGCCTGTAGCATTTAACAACAACATTTTGGGCAATTACTCTGTAGACTCATTCTTAGGGAATTTCAATTCTGTTAATCACAAGTTGAAATTTTTTCTCAAAATGATTCCATTAGATGCTTCAATTTCTAAGAGGAAACTACAGTCCAATCTCCGTTTTGGAAACTTTATTTTGACGGATCAAGATCCAATGTTGGTGCAGGAGCACAATGCGTACTTATTAGCCTAAAAGGCGAGAAAACCATGCTAGCTTGTAGGTAAGAATTTGAATGCACTAACAATATTGTTGAATACGAGGCATTGGTTCAAGGTCTCCAAAAAGAAATTAGTCTTGATATACAATATATTTAGGTATTTGGAGATTTAGAGATTGTTGTGAGACGAGTGGGAATTACTATTCGTCGTCTCTCATTTCACTTCAAACATTATCAGGTTCAAGACCTTACATCACATTTTATTGTATTCAATATCTCTCCTATTCCTAGATCACAGAATGCCAACACCGACCTTTTAGCTAATGTTTCCTCCAAGCTTATTCCACAAGAGGATTTCAGTCTTGACAGATTATCTATTGAATTAATTTTCCGACCATCTATACCAGATAATGTTACTAGTTGGCGGTTTTTTAATGACGATAGTGATATTTTAAGTTTTCTTAATTATGAGAAATCATATGATGATCAAATTGTGGATGAAGACGAACATGATAATCAAATTAAGCAAAAAACTGATAAAAATCCTTTTCCAAAATCCGTGGTTAAACTTGAAGATTTATATGATTTAAAAGATAGATTCAAGAAAGTCAGCAATTCTAAACTACAGAGTTCTACTCTAAGGCATGAATTAGTTAACTTAGGATCTACTGATTTAAATCAATATATAAATCTAGGGCTTAGCCTTTCATCCGAAGAAAGAAATGTGTTCATTTCATTATTGAATAGATACAAAGATATTTTTGCAGGGAATTACCAAGATCTTAAAAAATATGACCCATCAATCATTCAACATACTATTGCTATGGTACCCGAAGTTAAACCTATTCAAAAAAAGCTCAGGAAAAATCATCCAAACTTGGAAACTCAAATAAAAATGAATTAAACAAATTATTGAAAGCCAAGATCATTTTTCCTGTTAAACATTCGAAATGGGTTTCTAATTTAGTACATGTTAGAAAAAAGAGTGGAGATATTCAGATCTGTATTGATTTCATAAATCTGAACAAAGCATGTTAAAAGGATAATTTCCCTTTACCATCAATGGAACAAGTGTTATAATCAGTAGCAGGTTCTGAACTAATGTCTTTTCTAGATGGATTTTCAAGGTATAACCAAATTTTGATTCATCTATAAGGTCGTTTGAAAACCACATTTCGAACCAAATTGGCAACTTATGCATATCATAAGATGCCCTTCAAATTATGGAATATAGGAGCCACATTTCAGAGAGCCATGGATATTGCATTCAAAGGATTGATAAATAAAACAATGATAGTATATCTTGATGATATAACCATATATTCAAAAGATAGAAACAATCACTTGTATAACTTAAAGTAGATATTTGAAAGATGCAGAAGATTTGGGATCTCTCTTAATCCAAAGAAATTATTTTTTCCTTTAAGCGAAGGTAAACTTCTAGGTTTTATTGTCTCAAAGAATGGAATTTGTATTGATCTAGACAAGATTAAAACAATTTATGAAATTCCATTACCACATAAAAATAAGTCAATGCAATCCTTTTTAGGACAGATAAATTTTTTCAAATGATTCATTCCATATTTTTCACATATATTTCTTCCACTACAAAAAATGATCAACTACAAAGATACATTGTTTAAATGGGGAGAAGAAGAAAAGGAAGCATTTCAAATTATAAAATAAGCAATTGTTGATGCTCCTCTTTCAACTCCTAATTTATCCAATGTTTTCATTTTATATACTTTTTCCTTAGAGCTATCATATGTAGTAGTCTTAACTCAACTAGATGATAAAAAAATCAAAACCCCAATTTCTTTTTTCAGTTCTAATTTCAAGGAGCTAAATTGAACTACTCAGGAGCCGAAAAACATGCAATTGCAGTTTATAAAGCGGTCATGTATTTTCGGCCTTTTATTTTGAAAACTCTTTTCAAAGTAATAGTTCCTTTCTCATCAGTCAGACAAATACTTATATAGAATGATCTAGGAGAAAAAAGGGCCAACTGGGTAACAACAATGCAAGAATACGATTTAGAGATAAAACCTGCTAAAATTGTAAGAGGTCAAGGATTTTGCAGGTTGATTACAGGAATGGATTAGAAATGATAATGGGGACCCTTTAAAATTTTTAGGTTAATATTTATTTTTAGAAATAAGACTTAAAGATAGATTTTATTAGATTAATCTTTAAAAAAATAATAAAAAAACCTAAAAAGAACCCTCAAAACTAAAAAGCGTAAAAGCATAGGGAAAACATCAACAAAATTGCGAACAACGAACAACCAAAATGGCGCAATGCCGAAATCAAAGCAACAAAGTTACAAATCGCGAAACGCCGAAATGCGAAATAGCGAAACGGTCACCTAACAGATGCCGACATCGGACACCATCTCAAATTATCGCAATATCGCACTTTGCGTTTCGTAGATTTCTTTCAAGCGTTATAACTCACCAACAACCAAAATCACCGATCAAAAAATCCCAATGTGATGACATCTGTCAAAATCACACGAGCCCATGCCTGTCAATTTAATGTTAATTCAGGTGTTTTGTGATCTCGAGGTTTGTAATCGATTTGTAATTATTTCAAATATTAATACCAAGGATTTCCCATTATGCATGAGTTAAGTTAATGGGACAGTTAATATTGTGTTAAGTGATTTTAGCTTATCCTCTCTATTTTTCTTTTCAACAGGGTAATTCCAAACACTTAGGAATAAAAGGATGTCAAGGTTGATTAAAGCATGAAGGAAATCTGCCACCCATTCACTATTAGTCATACAGCAAGAGGAAAACAACGAAATGGCTCCCCTAATCTCAGATACTACATGCAACCCAGAAATTGGCTCTTCAATATGGGAAGGGATCTATCAGTTGTTCAAGAATGAGAAACCACAAATAATTATGGATAGAAAAGTTGTGGCCGACGATAATTTTTACAATGATTCAGAATCATGGATGGACACTGCTAATTATTTTCTTCACAGAATTGCTTCTCGTCCTAAGAGGTTGTCATTCACTGAATTAGTGAAATGGGTGTTGGATAATGTAGATATTAGAGATAGACAATTTGTTACTCGAAGCAGAATTGTCATTGGATCTCTCAAGCCATCAGATTAGAAGAATATGTATAAATTGCCAGAACCACAGAAGAGATATGACACCCAATTTGGTCAAGAGTTCATGCACGAGAATGTCCATCCTGGGAATTAAGAATGGAGAAATTGTCCTAACCAGCATAAATGCGATGATAAGGGTATGTATTCAGTCATCTCTCTTAAAATCCCATTCTCTCAGATATCTGCAATGATCTGTCGTCTCTTTGGATCTTTAAATACGACCAAGTTTAAAGATAATTGGACACCCTTGATAGAAGTAGCCTCTGATGGCTATATTTTATATTGGGCTACTATTATTTCCGATAACTTGATAAGATTTATCAAAACCTATAGAGAAAATTGAAATGCCCCACCCAATGCAGGCTCTCCTTTTTATATGAGTTCATATATCTTAGACGCGTTTGTTTTTCCTTTGAATTTTCATCATTAGGATGGAAATGGACCAGAGAATTTGAAACCCCCATCTACGTACATTTAGATTTCTTGTGGAATTAAAAATATCATTCTCACATGTTCATAATATGTAATGGCATAATGCTCCTGGTCTTCCAAGTCCTTTTCAAAATAAAAATCCCTAGAGTCACCCCCAAAGCCAATAAGTGTCTTAAGTCTATAGGTAGGTGGTTTGGTGAAGAGAATTTTAAATACATCCGTATTTTTGGAAGTTATGCCCATCCTCATGTCCTACCCTTGTATATACCACAAAAATTGTGGGCCAAATAAATTTCTTATCAAACAGTTGGTAATGGTTTGACTAAAATCCTGAAAGATGCCAAAAATATCGTCTGGCCAAATTTTCATTTTTCCTGTGGTTTGTATTCCCTAGACAATTTCAAGCATGACATTATTGAAATTGATCTATTAAAACCTTTCAATTTTCCTGTGTTACCTAATAGAAATTATGATTCCTATAGTATTTCTAGAGAAATAATGAATTGGGTCAAGCTGCGAGAATTTCCAAGCAGTCTTGACAAATTTGACGATATGTTTGAATCAATTCACTAATTTTCAGTAGTTCAACAGAAGGAAGTTGAACGGTTCAGCCTAGAAGATTTGTTAAGATTAAAAGTGTATCGAGAACAGAGAAATTCTCATTTCCCAGATTATTTGTTTCATAGACTAGAGCCAAAGGCAAAACAAGTTATAGTTGCAATGACTTCTCAAGTACTAGTACTAGTTCAAGAAGAAGAAATCGCCAATGTTCAACAGGATGATAATATTATCCAGAATTGGGAAGAATTAGAGAAGTCACTGTCAGAGACTGATACCCCTGCCATTCAAAATGCCATTCGGTCATAAACCATGCCTATTGTGGGTGCTACAAGTTCCATAAATCATACAGGTGAGCCAAGTATGTAGCATGTTTCTGCTGATATAGATAAATCCAAGAATCAGGAAGAAATAAGAGAAACCTCATTCACTGCAGAGGTTTCCAAAATTATTCTTGAGAAAATATAGATCCAAGGACACAATGATACAGAGGAGAAACCAGAAAAAACACCAGCCCAAGATATGGAAATCATCTTAGCTTTTCCAACTATTGAAATACTCCTAAAATTTGAAGCGATACCTCCATTGGATGTGTTTTATAGTCCAAGGCACAAAGTTGTCATGACCAGGTCAAAGAAGAAGAGAAAGATGGAAGAATCTCCAAAACTGCCTATAGATTCAAGAGTAATGCGAGTCCTTTGGAAAGGAACTAAATCATATCCAGGGAAATATCTTAATAGATTATCTCAATTTTTAGGTTCTTATGCAAATGAAACTATTGATAAGGCAACAGAGGTTGAATCATTGATTATAGAAAAGGACCAGAAAATTTCTCAAATGGAGCAAGTTTTCTCTGATGAAAAGAAAAGGATCGAGAAGGAGCTTCAGTCAAGCATCAATAATCTGCAAAAACAATTTGAAGGTCTCAAACTCAAACTTGAAAATGAAATTAAATAAAAAGATCAAATAATTCATCAAATGCAGCAGAATATTGAAAAGCTCTAGCACAAGCCTGAAATCAATGAAGTAAAGAAAGAAGCAACATATTTGGAGGCATTACTGGCAACACAATGAGCAGTTTTGTATCAGAAGTATAATCATATTCAAGAGAAAGTTAAGACCAGTGATCAATTAGTTACTCAGATTTCCAATCTGAGAACTTATTAGGAAGAAATATATGACAAGGTGTCAAAATACATAGATTGGCAAGACACTACACAGGGTAGAGCAGACGATCTCCCTCATCTTGAAGAATCAATTAAATATATAATATTTGGAGATTGGGATATTAAAATTAAGAGCGTTGAATTATCTATTATCGGAGCTAAGAATTTATCTTCCAGCATCTCTGAGTATATAAAAGATTCTCTTCTGCAAGCCAACCTGTTTCATGAAGCATCAAAAGACACCTTGCCAGATATCAGTTTCCTAAAGAAATCCTGGAAAGAGACATCAAACATAAAATCTCTTGACATAGAAAATCTAACAAGGTTAAATGTGGATATTTATTGGTACTTGTTGATTAAGTCTCATAACCAATTGATAATGTTGAGGTGCCTCTCCAATGCAGCAGCGCAGTTTCTTCCGACACTGAATGATGCAGTATTCACGTGACAAATGAGAATGCATCCAATTCATCCCCCCCAGCTCAAACATATGATCAAAGCCTGCAAGCTCAAAGATCAACTAGAGAGTGAATCCGGGAGACAGTCATAGACGGTTACAACTTATGCATTTTATTTTCCTAGTTTATAGTTTGATAGTTTAGAGTAATATTAGAAGACTTCTTTTACAAGTCTTCTACTTTTGTAATGTTAATTAGTATTTAAACCCGTTTCATGCATTTAGAAAGGGGTCCAGAATTTTGAGAAGACTACTTTTGGAACTTACACTACTATTTGAATGAAAGTTATCTAATTGAAAGTATGAACCTTGAAGCTATATTTTCAGATCTAAAGCTATGATGCAACGGGTACTATTATCTGTGTATTTATTGTTTTATGTTTCTAAAATTTTGGCAAACTTATTTCTGTCTATTCATTTCATTTTGATAAGCATTAAAGTGATATATGTTCTTATCATTATTGATATAATATATTGAACGATATGCTATAAGATGTGAGACTTAGAGATATTTTATGTGATTAATGCTATTCACCAACTAAATCAATTAAATTGATTTAGTTTTTTAAATGTGCTTATATTCATTAAGTATGCAATGATCTATATTATTTCATGCTTGTGAAATTCTATGCCTTAATCATATAAATGAATCCAATCCCAGGAAGTAGTTATATTAGTTTTAATTTATGTTATCATTAGAATAAATCACCCCGCTAGTGTTGATTTCATTTCTTTTGTTATATGAACTCTCTTTATATGGGAAACTGATCCCTTTATCCCTAGTCGGACCCACCATTTTCAACGGAAAAGGAGTTGTTTTAAGCTCTTGACTAGGTGGAATCCCTAATGTTGAGGAAGTCACTTTCCAACCTTCAACAGGTAAAAAAAGTAAATCGTATCGCCAACAAATGGTTTTGTTGCTAGAACCTGTGTATTTCAAGGGGGTCTAGATCATGATGTCAATGATTCTCAAAGGTGATATCCAAGAGTGGTGGGATGAGAATATTGACTCATTTATCTTACATCAAGCTCAACTAATAGAAAAGAACTTGTAATGGGTTAAGGACGAATTCTTAAATGCAAGACTTCCATGCGACCAATATGAACTTTTTTGGTGCAAGTTTCCTGGGGAGCTACATAATTGGTTGAGAAGATTATAGATTAAGATGACGAATAGGTGTTATACAAAAAATTTTCACCGTCCCTGAAATCCCTTGTCTGGCATATTGGAGGGTCATTCCCGTGACTTGTGAATAGTGTCATACTTTGCAAATGCCTTCTTTGTATCCTTCTGCATAAGGACATCATTTCTCCTATTGGACATTTCCTCAAAAAGCACACAAAACTTATGTTTTTGCCTTGGCGCAGATAGCCAGTTTACCCCTCGCGCTAGTGTGGAAGATTTGCACTAGAGCCCGTGACACCTGGCACTCTGTCTGAGTGCAGCCCCCACACCAAGCTGTTTTAGGAATGTTTTTAAAAAATTATAGGCAGAAGTTTCCTTCTAACCACCTCAGGGATGAGTCACTGGAAGTGGTTAAGTTGATGAACCAGAGATCTCTCTCTTTAGGTAGTGGTTTTTACCTCCCATGGAACACTCCTTAGAGATAGGCCTCCCTTTCATAATCATAGGGATCCTAACCTCTCCCTCTCCCTCTATATAAACATGCCTTCTCCCTTTATGAAAGCTAGCTAAACATATAGCCAAGGAGATGAACTTGGAGAAGAATACTATAGCTGAGTAATTGCTATTAAGAAGTTAGAACCAAGGAGAACTTCGTAGAGAGAGTCCTGTCCGAATTCCCGACGAGCCTTTGTGAGACGCGCTCCACTTGAACCCTATTGGAGGAGACCGCAACGTCAAAGCTTGGTTGTACTCTTCCTTTAATTTATTAATATACTCGACTATGGTGTTGGTTCCATTTTTGTGTTATGTTGTTTATGTAATGAAATTGATTTAGTCCTCTTCGACTGAATCATAGTTACGAATGTGAATTAGTATGTTGTATATCGTCGTTGTTTCTTGTGTGTGTGCAGGTGTCCGAGCGTGAAAGCGAGCGGATCATGATTTTTCAAACCAAGAGCGAGGAGCGAGCCACTCTTTTCGACGACAACAACAAAATAGGACCTCCCGTAAGTCATCTATCGAATCTCCGTCCATTCGTTAACTAGATATCAATATTATAGCTTGTCTTGTTTGTGGCTAGACCCACTTTAGGGCTAGTGGGATCACCTCTTTCCGCAGAGGGGATTTACTTCACCAACAAATTGGCGACTCCGCTGGGGAATCAGTGCGAGTTTGTATTTCACCCATTAGGTCTTCTTTTGGTATTTTCTTGCTTGCTTTACCTTTTCTGATTATTCTGCTAAGTCTAAGACCCTTGTTCAGCTCCAGAGGGTCGATCTAACCTTTGTCTTTCAAAATTTTCCCTTTTTCCTAAGTGAATTGGCTTGGCGTGATTTCTATTTAGACAGATGCACCGATTGGCGCTAGTTGCTAGTGTTGCACCCGCGCCATCCCTTGTTTGGCACTGATTACAGCCAAATAGCTGCACCGACCCTTTTAGGTTTTAGAGTTTGGTCTCTTTTGAATATTTTTGGTCAGTGCTTGTGCTTCTAGGTTATTTTTAAGTATGTCTTGAGTTCTTTGGGATTGTTTTTTATTGTGATCAACTTCCTTCCTTTGGGTGTTTGTCCGTTTCCTGTCAGCATCGAAGCCTTAGGGTTTTTGAGTGCTTTGGTATGCTGAGCCTCCTATAGGAGTTTGAGCCTTTTTGTTTCACAATCAACTTCATTCCTTGTCTGGTTGGATTCAGCTCCCTTGATCCATTTGAGTGATTGGATTGGTTGAATGATTCTTGACTCTTTCGTTCAATCTTGCTTCTTGTCACTCTAGGCATAGATCACACTGCTTGTATGGGTCTGTTTTGAAATCTTTCTTCGATTTGAGAGATTGCAACATTGGTTTTAGTTTTGTTATGTTTGTTTTGGGTTGATTGAAATTATTTCGCTTCAACTTTCGCATTAACGTTCTCGAACTAGTGTTTTGGTTTATTTTTCATGTCATTTAGTGCACTGTTTTCTCTATTACATTGAAAAATCCAAAAAAAAATTGCATTCTTGTTTGCATTATGAAATTGGAAGTCTTTAGCACATCTAGCATTGGAAAATTCTAGGAAATATTGCTCATTTTCATTAACTTGCATCGGATACTGTAGTGGATCTTTCCGCACGTTATCATTATTTGTTATCGCTTGAAAACACCTAAATTTCTCGTAGATAGCTTTTCATCGAACGAAATGATATCTTTTGGCATGTAGCTTGCATTTAGGGATTCTGGAGATCCAACATTCGGTAGGACTTTGGAGTTGAAACATAAATACAAGGTAAACTTAAAATTTACTCAATTAACCTAAGGCAACATTGAAACCTAACGAAACATCTCGTAGTCTAAGTTAGAGACATGCTCTAATGTCTTTAAACCTAGCAGTTGTCACTCACCATCTGGCTTTAGACAACACTAGTATGGACTTGCACTCCCCGTACCGTCAAGTATATAAAGGGAGACCCCTCTAGGTTGCAATCCTTTTATCCGTAGGAAGTAGAGTCTGTCGCCTTGTAACCGTGATACATCGGACACATCATTCAGAGAGACTACCTACACGTATGTCAAGTCCTTGGTCATTCTTCTTTCATTTGATCACCAAGGTGTATATGACAGTTCACAGAAACCTGGTACACCCTTCTACCTAGACTACCTAAGCAGTCATTTTCGATCTTTATTGACTCCATAAATTTGAAAATATCATCAAGCACTTGTCCTTTCACGCTCACTTAAAACTGAAAGTGACTAGAGTCATATTTTTCCTGTTTCTTGACTCTTAAAACATGAAACAACGAAATTTTGGTTTCAATGTGGTAAAATAAACTACCTACGATTACACGCCCATTAAATTTCGATTGCTTGGCCTGTCTTTGTTTGCCTTGGTTTTTATCCAAGAGTCTTCATTTTCAATATTTTTTCTTTTCTAGTGTACTACAGTCACAGTGGAGGAACCGTCATTTTTGTCTAGTGGTAGTCCTTTATCAGACAATTCATCTGAAACTTCTCAAACCTCTAGGTCTTCCGAGCTTCAACAGCCTATTCTCCCGTCAGAGTACCCCTTTGGAGAACTATTTGAGTTCACTTGGCCTCTTTCAAATGCTTGGTTTGGGTTTGGAGCTGGGGAGCATTTCCCCCCTCTTACATCAGGATTGCCATTTTTGGCTGCTATCATACCTCTTAGTCCCCATAGTATTTTACAAGATCTCATGGCGGATCTAGACATGGACTCGTCTGGTCCTATTGGCAGTGAGGGGATTCCTGTTTCTGATGAAGAATACCAACTTTTCCCAGAAAACATCCCTCAAGAGTCTGCTCAATCTTCACCATCGGTGTCACTTCCAGCCGGATATAGGTCTTTGGTTCAGATTATGGCCGGTATTGCCTCCATGGCATCATCAACTCCATCAAGGGGTCCGGTCCTTCCATCATTAGGGATGTCGCCAACGACACCTGTATCATCAACACCTTTTGTTACATCTGTCCCAACTAGACCTACAATCTGCGTGGATGCATCGGCACCGGTTGTCACCACTTAGTCGTCATGGGCTTCACCTTCAGTAGAGACTTCAATTTCCATTGCAATCCCCGATGGCTTGTCTTTCGAGGAGCATCGGCTGGATACTCAACAGCAGAGCTCCCAGACTTACTAGTCCCCTCAAGATTCTGGTGAGCCTTATCTTTCTCATTATGACACGGTCGGTAACCCCATTTATGCACTTCCGTTTCATTATGATGAGTACTGTAACCCTATCTATTTGCTTGCTCTGGAAGCTTATCAATTCCTTTCTAGTTTTAGACCTACCTTGCCTGTGCAACCTTCTAACCAATAGGGACAACCTTCGATTCAGAAATGGTATGCTTACGACCCACAAGGACAACCCTTTCAGGGACAACCTTCGATCCAGCAAGGGTATGCTTACAAACCACAAGGATAGCCCTTTCAGGGACAACCTTTGGTCCAACAAGGATTATTTTATAATCCGCAAGGACAGTCTTACAATCCACAAGGAAAACCTTTATAAGGTCAGCCTATGATCCAACCTAGGCAACCTCAAGGACCTGCTGGGCAATCGATATATCAACCAGGACCTTCATATGGTCTTGGGGGCAAAATTTATCCATCTCAAAGGCAACCTTTTGTGCAACCACAATAACCATACCTTCCAATTGGTCCAAAT
This sequence comes from Pinus albicaulis, assembly GCA_034641835.2. Lineage (NCBI taxonomy): Eukaryota > Viridiplantae > Streptophyta > Pinopsida > Pinales > Pinaceae > Pinus > Pinus albicaulis. The sequence goes on from CM076584.1 coordinate 1,028,763,570, forward strand.
TTTGCACAGCCAGGGCCATCTTATGGTCCTACTCCAGGTCAACCTAGTCATCAGGCACAACCTGGTCCACCACAAGTAGGGCCATCTTATTGTCCTGCTCTAGGTCAGCCTACTCATCAGGCATAACCTGGCCCGTCACAGCCATCAAGCCAACCTGCTCCGTAGGGGCAACCTGGTGGCCCTTGTCAGTCAAGTCAACCTGCTTAGCAAGGACAACCTGCACAGACAGTTCACCCTGCTCAGCCACCACTCTACTCTAAACCACAATCGGGTCAACCTGAGTGCCCGATTTATCCAGCTCAGCAAGGCCCTACTTATCAGTAGCCCGTTCAACCCCAAGGCGCTTATTATCCTTGAGGTCAATATCGACTGGTTTACAATGTGCCTCAAGGTTCTGCTTATTACCCTCAACCGTCGAGCTATACTTACATTCCGCAGAAAAATATTTATGCTTCTCAATCAGGACCCTCATATACTCATTATCAGTATCCTAGTCCTCAACCTCCGTATCGTGGTCCTCAGCCGCCATATCAGCTGAACTATCTGGCTTATACCCCTTATGGTCCGAATCCTTCAGGACAGAACCAATGGGGGTAGAGTTACACTCAACCAGGATGGAATGTGGGCATAGGTCCTTATCGAGGGCCTGCTATGCCTTTCAACCCTCAATTACCCTTTCTCGCCACGTTGGAATTACCGAATGTGTCCAAATTAACGAATGATCCAATACTTCATAATCCATATTGGCCTCCAGTTCCAACCAAGGTTCCTGGTGATTGCCCCAAGTTTGAGGGCAAGTATGGAGAAGACCCCCAAGAAAATGTCATGACATACCATTTATGGTGTTCTTCCAATTCTTGGGTAGATGACTCTATTCAACTCCGTCTTTTCTAGAGAACTCTCAGTGGAGCTACTGCTAAGTGGTACATCGAGTTGTGTCATGGTATCTTTCAAAATTTCAAATCTCTTACTATGGCGTTCCTTACTCATTTACAGTTACCGTTTCGTTATGAAGTCGGGACGCATCTCCTAACATCCTTGAAACAGGACCGGGCTACCCATATCTCAGACCACATTCATGAATGGAGACGTCGTCGCCGCCTGATCAAATTCGAAATTCCTGATCAGCTTCTTACCCATTGGTTCACTACCTCTTTTTTCAATCAGATTGAAAAAGACATAGCCATGGGGGAATGTGTCACTGAGGAGCAAGCCATTGCTCGTGCCCAAAACCTTGATTTAGTGTACTCTAAATCGGGCATTTTGTATGATATCTTGATTGATGCCCTGCGACCTGGGACCTATAAAGCGCCATCCACTCCATCTGTCGACAATGTTATTGGTTTCGTGTCTCAGAATTCACGTAAGTCTTCCAACACTGGGAAGCAAAAGTCTTCCAATGATTCTTCTTCTTAGCCTACCCCAGATTCTGGCAAAACCTCAGAGGTCAACGTCGTTCAGGCCAATCTTGCAGAAAAGACATCCAAGGGGAAAAATAAGGGCAAAGAAAAGGCCAAAGCCGATGCCCCAAAACCAGAGTCGTCTAAACCTCATGCTGATGTTGGTTCACAGCACAAGCCGAAGTGTCCCTGTCTGATTTGTGATGAGGAACACTACACTAAGGATTGTCCTAGATGAGCAGAAGTTAGTAAATTGCTAAAAGGCACTAAGGGAACTCCAACTGTCCTCAAGGAACCTTTTCCATCTCAGCAAACTTAGATGGTCGATCAACCCGTGCCATCTGCACCATTTGGCTCTCAAGTGTTCATGATGAGCGGTTTTGCACCTGTTTCCATCGCTACTCGGTTGAAAGATTATACTGGATCATGCCAGGTAACCGGGAAAGAGATCGTTGATGGTCCTCCTCCCCCACCTGCCTCTAGTCCTCTTGAAATTGAAAGGCCCAGTGTTGAACCCGTTATACGACCACCTTCTAAAGGTGTTCTCCGGAAATCTTCTTATAATCCTAACGCCCATGCTGCTCAGCATTACAGTATTTTTGAGGATTTAGCACAGGTGCCATCCACGATTTCCATGTTAGAAGTGCTTCAGAGTTGTATGTCTAAGCGGAAAGCGTTATTATCTGCGATCGACAGGATCGATCCTGTTGATTCTAGCCTTCTCTCTCTCGACTTAGAGAATTTTGTTCCCTGAATTCTACACCAGATTGCGCTTATCATATAAGTCGGAATTAACGGTCTCAACATCCATAGAGCTGTTGTGGACGAAAGTGCATCCACCTGTGTCATGTCATCTGCTTGCTGGAAGGTTATTGGCTCTCCAACCCTAACTTCGTCACCTAATTCCCTCGAGGCATTTTATGGAAGGGAATCGAAACCCTTGGGTGTTCTCGCCAGCTTTTCAATCACGTTGCAAGGAAAGACGGTCAATGTCAAAGTAGAAGTAGTTGATGCTAAACTCAATTATAATCTTCTACTCAGTTGCAGTTGGACTCACGTTATGCTGTGCATTCCGTCCACCCTCTTTCATCTTCTAAAGTTTCCACATGAGGGAAAAATCATTACTATCGACCAGTTGTCCTTCTTTACCTCATCTTCTGAGAACAACGTTCCATACGTGGATCAGATTCCTTCTCCCCTCGACAGCACAGGGCCGGGTCTTTTCAAAGACCCCACCCTCATGGGTAACTTTCCCCTTCTTCCACCAGCCATTCAAGTTAATATGATCTCTTGGTCGGATGACTCGTAGATTTTCCCTTTACCTGAATAGGTTGATTCATTTGGGGATTCGATGTTGCTCAGTCCAATTGAAATCAATTATTGTGAGCTTATAGTTTCATCAGATTCTTCCCCTTCTGAGGATGCTCCTTTGAGCATGTCTCTCGACATTTATTCTCAATCCCCCTAGCTCGGTGATACAGATTCGCCTGATCCTTTGAAAAAGTGTTTCCATCCGATGAGGCTATCATGGAAACCATGTCTCTCGAAGACCTTCCATGGAGCGATGGGCATCATCGTTCCTCGTTTATGCCTGGTCTCGGGGCAATATCTAACTTTCTTGAGTGTTTTGCGTCTCAAGTTCTTTCTCCGCCACTTCAAACACCTATCTTGACTCACAAAGTCTTCTCTGAAGGTAACTTGAGTAACATCACCCAGACGATGCCTATCGACATTTCCGTGAAACCGGGAATTGTCGAGAACATCCATGTCGGAGTCACTTGCTCTTCCGATGAATTCCAAGTGTACACTAGCCTCTTTCATGAATTCTGTGATGTTTTCACCTGGTCTTACGAAGATATGCCTGGAATCGATCCCAGTATTGTAGTGCATGAGATTCCCACCTACCCCAATGCGAAGCTTGTTTTCCAGCGTCTTCATCCAGTGCATCCTCGAAAAGCCGCCGCCATAAAATCTAAAGTTAAAAAACTTCTTAAAGTGGGTTTCATTTATTTTATCCCTCTGACAAAGTGGGTTTCTAACATTGTTCCTGTGGATAAGAAGCAGGGAACAATTCGCGTCTGTGTTGACTATCGTGATATTAATCGAGCCTTCCCTAAGGATAACTATCCCACCCCTTTCATCAATCAGATCATTAACAATTATGCAGGGAGTGAGATTTTTTCCCTTATGGATGGATTTTTTGGCTATAATCAGATCAACATCCCCATGTCCGATCAACACAAGACCAATTTTATCTGTCCTTGGGGAACGTTCACATATAAGAAACCCCCTTTCGGCTTGAAGAATGTTGGGGCTACGTTACAGCATGCGATGTATTATGCCTTTCACAATATTCGTCATATTGTTCAACCATACCTGGATGACCTTCCGGCTTATTTAGCTGTGCGAAAAGACCATCCGGACCATCTCTGCTAGATATTTCTTCGCTGTAGACGCTACAACATTCTGCTCAATCCACATAAATGTGTCTTCTGCGTCGACTCCGGTAGACTGTTAGGGTTTATCGTATCCAAAGATGGAATTCTCCTTGATACGCTTAAGGTTGAGGCTATTGTTAATCTCCCCTCTCCATCCTCATTACACCATCTCCAGAGTCTCCAAGGGAAAGAAAATTTCTTACGTCGTTTTATCCCGAACTATGCTGAAGTAGCTAAAGGGTTCACACGACTTTTAAAACAGGACATCCTTTTTTGTTGGGATGAGATTGCTTAGCAATATTTTGATACGCTTAAGATGTTTCTTGTCGATGCTCCTCTATTATGTCCTCCAGATTATCATCGTGATTTCACCCTCTATCTAGTTGCTGCCTTCAGTATGATCGCCATGGTTTTGGTTCAAGATGATGATGATGGTAACGAGCATGTTATTTACTACTTGTCTCGAAACCTTCTCAAACCTGAAATGCATTATACGCATGTTGAGAAGTTAGCGCTAGCTGCAGTCTAGGTCGTCCAGCGTTTTCATCATTATATCCTTTTACGGACGGTAACCGTGATTTCTGATTGTAACCCCATGACCTATATTTTGTCTCGATAGTTGCTGGGGGGGAATTACTCGAAGTGGATCGTTATCCTCCAAGAGTTTGATTTGGAATTTACTACCGCCAAATCAAAGAAATCACTCGTTTTAGTTGATCTGATTTGTTCTCTCCCCACCGACTCTTCTCCTTCTTATTCCAAGGATCATATTCCGGATGAAACTCTTTTGTTGATTAGCACCCTCGATACATGGTACGGTGATATCATCGTGTATCTCCAGACTTCTACTTTTAGGTCTGAGTTGACGAAATATGCCCAACGCCGCTTTAGGCATTAGTCGCAACCTTATCGTATTGTCGAAGATACCCTCTATTGTGTTGGAGTCGATTTCATGCTCCGCTGATGTGTGAAACTTGAGGAAGCTGAGAAATTTTTAAATGACTGCCACAGTGGCGCCTGTGGTGGTCACATGTCTGGTTATGCCACTGCACAAAAGATCCTTCGTGCTGGCTATTTTTGGCCGTTCATTTTTAAAACTGCATTGTCGCAGTACGCAAATGCCATGTGTGCCAGATATATCAACGCAAGATGTGTGCGCCACTGGTTCCTTTACACCCTGTCATTACCGTTGGTCCTTTTTCCAAATGGGGCATTGATTTTATGATGTGTAACCCTCACTCTGCCGGGGGGCATGCCTATATTATCGTCGCCATCGATTATTTTACAAAATGGGCCAAAGCAATGCCTACACTAGCTGCAGACGGTAAGACAACTGCACAATTCATATTCAATCATGTTATTACTCAGTTTTGTGTCCCTCAAGCCATCGTTATTGATCATGGTTCACATTTTCGGGACTATATGATGGGGGAGCTGACGTCTAAGTTGGGTCTGCGTCATGACAGCTCAACACCATACTACCCTCAAGCTAACAGCCAAGTTGAAGTCGTATACAAATTTCTCGTTACGATGCTACAACGAAAAATTGGGATCCATAAATCAAATTGGCATCTCATGTTTTTTTCAACTCTATGGGCTTACCAAACATTGATTAAGAGTGCAACTGGATTCACCCCATTTCTATTGGTGTACAGTCTGGAAGATGCTCTTTCGATTGAGTGTGAAATTACTTCACTCAAATTAGCTGTGGAATTACTGCCTAATACTTCACCTGAGGAAGAGTGTCTCCTCTATTTAGAGATATTAGATGAAACTCGTCGTTTAGCTACTTTGGTCATCGAAGCAAAAAAGAAGCGAGACAAAGCTCACTTTGACCAAATAGTTTCCCCTCGTTCTTTCATCGAAGGCGACCTTGTTCTCCTATATGACCAAGCTCATGACAAGCTAGGGGCAGGTAAATTCCAACCCATGTGGCATGGACCCTACATCATCAAACGTGTGTTATAGAATGATACTTATGAGCTTATTTATTATGAAGGTTATCCCTTAGCACAACCCATAAATGGGTTGTATCTGAAAAAATATTATGCTTGAGTCATTCATGCATGATATGTGTACATAGGTGGTTTTTTCATTTTTCTGCATGTTTAGGTTTGATGTGCTTTGTAAGCTTTTTCTACTTATTGGGTCTTTCTGGTTATGCAAATTTCTATTGCCCCTTATGTCGGTTTCACAGATGGTGCTTCCCGCAGTACCAGGAGCTTGTCTTCTGCAGCCTAGGTAATTTATAATCCTGCTGGTGAGTTGATTAAACTACAAGGTATTTGTCTAGGAAAAACTACAAACAATGTCCCTGAATATAGTGTTGTTTTGGAACTATTAACTGAGGCAGTTAACCTTAGCATATGCACATTGCTTGTAAATCTAGATTCACAACTTGTTGTTCTTCAACTTAACAGTCATTATTTGGTCTGAAACCCATGCATTTTGAGATTGTATTTACGTATTCGTTTTCTTGAAATACATTTTTATTTCATCACATATCAACATATACCAAGACAAATGAATACATTAACTGATGCAGTGGCTAACATTGTGTTAGATAGACATTTTCATAATTTATAAAACGTCATCATATGTAAATAGACCCATGTAGAAAATAAATGTGTATATATATATATATATATATATATATTGATTTTTTGCAGCATGTGCATCATAAAAACCCAAAAAATATATATGAATGTTTCAGTTACATCCCGAGACAACATGTCTCTCAAAATATGTAGAAATAAAAAGCCTAGGTGCCTAATCAACATGGTGCTCATGATAGCACGTCACTGTTCATACCAATCGCCTCAGAAAGTGGTGAATACGACTCGGAAACCCTACAGTATGCCTCTGGTAGGCCCGTGGAACATCATCAAGGTAAGCATAGTCCAAGATCCCAGGGCGATCCCCTCCAGATTTTGTACTATCTCCTCCTCGCCGCCCTCACCATGAGGATCGAAATCGCGAGGAGTTCGCCTTGCAATCGGTGACATACTTGCAGGCCTCTCTAGGCCAACGTCTGCATGCATATAAGATTAACTATCAGAACATGCATATATACCAAAAAATCATAAACTCATGAAAATAAAAAATGAGTCTCACCTAGCTCTTCATCCCAGTCCTCTCCCTCCAGGAGCGGGAGGTCTAGATCACTGGTGAAGTTGGCACCAGAGTAGGGCCAGTCCTCCACGATAATCAGTTGTCGGTGGAGCCATTCGAAGAATTCTAGCCTCTAGGACATCTGTTGGCTTCCCCCTACTCTAAGCATCAGCGCAGCCCATCGGGGGCCATCCATGGTTCTCTGGGTGGTGGCATCGGGACAATGACCTCTTGACGCTGGCATATCGGTAGTCGTTCCAAGAAGAATGATACCAAAATGGATCCATACCCAAACTGCTTCAATTTGGTCTTCTTGCACTTGGTTAGTTGCCACTTAATGTTAATAGTCACAGCCTCTACCCAATTGTAGAGAGTTGGGGTCAGGCAGTCTACGGCAAGAAGAAGTTGTGCCTTTTTGGCCTCATGCGGTGCTTGCGATCCTGTAGCCCGCGTGATAGTGTGCAACACTACTTTTAGTGCCAGATCCGAGATGGCTTGGATGTCAACCTTTCCGATCCCTATTCCTTTACGTGCCCCTTGGCACACCCTATCGATCACCATCCCCATACTCTCCCTAGAGGGACGGGTACCGGTCAGCATAGGGACTGCACCCCTCCGTGACAATCCTGTGATAAAATACACATTAGAGACTTCAAGTTCAGGTTCCTGATCTCGAAGCACGAACTTTTCTTGGTCTTCATCCCATATGCTTATCAAATACTGAAGAAATTCTGGCTAAGCCGGGAGGAACGATGTTAGGAAGAATTTCTTTAGCCCACAGTCTCTAAGGGCATCCATGCACTGATCATTCTCCATGGAAGGTTCATCTTCCTCACTGTGTTCTCTCTCTTTCCACTCAATCACCATTCTTTCTGCTTGGTACCTGCACACATTGTTCATATGAGCATTGTTAGTCTACTTGGGCATTGAAATTTGCAAACAATTGACTACATTTTCCTTAAATTTATGCGGATTTTTGGGTTACGCGGTTGGCATGCCCTCTGTGTTAAAAAGGGGGGATTTGTGTGGGTCTTTTCCCAAAAGCCGCACCAACCGCGATGCCCTAATTTTGACAAATCCTTTCCTAAGGAATCAAAATGAAAAATACAGGTAATGAAATTTAGCTTAAAATATGGCAATTGGTGTTGGCTCTTACCTGAGACTGAAGGATTCAAGATTGGTTCACTGGATCACTCGCAATCGTCGCCACAAGATCGCAAAGCAAATGGGTCACTGTTGATCCACAAAGAGGTAAAAGTGAAAAGTAAATAATTTTTACCACTTATGGCATTTTATAACTTTTGAGAATCATAAATTAGGTTTTAAAACATATTTGTCAATTGTTTTATCATATTATTTTCGAGAAATAGGTTTTACACACGTCTTTTGTGTAGCGACAGGTTTTCACATGGTTATGACAAAGAAACGAGTTGTATTTTATACTTTTTCGGACTCAGTAAAAACATGAAAAAGTCACTACTGGAGTCACTTTTCAACTCTTTTCTAACTCTCTAAAACTGAAAAGATTGCCGAGACGCTTGTCGTTTTGAACTTGTTAAATGGATGCAAAACGATATCTACCCAGTATATGTTTACCCCTTTTTCGGGCTGGGATAGATTATTTACGAAAAAGGAATACCTTAGCCTATCACGACTAAGAGGTTCTCTCGGGTGTTGTTTTCTACCTTTTCAGATCTGAGAGAATATTTACGAAAATGGCCTTGCTAGATTTTTCCTTTCCGCTTTCTTTTCAAACTCTCTAAACATGAAAAGATGCCGAGTTCTCCCTTTGTCAGACTCGTTAAAAACTGTTGACATTGGACTCTGTCATTATGACGTTACTCGAGTTCCTCCTTCCTAGGGCTCAAAAAATGTACTAGGTTGGATTTGTTTGAAGGACAAACTTACATTGCAAGCATATGCTATCCCCTTCAAGCTTGTTTACAAAAATAATTGGGGTACTTGCCAGAAATAGTGGGGGAAAATGGAACCAGACTTTATTCGGCAGTATGTCACTCTTGAATATGGCACTTGTCTGCATTCGTGTCAGGTTGGGGACATCTCACTTCGTCATTTTTTTTCCTCCATGGGTTTGGGTAATCTCTTTTGACAGCTCATCTGCTCTTTGCCACGTCACCATGACCTCAGATCCCTTGATGTCAAATACTGCCAAATCCAGTGTCGTTCCACCAATATGTTCAAGAGAATTTTTTCCTCTGCAATTTTCAACCTCCCTCTGATTCTCTGTTGGTATTGATTCAAAAATCATCATATTCCTCTATCTTGTGTCAATGATGTGGGAAACATCATGGCCCTCCTTCGACCAGGTCACTTCCTGTCGACTTCGGCTCATTTTCCAGGAAGCTGATCTAGAGACTCCCTTCAGGTGCCTTGGAGCTTACATGCCTTAATGGTAAGTTTTTTGCATCCGATGTAGGTTCACATCATTGGCCTTCGATCAGATGATTCTGCGAGTGTTCGATGCCAGATCACTGTTCGCATTCCGTGGATTGTACCGTTTGTACCTTGAGAGCCATTGTCATTATTGGTGGTTTCTCTCACGTCTGTTAACAACTCTCATTATTGGCAGGTAATCAGACGATGTTCCTGCATGTTCGAGTTCAACTCTTCTATTCGCATGCTCGAACTTGTACTTTGTTCGGATCAGGATGGAGCGCAAGACTCTAGATTTTTTCTGATGAAATCCAGGGTGCGGGTTCTTTGTGGATTACTATGAATTATTAAATGAATCTTCTGATTGGATGGCTACAACCATACATGAGTCTATTTTTTGATCCTTATTGATGGATGGCTGCGTCCATACCTCGAATCCCACTTTTTGTGTACTCTATTATGGATGGCTGAGCCCATGCCACATATCATGTATCAGAGATATCAGTTGTATTTGTACTTGCAGGTTTTCTGACAGCAGTGTTTGGGTTGAACACATTCTCATAAATCATTTCACCCCTCCCTCTCTCTCGGACCTCATGCTTTAGGGGGCATCTGTTACACAACATTTTGTCACCGCCCATGCAATCCCTCTTCCCGCATATTGGAGGGTCATTCCCGTCACTTATGAACAGTGTCATACTTTGAAAACACCTTCTTTGCATCCTTATGCATAAGGACATCATTTCTCCTGTTGGAAATTTCCTCAAAAAGCACACAAAACTTATGTTTTGGCCTTGGCGCAGATAGCCAGTTCACCCGTCGCACCGATGTGGAAGATTTGCACTAGAGCCCGCACCACCTGGCGCTTTGTCTCAGTGCAGCCCCCGTGCCAAGCTATATTAGGAATGTTTTTTAAAAATTAGAGGCAGAAGTTTCCTTCTAACCACCTTAGGGATGAGTCACTGGAAGTGGTTAAGTTGATGAGCCACGGATCTCTCTCTCTAGGTAGTGGCTTTTACCTCCCATGGAACGCTCCTTAGAGATAGGCCTACTTTCCATAATTATAGGGATCCTAACCTCTCCCTCTCCCTCTATATAAACATGCCTTCTCTCTTTATGAAAGCTAGCTGAACATATAGCCAAGGAGATGAACTTGGAGAAGAATAATATAGCTGAGTAATTGCTATTAAGAAGGTAGAACCAAGGAGAACTCTGTAGAGAGAGGCCCGTCTGAATCCCCGACGAGCCTTTGTGAGACGCGCTCCACTTGAACCCTGTTGGAGGAGACCGCAACATCGAAGCTTGGTTGTAATCTTCCTTTCATTTATTAATATACTCTACTATGGTGTTGGTTCCATCGTTGAGTTATGTTGTTTATGTAATTCAATTTATTTAATCCTCTTCGACTAACTGATAGTTACGAATGTGAATTAGTATGTTATATATCGTCGTTGTTTCTTGTGTGTGTGCAGGTGTCCGAGTGTGAAAGCGAGCGGATCGTGATCTGTCAAACCAGGAGCGACGAGCGAGACACTCTTTTCGACGACAAAAAAAGCATAGGACCTCCAGTAAGTCATCTATAAAATCTCCGTCCATTCGTTAACTAGGAATAAATATTATAGCTTGTCTTGTTTGTGGCTAGACCCACTTTAGGGCTAGTGGGATCGCCTCTATCTGCAGAGGGGATTTACCTCACCAACAATAGGAAACTCCTTTGAGTTCATAGAACCTAGACTTATACGGATTTATTCGCTTTGCACCAAATTGATACTAAATTGACCAAAGATGTAGATTTATGTGTTCAAGTGACTTTAGAGGGTTATATCATCAAATTTGTTACAAAAGATCAACATTCCTTCTCCAAAACTAAAGAAAAATTCAAGTACATGTAGCATGGAATATTTTTTAAGGAAATTCCCTTGTGGATTAAGATACTAAAGGTAGAAGAAAACCTATTGATGTTCTGGGAGAATAGTGTGGCCTCTTGAAACCCTAAGTACCGGGGGTAGGGTTTAGGGGATAGATGTTGCTCAGTTGCAGAAAATGAGGGGAAGTTACGATGGATGTGGAGGAGTTGCGGAGAGCTCGAGATTTTAAGGCATTAAGAACAGCTAAAATAGCTTATGAATGGCAGGAAAATAAGTTGCAAGAGATTATAAGGAGGAGAAGATAATTGCAAAGTATAGGTGAAGCATTGAGTAGTCTGAGCTTGTGAATAAGAGGAATGGCTAGTCCATAGTCGTGGAATAGTGAAGTAGGATAAGGGTCTCATTCTAGTGAAATAGGAGTATCTAGTGTTGATGTGACAAGAGATCAGTATGGAAAAAATGAAACCCACCAGGAGTTTGAAAAAAAAATAGACACCCAAAACACCTAGACAACTAGTTGTGATGACCGATTAGCACACTCCCGTAGATGATGAAATGCACTTTGTGATAAGACGGTTGTTCTAGGAATATTATTTGGTCCATGGAAGTATAATCCCATGAATTATCAATGCATATAGATCTCTCCATAAACTCCCCTTGGTACTCCATTAGAAGCCTAATGTTTTTCTTTCTAAATTAGTTAAAACTTTGTGATTTAGAAATTTTATAGCAATTATCTAGCTGGTAGTTCTAGTAAAATTGGTATTCTTGGTATTGGTGCTAAGAAAAATTATGTACTTTATTCACAACCTAATTCACAAGGTTTTATGTTAGTCTCACTTGGTCAAGTAGTTATGACAGAGAATATATCATGTTCATTCACTCGGTACCAAGAGTTTTCGAGCTGAGCAAATAAATACATTGAGAAGCACTAGTATTTATGTGAAGCCATTTGTAGGGCTAGAAAGACCCCAAATGCTACTAAGATCATTGAATTTCATGTGAATTTGAGGGGTCAAGAAATCATAAGGTTTATTAAGTTGTGTGATTTTAATCCCAATCCAACTCTTGATGTGATTAAACAAGAATTTATTAAAAAATTCAAACTCCCTCATATGGATCAACAGGTCTTAGCAGAACTATGAGATATTAAACAGTGTGCATGTGAGACTGAATGGGAGTGCATGTAGCAATTTAAGGATGAAATTAGGAAACTAACCTATCTAATTGATCCTCATCATCAAGGAAACAGTTTCATTAAGGCTTTGTCGCCATTAACCCAAACTCCTTTGACGCAACAAAAGGTTGACACTCTACAAGATGCACTAGAGGAAGCTATGAATATTGAAGTGATGGTAGGATATCCACATGAGTATAGGTCGGGTACTACTTCTAGTGATCCCACTATCATTGATTTATAACATCATATTGTTAATTTTATAAAGAGGTTGTAAGATATGAACATTGCACGACCTTTACGTCCACAAGTATGGTGCAATAATTTTCATGTTGAGGGCCATCATACTATTGAATACCCAAGGTTGTGAAGCACAAGTTAGTTTACTATAACTATGGGACCACCTCCACCACCAGTACCTACTGTTAGATTTGTGTAAGTGTCTACAATTCTTCCTTACTGGGGACATACTTAGTATCATGTGCTTCCAAATCATCAAGATATGCCAGCCAATGAGTATTGTGAAATTTGTCGCACTTAAGGACACAAACCTCATATTTTCCATGTTTTATAGATGTACTCAAATTTTCCAAAAATATATATATTTTGAGTTTTTTTGGGTCTCTGACTCCCCATACATATCACTATATAACCTTGGATTCTCTAGTTAGCCACCTTAACCACACTGCATTCCAGGTTAATGAAGCTGCTCAAGGACAAGGAGGAGGCGGCTTAAGAGGGGGGATATTTGGATTTAGAGGCCCTTTTCGATGCTACAATTATGACTAGGGGGGTAATTTTTCCCAAGATTATACACTACCAAGGAAACCCTAGTGTTCCTACTACTAGGTAAACACTCATGCCACCAAGGACTTTCCATAATTGATTGCTCCCTCGGAAGAATGTAACCTCCAAAGGGGTGAAAATTTTATTAATGCAGAACCTAAGGTGCCTAACTAACTTAGTCCCTCAACCAAATATCAAAATTGTAACCAAGGGAGGTAGGAGGAATGGGTAGATAAATAACTACCAGAGAAACCTACTGTAATAAGGCATGTGTCCCCAAAGTGTTGTACAAACAATCCCTTCCGTAGATAGAAGTAGACTCTCTAGTAATAATGAGAGGATATAGCAACAAACCAGAAAAATATGTGCAAACTTTCCTATATTATATCAGAAATTACAAAGTAATATAGATGGCCTACCTCACTCTGATGCTAACACCCATTGGTATCATTTATCGACCTTCTCGTCTCCAATTTAAATCCTCTTTATGCCATTTCGGATGAATACCTGCAAGGAAGATAAAGCAGAGACTACGAAAACATACATGGCATAATTAATTATAACATAAAATATATGATAGATCAAATGGTATTTCCAAGTCCTAGACATAACATAATTTTCATTCTAACAGAATTTCCAAGTGCTAGCCAAGACCTTCAATCACTCCTTTCTCCTTCACAAAATGGAAGCATTTAGGCACAACTGAGCACAAGGATGGCAACAAGCATTGATCAACCATTTGAGAAAAGTAGAGAATTCATTTATAGGGAAGGAGACACAGTTAGGGATCCACGAAATGGGGAATAAGGTCCACATTTTAAGTGGAATATCCATAATTTTAGGAACAAAGCCCTAAAATGGGAGCCCTCAACCCAATCCTCATTCAACAGTTACCAGCTCTCTGTTCTTGAGGCTTCTAGTAGGATAAGCTTCTCCTCAATTTTTGGAGAAACTGCCAGAAGAGGAGTAGCACGTTTTTTCACTTAAATTCCCACGCTGGCAGTGTTAGGCACATATAATGGTGAAGGTGACAAGTGCGACGCATAATACATGTGAATCGCACTGGGCCTGAAAATAGGGTTTTTGGCAAACCTTTCTAGAATTTTTTCAAGGAATTTCTTCTTTGATTCTTCAAAGATGCTCTGATCATGTTTTCATGGTGAACATATTAAAAAATTTTGTCACTTTGCGATATTTTGGGCAAAGTTCGAAAACCCAAGGCATGAGACAGGGAGTGCGACACAATATTGTAAAAATAGATCCCCCCTATAGCATGAAGGTAGAACGAGAAGTGATGGTTGAAATGCTTTGAAATTCAAGGAAAGGAATTAGGAAACCAACATCAAGAGACCTACAAATAAAAAATAATACAATATATATGACTTGTCTTATGTAAGTATGCCAAAAATACATCTCATAATAGGCATTTAAGAATACATCAATCCACGAAATGGATGCAACCATCCGCCTAGAAAGGATCATATGTATGGATTCACAACATGGGCGCAACCATCCATATAGAAGGGATCATGTGTACAATCATGAATACTCCATGCAGCCTGGATTTATCAGATGAAATCTAAGGTATTCATCTTTCTCCTGACCCATCCAAAGTACGAATCTATCCATGTGAATAAATATGTTGAAGTCAAACATGGTAGAGACCACCTAATTACCGATCGATGAGGTAAACTGTTAACAGGTACGAAAGGAAACACCAATAATGATGATGGCCCTAAAGGTACAACAACACAATCTTCAAGTGTGAATAATGGAGCTAAAGTTGAAAAATTGTAGAATCATTCGATCGAAGGCCAATGACGTGGACCTATCATTGAATGCAAAGAACCTACCATTGAGGCATGCAAGCTCCAAGGTACTGAAAGGGAGCTTCTAGATCATCTTCCTAGATAATAAGCTGGAGTCAACAAGCAGCAATCTGTCGAAGGAGGGCCATAATTTTTCCCACATCATCGACACAAAACAAGGGATTTTGCAAAGTTGATGAGAGTCATTTAGGATTCTGGTAGAGAAGGTCAAATGAGGCACAAGAGGTTTGAATTTGCAAACATGACTTCTCTTGAAAAAATCAGCGACACACTCAGATTTTGGCAGCATTTGACTCAAAATGGGATAAATGGTCATGGTGATGATAGGATATGATTGAATGAGAGGCAAATGGATTTACCAAACCCAGAAAGGAAAATGACGAAGTGAGGATATCCCAAACCCGACACGAGATGCTTATGAGTGTCATGTTCAAGAGCAACATCCGACCTTCTATATAGAATAAAAGACATTTTTACTTCCATTTTTCCACACTATTTCTAGAGATTACCTCTTTATTTTTGTTTACAAGCTTAAAGAGGATACCATATGCTTGTCGTATAAGTTCACCATTCAGATGAATCCACCCTTGTAATTTTAGCAAGCCCTAGGAAGGAATAACTCGGTCTCGTCATGGTGGCAAGTCCTGCATCGTTTAAGTTTTACAAGTCCGAAAAAGGTGTAACTCGACATATTTTTCATGTTTAGGGAGTTTGAAAAAGAGGTAGAAAAGAAAACTCCAAAGGTCCCTTTTCGTAGATAGTCCCCCGAATCTGAAAGGTAGAAAACAAAATTTGAGAAAACCTCTTAGTCATGTTTTAATAAGGTATTACTTTTTCATAGTTAGTATATCTCAGCCCAAAAAAATGGTTAATTTTATACTGAGACAACATCAATTCAGTTAATTTAAAGAGCTCAAAATGACAAGTGTTCGATGATCTTTTCATGTTTCGAGAGTCATAAAAGAGCTGAAAGATGGCTCCAAGGGGAGTTCCTTTTTCGTTTATTTTCACGAGTCCGAAAAAGAGATAAAACAAAACTCGTCGTTCACCAATTACTGTCGCCAATTCAAAGTTACCTGTCGCTGCGAATGCAAACAAATGTCACTCTGAACGAGAAAGATATATAACTATAGATAAAAATACATTTTTAAATGGTAAACATAATTTTAACAAGTTGATATAAACCCAAAAGTCAAAAACAAAATTTACTTTTTACCATTTGTAAAATTGGAGAGCATTTTACCCATATTTACCTTGATCTTCAGGCACAGAGTACGACTGATCCGGGAGACGATTCTACATGCCTGTTCTTGCAAGTAATTGTTCTTTATTTCCCCTGCATTTTGGTTGCATTTTTAAGTAATTTGAGCCATATATTGGGTGCCTAGGGGAGTAGTAAAAAATTAGGGCTTGTGGGTGAATAGCGTAGGATTAACCTATCACATCTGCACTATTCGCCCTGGGCCCAACAAGACCAGTGTATTAACAGCACAGAGAAATTCCAACACAATCACATTGGCGCTGAGGGTTAAAAAAATTTCACCAAAGCTCACAGTTTATCAATTCTTTTGGAATTTTTTCTCCATGGAAGGTAACTAATCCTTATTTAATGATGTTTGTAGGTGAATAATGGCCATTGAGTGGAAAGAACAAGGCCATGAAGCCGAATACCAACAAGCTGCACAAAAACCCCAATGTATAAGGGTACTTCGTGATTGTGGGTTACTAAATTTTTTCTGGACCCTAGGGATTCGATCCCAAGAAGATCTATTGCAACATTTAGTAAGGTGGTGGAATGTAGACCACTGTTTTTTTGTGATAGGAGATTATGAATTTGACATAGAGGTGTCTGATATCTATTTTATCACTGATTTATCTAGGAGAGGGCAACCAGTTCATTTTTCTAGTTCTCACCCTGGAGGAGATAGTACATATATGCTTATTCTGAGACATTGCAGTCAGGGATCCCACAAAACAAAGAGTGGGAATATCGACATAAAGACTTCCATACAACCTCCATTAAGAACTGTCCTATTCATTATATCTCGAGTGGCAGGGGTAAAATCCTTACATGAGTAAATCAATTCTCATTTTCAGTATGTTGTGTACTGTCTGAGCCATCCTGTGTTCAACTAGAGTGAAGGACTATTGATAAACATGAAATACCAACCTGCTAAATGTAAGATGAGAAAAATTAAGCATTTTGGCTATGCTTTGATTTTGGTGACATTTTTCTTAGAGCGGGTTACATTGTGTCGGTACCAGTGGATAGAGGTGGGACTTACTGAGCCGAGAGATCCACGATTGATGAGATGGAGCTAGTTGATGCCTCGAGATGGTGGTGGGAACATATGTATTTCCACCCTCCATTATTTGTATGGATGTGAAAAAAACTTATCATGGTAGAAAACTGGGCCTGCACAGGGAAAAAATTCAGAGGAGATCCAGGTCTTCCTTTACCACTAGAAGGATGATGGAACGACTCAGGTAAAAGATTGTTTTTTGAAATTTTTTAAGTTTTTTTTTTTATTGATTACGAACAAAGATTTGGACTAATGATATTTTCATATGTCAGACCAGAGATACCTCTAGGGTTTCTCAATAACATGAAGAGTGGCTCACCAGCTTGAGGATGGTCCCTATGTTGAGGGAGTTGACCCGATGGTAGAGAGAGAGCTAAAGCTAGATGCCTTGACTAGAGGTATTCTACATTACACGACCATCGTTGACGTACCTCTTCGATATCAGAGGCACACCATGGCAGTGTGTGCTCGATTATGCCTTTTATCTCTCATAAAATGTGAAACATTATTTGACATGGTCATTGATTTCACTCATCAAAAGGATAAGGTCTCCTTAAGCCTTTTTCCAAATTGGTATAGGGAAATTTTAGTTTTTACATGTTTAACCTATCCTAAAGTTCAAACCCACCTCCATTCTGGTCATTTCATGTCTCATCAGTCATAATTAGG
This sequence comes from Pinus albicaulis, assembly GCA_034641835.2. Taxonomy (NCBI): domain Eukaryota; kingdom Viridiplantae; phylum Streptophyta; class Pinopsida; order Pinales; family Pinaceae; genus Pinus; species Pinus albicaulis. Next base: position 1,028,781,545 of record CM076584.1, read on the forward strand.
TGTTAGATTTCATTTCCCAATATTTCAAATTCAAAAAGGACACTTAAGCCACATTTACCTCTTTTCATAGCATTTTACACTGTGAAACAACAATTTTTGCTACGAAACTGCCTAATAGTTTTGTAGCAAAACTGTCAGAAAATTAACTAGCTAAGCTACGGAAATTTTTTTTCCTGTATGTCTTGTTAAACCTGAGGTGAAGTGTCAGTTCATCATTGGAGGAGTTAGGGTGGATGTCAATCAAATCTGTTAGAGTTAATTCAAGGTACATAGGTCATATCTGAGGTCATCATTACCGTTTTTAGCATGTACGTGTCATGATTAAGGCATGAGTTGTCATAGAAACCATAAAACATTACCCAATTGAGTCTTTTTGTCATTCTTTGCTTTATCCTTGCATGTTATTGAGTTTTGGAGAGTTGCTTCATCGAGTCAAGCAGGTTGCTAGCATTTTCAAAATTTGCAGGTGTCATTAATCAAGCGAGCCTGATAAGATATAAAATCACCGTGGCTGCAAGGAAGATGACTAACAAAGGTGGTCACTGCCACAGATATGGGACAATGGACACAAATTTTTTAAATTAATACCCAACTGCCTTGGAGGTATTCAGAAGAATAGGTTCTTTGCAATTCTGCCAAAGGCTGCAAGGTTGTCATCTACAGGTTTTCAAGGATTTTGCTAATAGATTTATTGGGACAGCTTCAATGGTGGGAATGATAAGCCTCACAATAACACTAGACAACATTTCAGCAGCAACTGGATTCCCTAGGGGAGGGGAAAAATGGTTCAAAGGCATCAAGTTCACCTCGCAAGACTGTAAAGAATTCATCAAACCAGAGCATAGTGAAATTGATCTCACAAATGATATCCCAAGGAGCTACATGAAGGACAACTACTCAAAGTAGTTGTTAATCATTCAGAAGTACTTCACCTCTGAAGGAAGGTTTCACATGGTCTACTCCTACCACCTTAGGCTTTTGCTTCATTTTTTGGGTAAGAGGTCTCTTTACTTTCCCTTTTACTTATACAGAAGTCTAACTAAAATGTCAGATAAGGTCCAAGCTAAAAAAGAAGGAAATGAAACTTCTCTCTTTCACCATGGCTTGATTAAGTTGTTGGTATTAGAGGAGTTGAAGAGATTAGGTAGAGACTGGGCATCTTTTCTGTTCATGAGTGGTTTTGAAGTAGATGCAGTCACACCCAAAAGAGTTCCCAAACCTAGAGATATTTCATCACTAACAGTGGCGGAGCTATTAGAACCCGTGAGCATGGAGGCAGAGCCTTTGCAGAAGGTTGATACTCCCAAAGCTACACCTGAAAAACAGAAGCCAAAAATTAGTAAACATGGCAGCAAGAGAGTTACAAGGAGCCAAACAGTGGTTAAGGGTAACTTAGAGGACATATTGCATGCATTTGATATTGAATAAAATCCCATTGTCCAAGCTGAAGATGTTGAAGAGGGAGGAAGAAAGCTAAAGAAAGGAAAAACAACTAAAAAGTTAGAATTTGCAGGTGATGATGTTGGTTTCATGTTTCAAGCTAGAAAACCAATGAAAATACATGCAATAAATTTCTTGGAAAGTAGCAAATAATCTCTGAAGGTCAGTGAAACTACTCAGCCACCACTAAGCATCATAGACATCTCCTCACCTGCAAAAGAAGAACTAGTCATTAAACAAAAAAAGGGTAAAGAGAAAATCACTGAAAAATCAGAAGTTGAAACCCTTAAGGAATAGTTAAAAGAGGAAGGTGAAGTAATATCAGTCTTGAGGAAAGAAAAAAATAAGCATAGAGCTGAAAGAGTGCAGTTTGAATAAATGAGGAAGATTTGGGAAGATCAAGTCACAAGTGTCTCAAAGACCTTGGACAACACAAAGAAACTGATAAAGTGGACTCAACCGCTAAGAAGAGAGGTCAAGCACATAAAAAAGGTAAACTTGAAATTCCAATCCAAGAATAGGACACTGAAAGACCAAGTTAAAGACCTTCAAGAACAACTGGATCTGATTCTGGAAAAGAAAGGTTTGAAAATGACTGTGGTGGAAGAGCCAATAGCGCAACTGATCATAAATGAGGAGGAAACAACACAAGAAAAATAATTTGAGATTTAATATGCCTTAGAAGGTTCTTTACATGCAAAAAATCAAGCTTTTGTAGCTGGAGGTTATTTTTGGAGACAGTTTTGAAATGGGAAAGTTCTGGGTTTTTACACATTTTCGTAGCGTTCCTCAAGCTTAAAGCTAGGAAAACACTACGAAAAAAATTGTAGCAGCCTTTTTACTTCTAAAGTCAATTTTTGTAGTTTTCAAGGAGGGAAATTGATGGTGGTTATATTTCATGACATTATTTACATCATGAAATAGCAAAGGAGCGGAGTAAATGGTTGAAAAATCTACTTTTCCAATGCTACCCAAACTCGCTACGAAACTGTCATGTTTTCGTAGCGAGTAATTGTTAAAGGTTTTGGAGCATCTTAATGGTAGTTTTTGACAGTTGGAGTCCTCTAGCATGTCAAGGGAGCTTATCGTCAAATACTTATGACTTGAAGGAAGTGTTATGAAGACATGTCATCATCCAAAGCAACTTTGAAGATAAGGGTCATGCATTCCTAAAAAGTAGGGTTATGCTCCACAAGTCTAGGAGGGTTTTAAATATTTAAAGTGGTAATGAACTCTGTCATGTGTATTTCAAGCATGTGATACTTATTTTGTAACTATTTCACAAATAACGTAGAGCTATGTAATAAATAGGAGTGAGAGTCCTATTAGGAGACGTTTTCTTTAAGGTGTAGCTGTCAATTTTTTGTTAGAAGTCATGTATTTTAGTTATGTGATGTGCCATAGGAGAATTCGATGATCTAGCCATCTGGCAGATCATCCTTGTTGTAAATAATGTCTATTTAAAGACAAAGAATTGAAGTAGTAAGGGGTTGGAGATTTTTTGCACCAAATTGTTGCTTTTATGTATTTGAGTTATATCAGTAATACAGAGTGACTTTCTTCTTGAAAGACTTGAGATTCTCATGAGCTTTTTAATGTATTTTTGATCTATATCTTTATGTTTTACCATTTGCAGTAGATTTCATCTCTATTATTCATAATTCATAATTTTATGCTCTGAATTCCTTTAGTGATTAAATTACTGTGTTATCCTATGTTTATGTGTGAATTTCCTTTGTTAAAGACCTATATCTGCCTCAACTTCCATGTCAAGAAAATTTGCCACTGAAACTACTAATTGTTGACTCCATAAGCCCAATAATAGCAAGCCTGCATATTTTTCAACCTGTAAACATAAAAAACAAGTTTCATTTCCCATAGAGTTAGCCATCTAGTACTATCATTATTCAATATCATAAAACTCCCTTGAGAGAGCCCTCTCAAACTGAAGAGGCTAAGATTCAGTTGGAAGTGGTTTGAAATAGTTACCTACAGTTGTTTGATAAGCATCCAATCAAGTACAATTTTGTGATAACATTTTGGTGCGTTTTTCGGGAGCCTGAAGATACAATTTTCCCGAAATTTTGAAGTTGAACTCTTGAAGGTAGCAAGAGCTTAGAATCTTTTCAAAGCTGCAATTACCTTGGTGACTCCATTCAAAATTCTCATGTTCAAAGGTGGCTTTGAAAAGGACATATACGAGGAGTAATCCTGACCCAAATCCACCTACAATTGTGTACAATCGAAAAACAATTTCTAGAGGCATTCTAGGGAGCTCTGCACAATCAAGTACTCCATTGCATACAAAAGCCTTTGCTCTGAAGTTTTAGGAAGTCCTGAAGATAAAAATTTTGATGATAAAATTCAGGAAGTCTTGTTTAGGTTTGAAAATGATTGTTTTATAGCTAAAAAGAAGAGGTATTTATACCTCATATTTAGTGACCCAAAAAGATAAAGAAGAATTATAGGAGGCAGTCACATCAGAGTTATTGTTAGAGAGGGAATCTTTAGATAGGTTGAAGGAACTAGACCCATTTGAAATCTTGCTAAGAAGTAAATCTGTTTTTCCTTTACTTGAATGGATTTTAATTGTAACTGGACTATTAAAACCAACCACACCACCTCCTAATAGTGCCTTTTATTCTACTACTATTTTCCCTAAAAATACCATAGTTCATGTCATCATGGCTGGAAATGTTCCACCTCCACCTGCTATTGCACCTACTAGGTATGCCCCTCTTGTTCTTCCAGTTTTCCTTAATGCCCTTCCCAGCAAATATTCTGCTAGAACCAAAACTTGGGGAAGTGATGAAGAGATTATAGCTAGAGAGCATGTAGACCAATTTAATGACTTCATATATAGGGAGGAGGTTGACCATGAAGATTTCAAAATGAGGCTTTTTGCTTAGAGTTTCACTGGTGAGGTTAGAAAGTGGTTTAAAGCCCTTGCTCCAGGAAGCTTGCATAATTGGAATGAATTTGAAGATAGCTTTTTGAGAAAGTGGGTAAATAGAACCAACCCTGTACAAGCCCTCACTAAGTACAATATTTTGAAAATATTTTTTGATGAAACTGTCTATGATTTCATTCCTTCTCATCTAAAGCCTCCAGCAGGAGCAACTCAACTAAGATATGTTGAGGCTTTTAATTATGACTTTTCTATCTTGCTCAGAGAAAGAGAATCCCCTTCACTAGCAGAAATGAAAAATGATGCTGTGAAGGTGGAAGTCAATATGATAGCAGCTAAAAAGTCCAAGATGGGAAAGACAAAATTGAAAGAAGAAGATAAGCTTCCACCTTAGATGAAAAATTTGAATCCATGATGAAGACAATGGAAAAAATAATGGATACGCTTGCCCTTGGGAATGCTTCTGCACCTCCTACACAACATGAACCACAATTTATATATCCTCAATTCAAAATACCTCAAAACCAACAGAGAGCAAGGGAAAATAGGAATCAGCCTAACCCTCAAGTAAGGCCTCCTTTTCAACAAAATCTAGTTAATGAAGAAGATCAACCTAAGATACCATAAGACTCCATTCATTGCTTAGATCAAAATATGTCTGGAATGTTTTTGACTAACGAAGATCATTATGAGTCTAATCATGATGTAAACAAGGGTGAGGAACCATATGACTACCTTAAAGGTTATCAACATGCAATATTTGAGATGTAGAAGCAATACAACCTCAGAAACAGAAATGTTCCAATTATTGCAAATAAAACACAGCCCAAAAAATATGCCCCTAAAGCAGTTGAGGTTAGAAAAGATTCACCACCTCCTCCTCCTATCAAAGAGACTGAGAAAATTACTTATGCTTTCAGTTTGGAGAATGAGATTTCCAAAATCAAGATCCCAGTACCTTTTGGAGAAATTCTTAAGGTGAATGAATACAAAAGTAAAATTTTAAAAATGCTGAATAACCAACCAGGAGCTGATGACATCTTTAATGTTCAAGAATATCATCCAACCATATATTTGGGACCAAGATTAGAAGATGAGCAGAATGAAGGGGTGCCCCCTTTCTATGTCAGCCTTAGTATCCATGAAATGACATTACACAATGCCATGTTGGATTCAGGGGCCTCTCATAACCTCATGCCTAAGGTGATTATGGAAAGGATGGGATTGGAAATCACTAGGCCATATAAGGACTTGTTTTCTTTTGATTCAAAAAGATTTCAGTGCATTGGATTGATAAAATATGTTGTTGTTGGTCTTACACAAGTCCCTGCCAAGACAGTGGTAATGGACGTTGTGGTAGCATACATTCCACCCAAGTTTGGCATGCTGCTATCCAGATCTTGGGCAGCAAAGATCAAAGGCACCATGTAGATGGACCTAAATTATGCCACCATTCCTGTTTTTGGTGAGAAAATAAGGTTGTACAGAGAGACAAGGATGGCTTATATGGTAAATAACAAGAAAAAACCTCAGAATTTTCCAATCTATGTTGTTGAAACTAAATTAGGATCAGCCATTATTTTCAATGAACTAATTGATGAAGCAGAAGATGAAAGGAAAGAAGAAATTTAGGAGGTTTAAAATCAACTAATCATTGAAGAAAAGGCATAAGGTTGGTGGTTGTTACACTTTGATGGATCAACAGGAAGAGAGGGGGCTGGAGTAGGAATTTGGATCAAAACTCTAGAGGATGAAAGTAAGTTATTTTCTTTCAAACTGAACTTTGATTGCACAATTATTATGGCTGAGTATGAATCTCTAATTTTGGGTTTAGAAATTTTGAAAATATTGGGTGCCCAAAAAATTTCTATTTTTGGAGATTCTGAATTAGTTATTAAACAAGTTGAAGGTGTATATTAAACCAAGGATGTGAGAATGAGAGCATACATAAATTTGATCATGGAGATGTTCGAAAAATTTCAAGAATACTCATTTATTGTGAATACTAGGGATCAAAAATCAGTATCTGACTCCCTAGATGCTTTTGCAAGTCTGTTTGTTATCCCTGTACATTCCATTGAAAGATGAGGTTGAAGTTCGTCATAGGCCTACTATCCATGACAACATAATTCACTGGCAATTTTTTGAAGATGACCAACAAGTCAAAAACGTCATAGAATTGAAAGAGGAGTTTGAAAGCACACAATTAGTTCAGCAAAACATGCCTGCTGAAACTAAGGGTAATTCTAAAGTGTTGCAGCTGAAGAATAATTGTATACCCAAAGATCTCATCCCACTTGAAAATATTTTTGACCAAAATGATGTGTTTAAATCCCTTAGGATGCAAGCTGATGATGAAGAGGTAGAGATTTGTAAACTTGGTACAGTAGCAATGCCAAAAATGATCAAAATTTATAAGTTTATTTCCGTAGATATGAAACATAAATATATCGAGATGATGAAAAGGGTCATATATGTTTTTGCATGGAGTTATGCTGATTTGAAGAAATATGATCCCACTATTATTTAGTATACCATTCCTATTAAATAAAATGAAAAGCCTTTCAAACAGAATCTGAGGAGGATTAATCCACTTCTCATGCCACTGATTGATAAGGAAATTAAGAAGCTCTTTGATGCAAAAATTATTGTCCCAATCAGATTCTCAAAGTGGCTTAAAAACTTGGTACCAGTCAGGAAAAAGAGTGGAGAAATCAGAATCTGCATTGACTTAAGAAACTTGAACAAAACTTCTCTGAAGGACAATTAACCTCTCCCAATGATGGACCAAATTTTGCAGAACATTGTTGTTTCCCAAAGTATGTCTATGCTGGATGGTTTTTTAGGTTACAATCAAATACTAGTGCACCCAGAAGATCAGGAGAAAACTGCCTATACAACACCATGGGGAACATTCATGTATGCCAAGATGCCCTTTGGTCTGATGAATGCAGGAGAGGCCTTTCAAAGAGAAATGGACATTATCTTTTCTAAGGAGAAGGATAATTTGGTGGTTGTCTATTTGGATGACATAACTATTTTCTCAAGGAGAGAGGAAGACCACTTGAAGCATCTGGAGAAAGTTCTGCTGAAGTGTATAAGGTTTGGTATTTAGCTTAATCCCACTAAGAGTCTTTTTTATTTAACTTCTGGAAATTTTCTTGGGAACATTATATCTAAAGATGGGATAAATATTCATCCAAATAGAGTCAATGCCATTCAGAAAGTAGATCTACCTAGAAGCAGGAAGGAAATTTAGTCTTTCCTTGAAGGGTGAATTTTGTGAGAAGGTTTATTCCCAACTTTGCTGAGATTTTCAAAGACATAACCAAGATGTTGAAGAAAGGAGCTGACATTAAATGGACAATTTAAGCAAAGCAATCATTTGAAGAAATCAATAAAGTACTCACTCAGGCCCCAGTGTTGATTAGCCCGGATTTTTCAAAGGAATTTTTGGTTTTTACATTTGCATCAGAAAACACAATTGCTGGAATTTTATTGCAGAAAGGACAACAAAGTATAGAGAAACCCATTTCATTTTTTAGCAGATCCTTGCTAATTTAGAGTTGAAGTACTATATCCTATAGAAACATGCATAATCTTTGGTCAAAGCCATCAAAGATTTCAGAATTTATATTATGCATTCTCATGTCATAGCATTTGTTCCTAATGATGTAGTGAAGGACATCTTAACTCAAGCTGATCCTGATGGTAAGAGAGGAAAGTGGATAGCTAAATTGCTGGAATATAATATAGAAATGAAAACTACAAAATTGGTGAAAGGTCAGGGGCTAGAAAAGTTGATGGCGCATTCCAAATTTGACTGTCTTGATATGAATTTAATTGCAGAAATTTGAGAATTATCAGATGAAGATGAAGAGTAGATTCCCATTGAAGAGAAGTAAATCCCATATGATTGGTACAAAGACATTTTCTTTGTCTTATATCATCATAGAGCTCCCGCCGAATTGACAAAATCTAAATCAAGGTTTGTGAAATTGAAATATCTGAGGTACTGCATCATAGATAAAAATCTGTATTGGAAAGATACTGGTGGTATTCTTTTGAATTGTTTGCTGGAAGAGGAAGCTAAAAAAGTGATTGAGGAGTTTCATAAAGGAGATTGTGGAGGTCATCACTATTGGAAAGCCACAGTAAACAAGATTCTTAGAGCAGGGTACTACTGGCTTACTATGTTCAAAGATGTCTACAAGAAGATAGATGTTTTCCATGAATGCCAGATTTTTGATGGTAAGAAAAATCTTGTTCCTTTACCCTTGATGCCTATTTATGTCGAGGCGCCATTCCAGCAGTGGGGGCTAGATTTTCTTAGTGAGATTCATCCATAATCTTCAGGGAATCATCGTTGGATCCTGACAACAACTGATTATTTCACCAAGTGGATTGAAGCAATCCCAACTAGGCAAGAAAATGATGCAGTTATCATTTCATTCTTAGAGAATAAAATATTTTCAAGGTTTGTTTTTCCTATGAAGATCATCACTGACAATGCACAGGCTTTCAAATCCAAGAGGTTGAACAGTTTTTGTCATCAATATCACATTACACTTGGACACTCTATTTCTTACTATCCATAAGGTAATGGTCTCGCTGAATCTTCTAACAAAAGAATTATGAAAATTATTAAGAAGGTGCTGTAGGAAAATAAAACTTCATGGCATCTGAAGCTGAAGTATGCTTTGTGGGTTGATAGAGTGTGCACAAAAAGGTCAATTGGTACTTCACCTTATGAGTTGGTGTATGGAGTTGAAGCCATTTTTCCTACATCCTTGGGAGTTCCTATTATGAAGCTGCTTCAAGGATTAGAGGAGGAGCCAAATGCTATTTAGAGGAGACTAAACCAGTTGATAGCTCTGCAGGAAAAAAGGAGGAATTCTATAACAGCAATCAGCAATCTCAATACAGAATTAAGAAGACATTTGACAGGAAGGTCAAATAGGAAAAATTTCAGATTCAAGATGTGGTATTGAAGTGGGAGGTGAGAATTGAATAAAAGGGGAAACATGGTAAGCTTCAGAATATCTGGAAAGCTCCATTCATAGTAGCTTCATTCCATGGAAACAACACTTACATACTGCAAGAGATGGATGTACAACCTTGTGCTGGAGGGCCTCTCAATGGCAGGTATTTGAAGCACTATTCCTCTTAAGTTCTACTAATCTTTCATTCGATTGTATATATTCCATTTTTTTGTGCTTTTCTGCTAATAAAAATACAATTTTATCATCAAACTTGAGCTCGAGGTGAAGGCCATTAGAGTTTGAACGAAGCTTGGAAAATTTCAGAGTTTTTATTTCCAAGGAGATGGATAGCACTGGAAATACAGGCTCTTTGGTGTAACACATGAGCACACCATCCCAAGTGGAGCAATTTTTATCACTCATAAAATGTGAAACATTATTTTACATGGTCATAGAGTTCACTCCTCAAAAGGATAAGGTCCCCTTAAGCCTTTTTCCAAATTGGTATAGGGAAATTTTAATTTTTACATGTTTAACCTATCCTAAGGTTCAACCCCACCTCCATTTAGGTCATGCCATGTATCATCAGTCATCATTAGGTGTCAAATTCCATTTCCCAATCGTTCAAATTCAAAAAGGAAACTTAAGCCACTTTTACCTCTTTTCGTAGCGTTTTAAACTGCGAAACAACAATTTTCGCTACGAAACTGCCTAATAGTTTCATAGCGAAACTGTCAGAAAATGAACTAGCTATGCTACAAAAAATAGTTTTCCTGTCTGTCTTGTCAAACCTAAGGTTAAGTGTCAGTTCTTCATTGGAGAAGTTAGGGTGGATTTCATTCAAATATGTTATGGTTAATTCAAGGTATAAAGGTCATGTCTGAGGTCATCATTACCGTTTTTAGCATGTATGTGTCATGATTAAGGTATGAGTTGTCATCGAAACCTTAAAACATTACCCAATTGAGTATTTTTGTCATTCTCTACTTTATCCTTGCATGTTATTGAGTTCTGGAGAGTTTCTTCATCGAGTCAAGCAGGTTGTTGGCATTTTCAAAAGTTGCAGGTGTCATTAATCAGGAGAGCCTGATAAGATATAAAATCACCATGGATACAAGGAAGAAAACTAACAAAGGTGGTCACTGCCATAGATATGAGCCAATGGACACAAATTTATTAAATGAAGACCCAGCTTCCTTGGAGGTATTCAGAAGAACAGGTTGTTTGCAATTCTGCCAAAGGCTACAAGGTTTTCATCTACAGGTTTCCAAGGAGTTTGCTAATAGTTTTACTGGGACAACTTCAAAGGTGGGAATGCTAAACCTCATAGTAACACCAGAAAAAATTTCAGCAGCAACTGAAATCCCTAGGGGAGGGGAACAGTGGTTCAAAGGCATCAAGTTCACCATGTAGGACTGCAAAGAATTCATCAAACAAGAGCATAGTGAAATTGATCTCACAAATGCTATCCCAAGGAGCTACATGAATGACAACTACTCAAAGCTACTGCTAATCATTCAGAAGTACTTCACCTATGAAGGAAGGTTTCACATGGTTTACTCCTACCACCTTAGGCTTTTGCTACATTTTTTGGGTAAGAGGTCTCTTGACTTTCCCTTTTACTTATACAAAATTCTAACTAAAATGTCAGATAAGGTCCAAGTTAAAAAAGAAGGAAATGAAACTTCTCTCTTTCACCATGGCTTGATTAAGTTGTTGGTATTAGAGGAGTTGAAGAGATTAGGTAGAGACAGGTCATCTTTTATGTTCATGAGTGGTTTTGAATTCAATTTTGTAACTCCCAAAAGAGTTCCCAAAACTAGAGATATTTCATCACCAATAGTGGCAGAGCAGTTAGAACCAGTGAGCATGGAGGCAGAGCCTTTACAGAAGGTTGATACACCCAAAGCTACACCTACAAAACAGAAGTCAAAATTTAGCAAACATGGTAGCAAGAGACTTACTAGGAGCCAAATAGTGGTTAAGGGTAACTTAGAGGACATATTGCATGCAATTGATATTGAAGAAACTCTCATTGTCCATGTTGAAGATGTTCAAGAGGGAGGAATAAAGCTAAAGAAAGGAAAAACAGCTAAAAAGTTAGAATTTGCAGGTGATGATGATGGTTTCATGTTTCAAGCTAGAAAAACAATGAAAATACAAGCAATAAAGGTATTGGAAAGTAGAAAAGAAGCTCAAAATGTCAGTGAAACTACTCAGCCACCACTAAGCATCATAGACATATCCTCACATGAAAAAGAAGAACTAGTCATTAAACAAAAGAAGGTTAAAGAGAAATCACTGAAAAATAAAAAGTTGAAACCCTTAAGGAATAGTTAAAATAGGCAAGTGAAGAAATATTGGTCTTGAGGAAAGAGGAAAAGAAGCATAGAGCTGAATGAGTGCAGATTGAACAAAAGAGGAAGATTTGGGAAGATCAAGTCACAAGTGTCTCAAATACCTTGGACAACACAGAGAAAATGATAAAGTGGACTTAGACACTAAGAAGAGAGGTCAAGCACATAAAAAAGGTAAAATTTAACTTTTATCCAAGAATAGGACATTGAAGGACCAAGTTAAATACCTTCAAGAACAATTGGATCTGATTCATGAAGAGTTGGAAAAGAAAGGTTTGAAAATGACTGTGGTGGAAGAGCCAATAGCTCAATTGATCATAAATGAAGAGGAAAAACCACAAGAATAATAATTTGAGATTTAATATGCCTTATAAGGTTCATTACATGCAGAAAAACAAGTTTTTGTAGCTGGAGGTCAGTTTTTGGAGATAGTTTTGAAATGGGCAATTTCTAGGTTTTTACACAGTTTCGTAACGTTCCTTAGGCTTAAAGCCAAGAAAACACTACGAAAAAACCTGTAGCAGCCTTTTTACTTTTAAAGTAAGTTTTTTGTATTTTTCAAGGAGGGAAATTGATGGTGGTGATCTATCATGACATTATTTACATCATGAAATAACAAAGGAGAAGAGCAAATGGTTGAAAAAGCTACTTTTCCAACGCTACCAAAACTCGCTACTTTTCGTAGCGAGTAATTGTTAAAGGTTTTGGAGAATCTTAATGGTAGTTTTAGATAGTTGGATTCATCCAGGATGTCAAGGGAGCTTATCATCAAATAATTATGACTCGAAGGAAGTGCTATGAAGACAGGTCATTAGCCAAAGCAGCTTTGAAGATAAGGGTCATGCATTCCTAAAAAGTAGGGTTATGCTCCACAAGTCTAGGAGGGTTTTAATTATGTAAAGTGGTAATGAAATCTTTCATGTGTCTTTTGAGAATGTGATACTTATTTTGTAACTATCATGTAATTATTTCATATATAAGGTAGATCTATGTAATAACTAGGAGTTAGAGTCCTATTAGGAGATGTTTTATTTAAGGTGTAGCTGTCAATTTTCTATTAGAAGTCATGTATTTCAGTTATGTGATGTGTCATAGGAGAATTCGATGATCTATCCATCAGGTAGATCATCCTTGTTGTAAATAATGTCTATTTAAATACAAAGCATCGAAGTAGTAAGGGGTTGGATATCTTTTGCACCAAAATGTTGCTTTTATGTATTTGACTTATATCAATAATACATAGTGACTTTCTTCTTGATAGACTTGAGATTCTCATGAGGTTTTTAATGTATTTTTGATCTATATCTTTATGTTTTACCATTTGCAGTAGATTTCATATCTGTTACTCATAATTCATAATTTTATGCTCCGACTTCCTTTAGTGATGAAATGACTATGTTATCCTATGTTTATGTGTGAATTTCCTTTGTTAAAGACCTCTATCTTCCTCAGCTTCCATGTCAAGAAAATTTTCCACTGAAACTACTGAGTGTTGACTCCATAAGCCCAATAGTAGTAATCATGAATACTTTTCAACCTGCAAACATAAAAAACAAGTTACATTTCCCATAGAGTTAGCCATCTAGTACTATTATTATTCAATATCATAAAACCCCCTTGAGAGATCCCTCTCAAACTGAAGAGACTAAGCTTCAGTTAGAAGTGGTTTGAAATAGTTACATATAGTTGTTTGATAAGCAGCCAATCAAGTACAATTTTGTGATAACAACACCAACTGTTAGGTAGAGTCATTAGGGATATTTCATGTTATCATGAGCACCATGTTGGAGGATAAACATATGTCAGATATTTCATTTTGCGTTTATGTAAGCTTGATGAACCATATATCTCAGAACACATAATTTTTATTTTTGATGTCACACATTTTTCAAACTCTATATACACATATACATGTTTTTCCTGATGTTATTTAATGTTCTCGATATGCCACAGTTTCATTTTTTACATATTATGCAGATGTCTATCTAATACATAATTTTCCATTGTATTTGTTACCATATTTATATTTCTTGGAATATGTTGATAATTAATGTAATCAAAATTTCTTTCCAAGAGACAAACACGTAGATACATCCTTAAAATCTTAGGGTTTCTGACTGAACAATTCCTATTTCTCAGTAATACAATGAGTTGTGAATCAATTTTGACACCTAACGCCTTAATACCAAGAGGAAAAACTTCCGATAATATCTCAATAACCACACTATATTCAGCAATATTATTAAATGTATGACCTAGACATATTCCATGTAATCCCACTAACTCACCATTGGGAGCATAGAGTGCCCACGTAGTGGAAGACAAATTTTGTGTACTACGACAAGCGCCATCAAAAAAACCAACATAAGGAAGTGGGTTTGTCGAAATCTACAAACTAAGCGGAACATGGTAAGCAGTGGAAAACATGTTTGAAAATAGGAAAACAAATCACACCAAAAACTGCACACTAATGAAACACACACTAATGTAAAAAGTATCCATATGAAATAAATCATAATACTTTAGGTAGATCCCATTTTGAGGCTTAGATGGTTGATTCTCACCATGAGTAACATAAATAAGGCCACATTTTTACCATTGGCATTGTATGTAGGCGTCATCTCTGCCAATTTTGTGAAAGAAATCACATCTGACTTGTACCCATGCCCAAAGAAAAAGGGAGGGTTACAAGTTACGAAAAAAATACCCATTTGACAAATGGGAAAATAGTAAGAACTGTGTATATGTTGGGTATGTGTTATATTCTTTCCATGATTAGTCGCATGGGAAAGAAAAAAAAATTGGACCCTATTTCTCGGTGGGCGAACCCACCATGGTTTTGTGCATGGGTTTGCACATGGTTTTGGGGCATGATGGTTTTCAGCCCCTGGTATTTTGTAGATCTGGTCACGGGAACTATGGTTATGTTCTAATTTAGGGTTAATGGATTGGATTTTATGAATGCTTCGGCATGTATATATGTGTTGTAACACTAAAAGGAATATAATGAAAAATCAAGTTGGTAGTCTCGATTTTGGATCCAGGGGAAAATCTCTATGTATATATGTTTTATGTTTTATTCTCTTGTTATTGTTTATTTTATGTTTTTAAGATTCGTTTGTAGATAATTTTTGTACAGGGTTAAAACCTACATTTGGTATGAGAGTTGTTTCAGCTTCAAGGGGACGCCTTTGCTATTGAGGGGTGTTTTTCTCAGACCTGTGGTAGACCCTGTTCAGTGGGATATCTACGGGATCGATTGTGGTGAAAGAAGATGGAAAGCAGTGGAAAGATAGAGATCAAGAAATTTAATGGTCAAATTTTTGAGTCGTGGAAGCTCAAAATGGAGGATCTGCCGGTGGATAAAGATCAGTGGATCGTGATAGATCTAGGTACTAAACCGATGAAAATGTATGATGAAGACTAGAAGATGTCGGATCGGAAGGAAAAGAGTACAATGCGGTTGTGTGTCTCAGATTCAGTATTGTTGAATGGATCTGGGGAAGCTAAGACGAAGACTTTGTGGGACAAGCTAGGGACTTTGTACCAATCTAAGTCTCTGGTGAATAAATTGTTCCTACGAAAAAAGTTGTATATCCTGAGGATGAAGGATGGAGACTTGGTGATAGAGCATCTGAACGCCTTCAATACTGTGGTAAGTTAGCTATTATTTGTTGATATTAAAATCTCAGATGAAGATAAGTGCATCAATTTGTTTTTTCCTATACTAGATTCATGAGACCGTTTGGTTATCACAATAGGTAGCAATACAACTACCTTGAATTTTGACGACATTGTCTTAGCCTTGTTGTTGGAGGAAATGAGATGGAGAAATATGGAGGGACAAAATGGAGATGCCTTATCTGTATGAGGAAGGTCCCAGAACAAAAACAATAATAAGGTTTCAAGTGGGAGATCTAAATCTAGAGGGTGATCTAAATCTCCAGGAAAGTTTGTAAAGATGTGTTCAAAATGCGAAAAGGAATGGCACTACAAAAAGGAATGGAGATCTAAAGCTCTCGAGAAAGGAAATGGATATGATGATTCTCTATCTACAGAGGCAAAAACCACCTCAGATGAAGGTTGGGATGTGTATTTGGCTTCTTCTTCAAATACACATGTAGATCATTAGGCATGGTTGATTGACTCACGTGCATCCTTTCACTTCACTCCCCACAGGGAGTGGTTCCGCAAGTATGAGAAGTATGATGGTGGTGATGTCTTCTTAGGGGTTGATAGGAAGGCCAAAATCATCGGACGTGGAAAATTCAAGCTGAAGCTGCAAGGTGGAAGGATTAGAACACTTCCTGGTGTTCTGCATATTCCTGCATTGGCCATAAATTTGATTTCAATAAGCAATATGGATGATGCAGGTGTAAAAATAGTTTTTGAGAAAGATACCTGCAAGATGGTTTAGGGAGAACTGGTATTAATGCTGGGAGTTTGGATTGGAACTCTGTACAAGCTTCAGGGTAGCACTGTTATTGATGGGTGCAACAGTTCTATGGTTCTTGAAAGTGGAGCGGAAAGCCTAGCGGTCTCTAGAGAAAATACCATGATATGGCATCAAAGGCTTGGACATATTGGAGATAAGGACCTTCAGATACTGCATGGAAATGGTATGGTAGAAGTTATGTCTAATTTCTCTTTGGATTTTGATTTCTGTGATCATTGTGTATATGGGAAGAAGAATCAGGTGAGTTTTCCTTCTGGTGCTAAGAGGGCGAACAATATATTAGAGCTTGTTCACATTGATGTGTTTGGACCTATGTCAGTTCCATCACTGGGAAAATATATGTACTATGTCTCATTCATAGATGACTTCTCAAGGAATACATGGATATATTTCTTGAGGAAGAAATCTGAAGTCTTGACAGATTTAAAGAATTTAATGCTCTGGTGGAAAACCAGACAGAGAGAAAGATAAAGGTGTTGAGGACATATAATGGTGGAGATTTTTTCAAGAAGGAATTTGAAGAATTTTGTAAGAAGTGTGGTATAGCATGGTAGAATACTAATCCATACACACCTCAAAAAAATAGAGTTGCAGAAAGAATGAAGAGAACGTTGATGGAAAAGGCAAGAAGCATGCTCAGTAGTACCGGGTTAGGACAAGAATTATGGGCAGAAGCAGTGGAGACTGCATGTTACCTAACTAATAGATCACCTTCATCAATTTTGAAGGATAAGACTCTGCATGAAGGTATGAACTGTTAAGAAACCCTCTCTTTCACATTTGAGGGTAGTTGTATGTGATGCATATGTACATGTTCGAAAGGAGGAAAGGACCAAGTTGGATAATAAATTTGAAAGGTGCATCTTTATTGGGTATTAGGATGGTTTAAAAGGTTACAAGATTTGGAACCCAGAAACAAAGAAGGTTGTGTACAACTAATATGTGGTGTTTAGAGAGGTGAAATATGTTAAACATGAAGTCCTACCAAAGGAACCTGAGAAGATAGAGTTTGAGCTAAAGGAGGATGAATCAAACTCTACAACATAAGAAGATTCAGAAGAGGAAGAGCCACAAACTCCAGCTATGAGAAGATCAGTTCGGGAAAGAAGGAAACCAGAAAGGGATAGTCCATTTTCTTTATGTTCAAATTTTTCTTTAACTATAATTGATGATGATCCTAGAACTTTCAGGGAGGCAGTAGATTTAGAGGATGGAAAACTCGGGAAGGAGGCCATGGTTGATGAATTTATGGAATCCTTGCGCAAAAATGGGGCATGGGATCTGGTCGAGTTGTCGGTTAGAAGGAAGCCCATCGAGAGAAAATGGGTGTTTAAGAAGAAGATGAATGTATAAGGCAAGGTGGAGAAATAAATAGCTCAATTGGTAGAAAAAGGTTATTCCCAGGTGTCGGGAATTTATTTTGGTGATATTTTTTCTCTTGTTGCCAAGGTTACTTCCATTAGATTACTTTTATTTGTTGTTGTTGCCTTTGATTTTGAGGTAGAACAGATGGATGTGAAGACAACATTTCTTCTTGGGGATCTAGAAGAGGATATCTACATGAAGCAACCTGAAGGATTTATGGTGAATGGTAAGAAATAACTGGTATGCAAGTTAAAAAACTCTATGTATGGGTTAAAACAATCACCAAGGATGTGGTATCGTAAATTTTATACCTATATACAGGGACTTGACTTCACGAGAAGCAAAGAGGATCACTCTGTATATTTTAAATTAATTGGTGACCGTGTTATTTATTTGGTATTGTATGTCGATGATATGTTTCTGATTGGAAATGACAAAGAAATTATCCAGTATTTGAAGACCCAATTGTTCTCCAAATTCGACATGAAGGATCTTGGTGCTGTAAACTATATTTCGGTCACAGAAATTAAGAGAGATCGGGCAAAGAAGAAGCTATGGTTAAACCAGAGGAATTATACGAAGACAATATTGCAGAGGTTCAATAAGCAGGATAGTAAACCGATGAAGGTTCCTATTCTTGTAGGTGTAAAGCTATCTATTGAACAGTGTCCCAAGACACAAGAAGAAGAGGATGATATGTCTCGTGTTCCATATGCAAGTGCAATTGGTAGCCTGATGTATGCAATGGTCTATACTAGACCATACATTGCACATGCAATGGAATTATTAAGCGGTTTTATGTAAAAACCAGGGAAGGAGCATTGAACAACAGTGAAGCGCGTTTTTAGATATTTGTGTGGCACTAGTGATTATGGTTTGTGCTACCAGGTAAGACCAAGATTGGATAGAGTTTTGGACATCTGTGGTTTTGTTGATGCAAACTGGGCTGGAGATCTAGACCAAAGAATATCTACAAGTGGGTATGTGTTTAGCCTATTTGGATATGCAGTCAATTGGATGAGTAAACAATAGTTTGTAGTGGCTCTTTCAACTATAGAGGAAGAATACATGGCAGCCACTCATGGAAGCAAGGAAGCAGTTTGGTTACATATATTGTGTTCAAGTATGGGATTCATGCAACGAGATATAAGGATAGACTGTGATATCCAAAGTGCAATTTTTTTGGCTAAGAACCCTCCTTATCATTCAAAGACAAAGAAAATTGATGTTCAATATCACTTTGTGAGAGATATGGTTGAGGATAAAAGGGTGTTGCTGGTAAAGGTGGACACTTTGAAGAATGTTGCAGATGCATTGAAGAAGTCTGTGAGCACTCATAATTTCTCTTGGTGTAGAGAAACAATGGGTGTTGCAGAGCTGGGCTAATGACTAATCTCTCTCGTGGCCCCCTGCGGAAATAAAACAACAAGTGAGAACATGTTGGGTATGTGTTATATTCTTTCCACGATTAGTCACATGGGAAAGAAAAAAAAAATTGGACCCTATTTTTCGGTGGGTAGACATGCCTATGGTTTTGTGCATGGGTTTGCACATGGTTTTGGGGCATGATGGCTTTGGCCCCTGGTATTTTGTAGATGCAGTCAAGGGAACTACATTTATGTTCTAATCCAGGGTTAATGGATTGAGGTTTATGAATGATTCGGCATGTATATATGTGTTGTAACACTAAAAGGAATATAATGAAAAATCAAGATGGTAGTCCCAATTTGGGATCCAGGGGAAAATATCTGTGTATATCTGTTTTATTTTTTACTCTCTTGCTATTTTTTATTTTCTGTTTTTAAGATTCATTTGCAGATAATTTTTGTACATGGTTAAAACCTACAGTAGAAGGGAGCGAGTGCGGCTTCGATGTGAATATTCATAATGAAACCAGTTTTCGTAAAGAAATTGATAGGCATGATTGTTGATATGTTTCCCATATTTCCTTCGGACAACACATTGTGGACTCGAATGGGAGTCTCAAGGAGAGAAATCGTTGTAGGGGAAACCAACAAATCCAGGCAGTTAGGAATATCATCAAGGCTTGGAATAAAGGAGGAAGGATGATGAGTATCATTCCAAGGGGTTTTTTCAAGAAACATGACTTTAAAAAATCTTTTGTTAGTCGGGAAAGCATTGTTCAAATTAAGGATCGTCGTAACCCAAAGAACCAAGCCAAGGGGATTGTGAATACGAGTTTTGGATCGTATTAAGATGATCATTGGTTTTAGATGTAGCCACAGAAGTGAAAATGACAAATTGATATTCTTGTTCAATATTATTGAGAGGCATGGCATTTCCAAAACGATCAATCTGATCAAGGTTGGGTATGACCCAAGGGTCATGACAAGACGAGATCATATTAACTAAGGTGACATTAGGCGAAGGAAGGGAAAATTTTTGCATTAAGGAAGAGTCTTTAAAAATACCTTCTCTGACACTTTCGTAAGGAATGGTGGTTTTCCCAACATAAGGCACATTAGGAGTTGAAGATTCAACAGAAAAGAAGGCTAGTTGGTCTATTGTGACAATATTTCCTTGATGGGGGAACCGAAGCACCCGAAATAGAGTAGAAACCACACAAAGCATTGTGCGAGCCCAATTATTTCCAAGTATAAGGTTATAATTTAGATTCACATCAACAACTTCTACCTCCATATTGCAAGTTTTACCTTCTAGATGGATAGGTAAGGCGTTGAGAATACCATATGGATGGGAACCTCTTCCTTCAAAAGACTCTTAGGTATTTGGGTACTGGTTGAGAGGAGGAGAGCCAAGGGCTTTATAACATGTGATGGGAATGATATATGTGGAGGAGCATTCATTGAAAACAGTCCTATGAATATTCTTTCCCATAACGACAACTTGGATGAGAAAATAAATTTGAGGTGGTAGTCGAGGAACATGGCTTTCAAGATCAAAAGTGATCAATTTGGAATACGTAGGATCAATTACTCCTATGGAAAATATCAAAGCCTTTTTTTTTATGGACATGTTTGAAGGACTTCCAGGGCCAACATCATCGACGGTGCTTGAGCCAAATCCTATACAATATTATAGTGTTGAGAAACTCGCACATTTGGGCTATAAGACAATTTCTGAAGAACACCTTTAGGAGCTGGTCGGATTATGGAATCATTTCTAGGTATTTTGATATGGAGGAGACCAAAATTGGGTGTAATGGACGAAGAGGGTACATCAGTGGAATCTTTCTCCACCACGGATTTTTCATGATTCAAATAATATTTTGATATGGTGACTACGTTAATATGTTTCGTGCCACTCATGAATACTTGAGAAATTATATAGGTTTTACCTTGAGATTGATCTACCAATTGTGTCTGCTAAGATGGGAAAAGTTCCTTCAACACAACTAGTGTCCCCGGGGTTCCTTTCAAAAGAAGACTTACTTCGGCACAGCGAGGGAAATACTTAGTGTAATGATCTTCATCACAAATAAGGCAAGGATATTTAGGCTTTCAATTTGATGAATAGTCAGCAAAATACTTCGGGTAATCCTGTTTAGGGGTATCTTTATTAGTTTTTCCTTTACCCTTCTTTTTACCTTTCAAGGATTTGTCATTTGTAGTAGATTGGACAACATTTACCTCTGAGGTTTTCCCAGGATTATTTTGGTTATTTGCAACATCAGGGGTTTCAGTAACAGGAGTAGATTTGGATTTTGTAGAATTATCTTGAGTAATACTATACTTTTGAGTGACAAATCCAATGACACTATCAACAAGTGTTGAATCTGCAAGCCTGGAAGATGATGGATCAGTTGAAGGTCACAAGGTGTCAAGCAGTAATTCGTACATCATGCCAGATTGTGAATAGACTAAGTCCAAATACTATGCATGGGCGATGGCTTGTTCTTCAGTTACACATTGACTCATGGCTATGTCTTTAGTGATAGGAGGGAGGAATTATTTGGTAAACTATTTAGTCAAAATTTGATTCAGGATGTCAAATTTGATGAGGCAACGTCTGCGTATCCTTTCATGTATATGCTCAGAGATATGAGCATATTTCGTTTGTTCCAAAGATGTTAAGAGATGGGTTCTAGTATCGTACCAAACAAGAAATTGAAAATGAGTGAGGAAATCCATGGACAAAGAATTTAAATCTTGGAAAGTACCTCGAGGGAGCTCAATGTACCATTTAGCGACAACACCCGTCAGAGTGCACTAGAAAAGACACAATCAGATTGAATCATCAATCCAAGAGTTAGAGGAACACCAAAGGTGGTAAGTCATAACATGCACTTGGGGGTCTTCTCCAACCTTTCCTTCAAACTTGGGACAATCGCCAGGTATTTTTGTTGGTACCAGAGGTCAATACAACTAGTGCATTATTGGGTTATTTGTGAGTCATGACACATTTAACAGTTCCAACGTTTCCAAAAATGGAAATTGAGGATTATACGAGGTATAAGGTATCTGGTATGCACTAAATTGGGGATTCCAACCTTTTTGGAATTGATTCTTCTCCCATTTGGGTGGGTTTTGACCATAAGCACAAAATTTCCCATAATTTTGTGGGAAGGGTGTTTTTTGCAGTTGCTGGTAAGGTCCCTCATGCAGTTGCTAATAAGGCCCTTGCTGCAGTTGCTAATAAGGCCCCTGATGCAATTTCTGGTATGGTCCCTATTTCAACTGAGGATTAGGTCCCTACTACAATTGTTGGTATGGTCCCTACTACAGTTGAGGGTTAAGTGCCTGCTACAGTTGTTGGTAAGGGCCTTTTTGGGTTTGTTGGTAAGGGTTACCAGGTTGAAGAGGATATGTTCCAGATTTCCCCAACAAAGATTTGGGACCGTATTTCATTTGGGGAAATACCTGCGGATTGGTTGAAATACCCAACATTGGTATTTGAGGTTGTTGAACATATGGTTGTTGAAAATACGCCTGTTGAACATAAGGTTGTTGAACATACGATTGTTGAACATAAGGTTGTTGAAAATATGGTTGTGGAACATAATGATATTGAGTCAAGGAGACTTAAGGACCTTGAAAAGGTGCCCCTGTGAAAAAACTTGACACAGATGAAACTAATGCTCCACTTGGGTTAGGGATAGCACCAATGGGTTGGCTTGCCCCTGATGTGGGTCCATAGTTCATGTAGTTCCCACCAGCACCAGTAGGTATGTAGGGTTTCCCCCAGGCTGTGGAATAGATGAATCCGTAGGTTGACCACTCAAAGGGGGAACCATGATTACTGTGGATAGGCTCAATGGGGCAGAAGTCCCAATAGTAACATGAATTTGGCCTATAGTCAATGTAGACTGGGAAGTAGGTATTGGCATGTTTGGATCAAACAATCTAGTAGTAGGAGTGACACCATGTGATCAAATAGGGTTGTGATAAAGTGAAGTCACGCTAAGAGTGCATAAAACAAGATCAATGAGGGAATTATAACCCAGTGGGACTGAAGTTGCACTATGACCACAAGGTGCAGTTGACCTACTTCCCATATCGTAGAAAACATAAGGAAATTTTTTCAAAGAGAAGAGTGTTTCAGGATTGACTTCTGCAGTATGAGTTGCAGATGTCTGCAAAGGAGTATTCCAGGGTGTGTCTTCAAATGGAGCATCAAACAATTCTTGAACTGGAATTCGAGATGCACCAGGTGAAGGAACCAAAGGTACGCTAGGAGTTTCAAAGGGGATATATTGGTGTAGAGGTCATAAGTAGACAGGGTCGTCTTCCAGATCAAAGAGTGGATTCTCTGGAAAAGGAAAGAACCTCGAAGTAGGATCAAGACTATCCAGAGGAGAGACCTAGGACGAAGTAACCAACTCTAGAGGAGGTGGCCGAGAAGCAAGGGGTTGGATACTTAGAACAATACTAAGTTCAACATATTAGTTTTCAAGAGGTTCAATTATTATATGCAGAATCTCGCTTTGGACTCTCTTAGGTGACCTGTCGACTTCAAAAAGTGAAGGGGAGTTGGAAGGTGAACTTTGCGTGTGGCGTGACCAATGACTTGGTGATTCTGCCATGATGTATTTTTCACAAAATCATCTGAGTGTTGGTGAAAAATTTGGGCTAAATTAAAAATTAAAATTAACTAGCCATTATGAGGCAAAAGGAGTTATGCACATGTAAGATGTTATTTCGTAGGCAATAAATTTTAGAGAATAACAACAAATAAATAAAAAAGAGGTAATCTAGGAAAAAAATGATTACCAAGCAATCGTGAACCATAGAATACCTCCTTGCAAAGCAAGAAGTATGGAAGCTAATATCCTTGAATGATGTGTTCATTTTATCATGTTTACAAGGCGACCGACTTGGTTACCTATGGCAGGATACCTACCTAGCACTACAAGGAAAAGACCCTCTAGCGGAGGTTATAAAGGAGGTTTTTAGTGTTATAAAATTGGCAAAAATTATCAAAAAATATTTATTACAACATTCGTTTTTGGTAATAGAGGCTTTGGCAGAGCTTCTAATGGAACTTCAACACAACTAAAAAAAATTGGGTGGTCGAAGATTTTTACAGATGTTTTTCTCATCGATGCATGCATCAGGCGTGAATGCACCAGTGTGTTTTACCATGTACTCATCGGTACTATAAAACACACCAAACACCAATATGGAAAACAAATTTCGGATGCCCCGGGGCATTCAACAATGTCCCGGTGCGTGTCACCCAGCGAGATGCACCAGGTCGATGGAAGGTGCATGCATCGAGCCGTTCAGGTGTAAAACCACACTGGGTCGTCTAGGTACTAAAACGCACTGGGTCGTTAAGTTATAAAAACACACTTGTGCGTTAAAGAAAAATCGTACCAGTGCATGCAATGCCTATGGGACTACCCAGATGGTAGTCGTTGATAAAGCGCACCAAGCGTTATAATTGGTATTGGTATTTGTGCAATGCCCATAGGTCGTAGAAATGCACTAGTGCACAGTATCATACAAAGACATTGGTGTGCAGTAACTAACACGCACCAGTGTTCATTTTGTATTTTTTAGAAACATCGACCTGTGGCAATGCAATTATTGTGATTTTTTAAAATTCATTATTCATCAAAAGCCGACACATATCTTATAACAGTATTCATATCAATTAAATTTTTATTAGTGCATTTGAAAGTGATGTTCGGATTAATTTTTTATATCCTATCATCAGATTTTTCATCTCTTCATTATAATATTTAATAATCCATATATTTAATTAGTGGTGTAACATTTCATAGCGACAATGGAGAATGCAATAGAATATATATATATATATATATATATATATATATAAGACACTCTTTTTCATACAAAATGGGACAGTTGATGGTACCCTTTTTTTTTCAATTGGGACACTATGTCCATTACATTAAACAAAATGTCTGATTTCACAAACAAATATTTCAAAAAATGCAACACCTTGCTTTGACATCTAAACATATTGATCATCATTATTCGCTGGAACTATTGTCATTGCTCACTATTAGGGGAAATTTGAGGTTTAAAATGAGCCTCCTAAGGAAATTATAAAATAATAGAAGAAATAATAAAATGAGGTTACATTACATCATCAAATTTTAGAGGGAAAAAAGAAAAAACTATTTTTTCAACTCGTATTTTCAACTTATCTCCTTGTGGGTTTACTAAAATTTCGAGCGGAAACACTCATTAGATGCAAAATTTGATTCCTTATCCAAGGAGTACCCATGTTGCATACTTTCTATGGACCCTACTACATGAAAAATGAGAAATACATGAAAAAACGTGATTGCAATCACATTTTTCATGTATTTCTTATTTTTCAAATAGAAGGCTCCATCAAAAGTATGCAACATTGGTACTCCTTGGATGAAGAATTAAATTTTTCATCCAACGAGTACTCCCGCTCGAAATTTGAGTAAACCCTTGGGAAGATAGGTTGAAAATAAGAGTTGAAAAAGTAGTTTTATTATTTTATCATCTTTTAATCTTTTTACTTTATTACTCCAAAAATGGTGAATCACCTCCCATGGTTGACATCATCATCTTGAATCCTATTGGTTCTTATAAAGTTCATTTTGGTAGTACATTTTTCTTAGGAGACCCATTACAGACCTCAAAATTCACCCTAATGTGCTACTTCCATGACTTGGGTTATCTCGAGGAATTTTTTGTTCATTATGTTGATTGTTTTATTTTTCTTCAATTTCCATCTACAAACATAAAAATAAAGTGTAATGAGTGTATATACATTAGTGAGAATAATGAAAATTGAAATATTAAATAATATATATCAATGAAAATAAAAGGGAAATGTATTATAGCAATAATTGACTCATGAACTGTACACATTCTTTCAAAACCAAATTTCATGCCATCTCTCAACAATTCATTTGTTGGCGCGGTTCCATACTTTGTTTCCTGCAAGTTTTATCCCCCATAACAAATCATAGATTTAATATATAAAAAAAAATGTGGTCTATTAATTATAGATGGAGCTAATTAAAACAAGATAGATGCTTACAAATTCCATAATTAATTTCTGATATGACAACATATACTGACAACCCATATTTAACCCAATGTCAATCAATTCTTCTGATGGTTCTTCTTTGTATGTTGGCACATGTTTGATGACATTAAATGATAATTGTTGTAAAACAACTTAAAATATACAAAAATGAAATCTAGTTAAGTTGTTATAAGGAAGTAACAATTACTCACAAACATAGATATCAAACTTTTTCTTCCTTTTCGTCCTATTTTATGTGCTGAATGAGTTCCATTTTCTTTTCTTTTCTGCAAGAAAATACTTGAAAATTAATATTTAATGCTAAATTGTTTATTTATTGTACCTAATCGAAAATTTCAATGATTACATATTACATTTGAGCACATTGTTGTTGAGATGGCTCCTCGTGCGATGCAATTATGTCCATTTCTTTGACCATCTCCTTGTACACATTTTTGGACATTCCTACTGGCATATTTATGATATCAACTTATTCATCTTTTGAGATTTTCATAATCTTCCTGAAAATGTAACATGCCAATAAAATAGTTAATTTTTATAATGATATATGAAAAGTAAATATAACAAAAGTGATATTTATAAATGACTCCTTTGTAGTAATATATACATATAATTCTAGAAATAAATTTAAAGAAATATTACTTTTTCATTCCTTTTTTTTTTTTTTGTACGTTTTTGCTATTAAAAGTCTCACATGTCTCATTGACCAATTCTCTAGAAACTCATCCTGTAATTTAAATAAAATTTGGTTCTTGAAATCATTAGATTGATTTTTGTATTGGAAGTGGAAATAACGTCTATACATTCATTCCACTAGATCCATCAAAGTTTTGTAAAAAAAATTCCCCCTTTTGTTAGCCTCCAACTCCACTACAGATGAGCTAAGGAGCAATTCATTTTCATTTGCATGTTCTATTATTTTTCTTTTCTTAGAACAACATTAATTTTCTTCGTTGTTGGTCCCTGTAGAACATTAAACATATGTGAATTAATATATTTTTTGAAACATGTTATCTAATATTTTTAAGTATATTATTAATGAAAATTCAAAAAAGAAACTCATATTGGATCGATAGTATTTTTTCATTCACCTGATTCATCATTTTGAAATTTTTCTATCAAGATTTTACGCTCTTCTGGTCTTAGATCATAAATAATCTTATTGAGATTCATCATTTTGTGGCTCTACATGATACACACTAAAAAATACATATTAGTTAAACTTACATATAGTTCAAAAATAATAATTTTTGTAAGGAATTTACAAAGAACTTGCCTTTTTTCTTTTCTCGATGTGCTATCAGTATTTTTGTTACTTGAACTCTTGTCAGCCATTTCTTTATCAATGTGAAACTTGTACTATACCATTCATTAATATATTTATAAATAAATCACATATTTTTTAGCTAAAAAAAAAAATCAAGAAAATGGTGTGCCTTTCCCAATGTATGCACCGAACGCGATGCGGTAGATTCTTATAAACACACCGCCAATACAGTAGAAACATCGTATGGTGCTCTTTGTCAACAAAGAGACCCTATGTGTTATATGTTAATCAGTGCACCGATCAAAACAAATATAAATTAATAATTAAAAAAAAATGATCAAATACTATTTTTTTTGTCAGTACACGCCCGGTGCGCTATACTACAATAGTGCACCGGTGTGCTATTTTAAACAGGGAACACCAATTTAAAAAATAAGTTTTTAAAAAAATCGTGCAAGGGCTGACATGGATTGGGATCCGACTCTGAAAGTGGTCTCGTGGGTTAGATGTCATACGCCTATATATATAGTAATACAAACCCTATAAATCTAAAATGAAAAACCCTAATTGTGAAGTCACATAAATAAGAAGCAGCAAGGGAACGTAAGAATGGATTTTATTTATTTATTATTATTATTTTATTTTATTTTTGGAAAATGAAAAGTAAAATTTAAAAAAAATAGCACGTATTAAATCCAACAAAAAATGTAAAAAAAACAATTATTACAATGAAATTTAACAATTTTACTATACTACAGGGTTTTTGTGCGAATCACCAGATGTTTCAAATTATGATTCTTTGAATAGTGTTGTTCTTCGAAATTATTTTGCTACTCCACAGTGCTGTTGTGCTCTCTTGCTCTAGATATGTCTTTCGTGCAAATCCATCCCTAAAATTATTGCAAAAATAATGAAACAATGAATATATTTTACTATTTAAAGATTTTTTTTATGAAATTAGATTTTCGAAAATAATTTGCCGCCCATTTTTCAATTTACCACTATTTTTTCACTTCAAAAAAATAAAGTTGTGTTTTTTTATTTCCAGATATTCGGTTTTTTTGTTAACTAACAAAACCATTGATTCAGTTAATAAACCTACACTGGTGCGTAGTAACTAAAACGCACCGGTGTTGTTAACAATACATTAGCATCGATAACAATAAGCCCATTTTTAAGGCATCGAAATTACTTTTATGTATGTACACCAAAATTTATGTTGATTTTTATCAAATGTAGGGAGAAAATCTCATAATTATATCAAATGAAAAATTCTTCAAAATCCATCTTGTTCCATAATATTTCTCAAATTCCATCGCGAAGTTCTCCCTATCCACTCCAGACGTAATTACTTTAGATTTTATTTATATTTCCATTATCTAATTAAATTTATTTATTTTATCCACGTCAATCAGCTGAATACAATTAATGTATACAAATTTGCAGGTTCATGCATATTCATAATTGAGTTCAAATGCACAAAATATTCAAACAACGAAAAAATGTTGGAAGATCTTATCATGAGCAGCATACCGCAAGGTGCATTTGGTAGATGAAAATGGACAGTCACTTCACCCTGCCAATTGCAACATTACATCTTCTAGCCACAATCCTGGGATAATTATGGTAATATTAATTTTTTTGTATATTATTGTAATTATTTCAACGTCAAACTAGTTCATCATTCATTTTTGACGTGCTTACTAATTGATATCATAGATTTTGTACTAATCATGTTCAAATATATTTTTTGAAATTATTAGGATTCTAGTGATGATGAGCAACCTACCTACCATCTTCTATTTCACCCCACAAAAATTTCAAATTGAGAGAAGGATGAATTAAGAGAAAAACTCGGAGAGGAACGATACTAAGAATGGTTGAATCAACCACCTATTAAATTCCCACTATGTCCAGATTCAAAAATTAGGAAATAATACAACAATAGTAGTTCTTCACATGGTAGCAATGGAGGCAATCAAGTAGAGGTTGGTATGGATCATTCCTTAAGGGATATTAATTCCATGGAGACAATGTTGTTAGATGCATTCCAGAATGATGATCAGCTAAGGGATGATGCTCAAATCGTTGATACCTTTTTCGAAAGCCTTAAATTTGCTTCCACCACCCTTCTCTTTGGATGTGGACGTCAGTCAAAGCCTACCTAGTTGGGCACAAAGATGTTACTGTACAAATTGAAAGCAAAGTTTGGCTTGTCGAATGCATGTTTCTTGGAAATTTTGAGGTAATTGACCATCAAGTCCCTTATATTTTGAGAAATATAATCACACAATGAACATTAAAAATGGTCAATTTTATGAACATTAATAATTATCAGAATTAATGTACATTTAATATTGTCCATGACCAAATACATATTATTCAAATATAAGTGTCTTTCGAGTGATAATTTCTTTCCTTGTAGCTGTGAAGAGGCAAAGAAAATGTTGAAAATGTTGGGTGTTGAGTACATATCATATCATGCATGTCCAAATGATTGTATTCTATATAGAGGAGAATAAGTAGACAAAGAGATATTTCTGAAATGTGGGCATGACAGGTATGATAAATAAAAAAAGAAGGGTAAATCACATGGTCCTCCTTTTAAGATATTGAGGCATGTGCCTATAATCCCAAGGATTCAAAGGCTCTTTCATTGCAAATAATTAGTTATGTTGCATGGATGGCATGCATCACACAGAACTGAGATGGGAGTTATTCGAATCCCAACATATTCAATAGCCATGAATAATATAGAGGATACATGGCCCAAAAAATTCAATGATGAAGTACGAAGTCTATGACTCAGCATAGCCATGGATGGCATCAACCCATATTCCCTCCAGAACACAAACTATTATGTTTAGCCTGTAGTAGTGATCAATAACAATACCCCACTATGGTTTTTCATAAAGAATGAAAATATTATGTTAGCTCTCATAGTCCCTAGAAGAATACAATTGAAGAATATGGATGTCTCCTTACAACCACTGGTAGATGAATTGAAGGAATTACAGGATGGGATAAATGTATACAATGTATCAATACCCATCATAGTAGAGAGGAGTTTTACGTTGTATGGCATATGTGCTTACACGACACATGATTATCTAGGCTTAGGATTTTTCTCTGGTGAATTACATGTTTATTGATTTTTTTATATACGTAAAAATATTATTTTTCATATTAGTTATTTAATTCGTTGTAATTGTTCTAATCTTCATGATATTCTTTAACGTGCCATGCATATTGTATACAATAATTTCACAGGTCTTTTAACAAAAGTGTATTATGGATGTAAATGTTACGGACCTTCTCTGAAAGCTAAATGGTCCAATGACCTACGAAAGCCAGTGTATGACTACTCTAGGGTATTCCTCCCAGAAGAACACCCTTACAAAAGAGCAACATCTGCTTTCAATGGTAAATGAGAGAGAACCCAAAGGCCTGCAATAACGACACCAATTGAATGGCTTAGAGAATATGAAAGAGAGGAGGAGAAGGAGTTCATAGAAATGTTCGATTCAAATGGGGAGCCTATGTTCGATGATCCAGAACTCTTCGACACTTATGTTGAGAAATTTCCCACTGGGATGAAAATGAAATCTATCTTTTATAACCTCCCATATTGGGAGCATATTAATATTACCAACTTATTAGATCCCATGCATATATTTAAAATTGTTTCATCTTCTTTATGGAGGCACATATCTTTGAAACAAAGTGACACATAGGCTGTTAGGAAAGATCTTATTACTTCAAAAAATAAAAAGAAACAATGGCCAACGATTAAAAAGTACAGGATCAGAGGTAGTAGGTCCCTATAATTGGTATTTCAAAGAAGGTGATGTCCCGTGGATTTTAAAAAAATATGAGATTTCTTTGGAAAAGTGATTTATAATGGGTGTGAGGATGCCATATTCATATGGGTCTTCACTACGGTGCTGCTTCACCATGGATGACCATTTTTTGGGGTTGAAATTGCATGACCATTTGAATCTTCTAACAGTATGTATAATGTCAAAAGCATGATTTTATTACTTTTTATATTAATAAATTTTATCCCATGCAGAGATCATAAAACATAACTAATTTTGTATATTATTTCATGTGTTTATAAATTTGCAGTGTCATTATCCTTTGTTCATGCGTGGGTGTGTGAAACATGACTTCCCCCAAGACCTAGGACGTGCCATATCTAAATTATCTGCATTTGTGCATTGGATCATGTCAAAGGAGATTCATGTGGTTAGCATTCCACGGTGGCATCAAGAGATAGTTGAGATTGTTTGTATGTTTGAGAAGGAATTGTCGACGAGTTTCATGGACTCGCAAGTTCATCTTCTAATCCACCTAGTAGATGAGGTTGAATTAGTTGGGGTGGTTTATTTTTTTTGGATGTTCTTCTTAGAGAGGTACATGAAGAAATTGAAAGGTTTTGTTCAATAAAGGGAAAAACTCGAGGGGTCTATGGAAGAGGGGTACATATCATATGAGTCTTTCTATTATGCCAGTGAGTACATCAAGAAAATTGAAAATAGACCAGGTGCAGTGATTTGGGATGATGAAAGGGATGAAGACAAAAGGGAAGGGGAGCTTCTCCACACGAATGGAAAAAGGCTCTTTATAAAGAGTAAGCAAGTTATAATTTTTTAAATTTACACAAAGTAAATATTCATGTTGAACTTTGATATAATGTATATTTTTTATCTCATATCTACTATATGTTGGTTTGATTTCATCAACGAATGCAAAAATTGAAGCAATCAATGAATTCATTCTTTACAATTATGATGTGACACAACTGTGGGTCGCATTGTACGAACAAAAGAGGATGAAATGGGATAATGACAGGAAATAATTCAGATGGTTGAATGGTAGAAGTGTGCCTTATCCCTATCATTTAAAAGAAAATATGCCAATTATATTCCCTAACAGTTGGGTTGCTAACCAAGTCAGATAGAAATGCGGTGCAACCAGTCATTACCTGCATGCTAAAGAGGATGCGCTAAACATAAGGATTGGGTGCACCCACTTGGTAATAATCTATTTATGTACATTTTAAACTTAATTATTCACCTTTGAAATGTAACATCTATATTTCATATTTTTAACAGTTGGGTTATTATAAGACAAATGACACTATGATTTTTCAACTTTTTTATAGATGAATTTGTTCCCATCTATGTGGGCATATGGACACCATTTTCGCACAGAAAATGTTGATGATGGACACATGACACAATACTATGGAGTGGAAGTTGAGTTTGATAAATCTAGTCGAGCTAGCCCAGGTGATCAAAACCTAGTACGAGATGTGTTAGGCTACATCAGAAAGATACAAGAGGTCATTGAAGAGGACTTATCTTCTTTCCAAGGTGTTATTTTTAGGTACAAGTGGTGGGACACCTTTGACCGGAATAATGTAAAGGAAGATCGCGATAGTAGGCTTATATGTATCAACTCTAGAAAGATGTGGGATGAAGCTAAGGAGCCCTATGTTTTCCCCAAACACTTTAACTAGACATTTTTTTACCCAGATGTGTTGGATAGGGATTGGTGGTTCGTATTGAGACATGAACCTAGATCAAAACATATTTTTGAGAACAATAATGTTATCATGCCAAGAAAGTTGGAAGATAATGAGGGTGATCATGAGAACAAAGAGTGATCTAGTACATGTGTTATTTCATCATTTATACTTTTTAAGATGGGTTTTTATGAAGAAGAGGACTTAACCTTACAAATAAGACTTTTTTTTTCGAAACATTATAATATGTATTTTGAATTAATTGGTTTGCATTGTGTTAATGTTAAAATAATTTCACTTGATAATTTACAATTATGTTGATCTCGAAAACAATGCAATATATCAAGTTCTTTTTTGTTATGTCAATTCCTAAAATAATACAACTACTTGATTACTTTAAATGTGTGCGAATGATATCTTCAAAATGTATACTGTTATTTTTTATATGTAAGATCATAATAAAATAATGATAATTCTAAACATGAATTTATTTGCATTATTTTTTATATTTTATTATGTTACAAAAATTCATATTATTCTAGATTTATTATTTTACAATTATTTATATTCATACAAATTTATAATTTTACAATTATGGTAATTTAACAATATTTACGGTATACATTTTACTTATGGTAGTTATGGTTCAAAATTGACAATTAATTTACAATTTTACAATTTTACAAATTTACAAATTTTAATAAAATTGAATGATGACACTACATACAATTACAATTTTACAATTTCAAAGTACAATTACAATTTTACAATTTCAAAATACAATTACAATTACAATTACAATTTTACAAATATTTACATACAATTACAATTACAAATTTACAATTTTACAAACTTACAAATTTACAAATTTTATAATTTTAATAAAATTGAATCATGACAATATATACAATTACAATTACAATTACAATTTCACAATAAAATTACACACAATTACAATTTTAAAAATATTTTACATACAAATACAATTACAATTGGAAGATGAATATGGACTCTGTTAGGTTTTTCATAGGCCTGCCCGCCGACGCTATCTTAACCTCTGCCCTGTTTGACTTTACCACCGCCGACACCACAGTAGGGTGAGCAGGCTTTGCGAGCTTTACCGCCGCAGCTTCATGTGGCCTGTCATGCCCGAAAATGCACTGGACGCAGACTCAACCCATCCAATCAGCCGCCAACTTGGCTCAAGTTGCAGGTCTTGGGGTTAATCCCACAAGCGTTTATGAAGATATTGCAGCAAGGATATACGCACACGCTTCTGCCTCCTTCTACAGACAAATAGGTACAAGAGCCGTCATCAATGCCAGCCAGCACAAGGTTGTAGGCTCAAGCATTCTGGCAGCCTCGACTATCGTCGAGTCCCTGCAGAGACCCAGTTTCAGCCTCATGGATAGACAAGGCAAATGGGAACAGAGGCTGCTTCAAGAGGGCTTTAATATTCATCCAATTGTTTTCAACTCCAAAAGCCTTCTGGATCTGGGGATACTGCACAATTTAGAAGCAGGTTCGAAGCGGAGAGCAAAGGTTTTCAGATGATTCACCCTCTGCTTATCAGATCCAGATCTCTCTTTTGTCTGGTGGAACAAAGCTGCTGTGGGTGAGAGTCACAGATCTGGTGCAGGACCTTCTACGAGATCTCGAACTCAGATTGGGGATCCCCTTAGATCTCTTGAGATTTCTTTACGAAGGTAAACAACTTGAGGACCCTCTGCCCCTATCTTATTACAATATTAAAAAATATGTTTCAGTTGTATCTCCCTATGCTTGAGAGGAGGAGCATCTGGGCAAACCTCCTCGGCTCCTGCCTTCTCCTATAAGGATGTGGTTCATACGCAGCCTTCTAAGAGAGTCGCTCAACCATCTGAGGCTCCCAAGCCTTTCCTGGTGGAAAAAATGGAGGAAACCCCCTCCATTGAAATCTCTCATCCAACATTGGATGATCAATTTCAAACGTTTGCAGAAAAATCCATCATTTGCAGGTTTAATGGAATATGGCCTCGATCTGCAGATCTCTACCAGTGGATCCATTCCAACTGGACCAACAACTGCAAGGTCTTCTTTTGCTCGAAAGGCTTCTTCATTGTGGCCTTTTCCTTCAGTGAAGACTATTAGAAAGCCTTAACAGAAGACCCCTGGTTCTAGGGATCAATGGGGCTCTTCCTTACTCCATGGTTTCCAGACTTCGACCCTTCCACAGCTGTCATCACCAAACTTCCCATTTGGGTCAGAATTCCAAACCTCCCTATGCATCTCAGGCACTTCGCAGTCTTCCAAGGGATTGGGAATACCCTAGGCCGCTTCTTGGCCACAGATACCTCAAGGGGGGAGAAAGGAATATACACCTTTGGCAAAATATGTGTAGAAATAGACATCAGCAACGGGCTACCTGATCAAATCAATCTCAAAATTGGGGACTTCTATTGGACTCAAACCTTGGACTATGAGAACACTTCCTTCTGGTGTCATCACTGCCATCAGACAGGGCATCTCCAAAACTCATGTGCCATGCTCCTTGACAAAGAGAAGAATAAAAGATGTAAATCCAAATCGAAGAGCTAGAAACCATGTGATCCACCCCCCATGGATGACATAGATTCCTTCAGCTCGGATGAGGAGGAAAAAGTAGCGGATGAAGAAAATGTTGAGCACACGAAGGACTCCCCCTTGGTCTGCCCTGAGGATCCTTTGGCACCTTAGATCTCGCAGAAACGCACACATGCGCCCTCTTCCTCTGATTCAGATAAGGAGACTCCTCCTTCATAACAGAATAGTCAACAACTGGTTCCTATCCAGCCAAGTCACAATGGTTGGGTTAAAGTCAGCAAGAAGAAAGTGCAAAAATGTCATTTGGAAGTTTCTACCCACTCTGGGTAGATCCCTCTATCTCGCTCTTTTTTTTTCAGTTATCCTTGTTACCTTCTGCTTTTTCCAAGGTTGCATTTTGGGACCGAGTTTGATAATCTATCATTTCCGGCTCCCTTGCTTCTATACTTTTCTTGTTTTCAAAGCTCTGATTGTATCATATGATTTTTCTTAATATAATTAGTCTTACTTAGAAAAAAAAAATTACAATTACAATTACAATTTTGCAATTTTACATACAATTAAAATTAAAAATTTTATTACAATCATGACATAATGTTTAATAAATATCATGATTTAATATTAAAAATAAGCATCACGATTACGATAACCATATTACAAAAATTATATTCTAAAATTCACATTCATATTCACTAACATCATCTAATCATCGTGATCGTGATCATCTAACAAACACAAGAATTATATAACATCATCACAACACAAACATCAAATATACATCTCATGTCAAATAATGACTATCACATACACATCTATCTGCAAGCACATTAAATGAACATATCTAACATGACCTAACCATATACACATCATGATGAACACCAACATGTAAATTAAGTACATCAACATGAACATAAAATACATGGACCACATATATATATATATATAATTTCAAAAATATACAATTTTATTATAACTGCATGTAAATGTCAAATATCTGGTGGTACTACATCAATACTAGTACTAGTCGAGACCTACTCAGTCGATAGTGGAACCTCATGCTCAGATAGATGACATGCATGCTCCGGAGGTGTCTGTTGATCAGTCGATGGTGCAATCTGCTCAGGAACTGCTTGTTGATTAGTCGATGGTGCAGTTTGCTTAGGAATTTCTTGTTGATGAGTCATTGATGGTGCAACCTACTCAGTGGATGGTGTGACTTGCTTAAATTGACCTACCTGCTCAGCTGGACCTACCTGCTCAGTCGATGGCCATGCCTGCTCAGGACTAGGTGTCTGCTGAGATGGTGTAGACTGCACAGAAGATGTCTGTTGATCAGGACTGGATGTTGGATTCTCATGATCTCTGACATGAGGTGAAGGAGGAGGAGGTGGAGTACTACAATTTTTGATCAGCGGTTGTCATTGATGTCAACCCAAGCAGCACTAGGGGCTAACCCAATATTGCATGGGAATTTTTACCTATCAAATTAATATATTATAGGTCAATAATGCTTTTGATGGTTTCTACTTGTCGAGATGTTTCCATTTATATATGGAATGCCATGTAATTCTTCACTGTTTGAGAGATATTCATGTTTGACGTTTGTACCCCAGTTAGTGGGCTAAAACCCCATGGGGTTGGCGCATGGGTCATTGAAAAGTCATAATTAATATTTTTTAAGCTCCTAAAATCCCTCCCACGTTCACTTGTTGAAGCCCCTCTCAACTTAAGCATTCATATAAATTTTGATCTTCATTTCCTCCTTATGCATGGGATTCGGCCATCAGAAACAGGTCATCGTGGCATGTTTGCTCTAAAATTTTTTCTACGAAGGCTCAGAAGATGAAATTTTTATGAGGAGAAGTTGAAATTCTGAGGAAGCTGCAATAAAAATTTCAGATCAATTTGCACAAAATTTTTGGAGATATGATCTGTGGAAGTAAGGGTTTTTGCAGGCTCCTGAAATTCATCTCAAAGAAGTGACCTTGGGAAAATCGTCAATAACTCTCTCTCTGAGTATCATATTGATTCTGTAAAAATTGGTAGATAGTGCACAATCTGTAGTTTTCGCTCTATAAATTTCAGAGGAAAATGAAGAAGCAGTGACACGTAGCATGCCGTACAAATGCGCTCTGCTGAAATAGTCCATAATTAGGGCAGTGTGAGAAATTGGGCATAAATCTCTCTTGAAGAATCCAAATTGGATCAGACCAGTGGCATTGGAAAGAAGACTCAGAGGACTACTACAGGACTGAAAATCAGATATTGAGGATCTGAAATAACAGAGATACACCAGATTCAATATCGAGCTCCTAGAAGTCAAGAAAAAGCTAGATCATGTGTTGTCAAGGATTGCAAAGGACCAGAATTTCTACGGCAGAAAATCAAAACAAGGTGCAACAGAGGGTAGCATGACAAGAGCAACAACCAAGGTGCATAACAGCAGCAAGAAGTTCATCATATTAAGTCTTCAAGTGGGCAGCACTACATACAATCATTGTAAAGGTATCATTGTACTTAGTCATTGTAAATACATTATTATACAAATTGTACTAGTGTCTATCTGCCAAGGGTTGAAGAGGCAGTGTTGGGAGTTCTAGGATCATCACTAGGTGGTTATGTCAAAGTTGGGGTTATGGTCTAGTATATCTTCTTCTTCTGCATCATTCTATATCATTTTAAAGTGGACCATTTTCCCTGGTACGGGAATCCATTCTTCTTTTATTCTTCTATAGGGTGGTAGGGTGGTGCTAGGGTGAGTTGTAGCTCATTGGGTGTTGGGGCATCCGTTCAGTTACTACTGAAGAATCTCGGATGTTGGAGCATCCATCTAGTGGGAGCTGGAGAAGAATGATTTTCTAGATTCTAGGAAGTTGGAGCTTTATTTTCAATTGGAGTTGAATATTAAAGAATTATTAGAAAAGCATTAGGTGGTTTTTGTCCCAGAGTGGGTTTCCACCTTAAAAACTGTGTGCATTTGTGTTCCTCTTGATTTTTGCTATCATTGTACAAACACTGATAATAATTGAAGATTAACTAATGCTCTAATTGAAAGGAATATTGATTCACCCCCCCCCCCCCCTCTCAGTATTTCCAACAACAATGATGATCACTCCCCTCGTGATCATGATCATCAGATGAGCTTCTCTTTCGTGCATCTCTATGACGTCTATCCCTCCTAGCTGCCCGTACTCTGGAAGCTCCAACGATATGACGCATGAGGGTCATCATATGGTGGGGCATGTATCTCCAGATCTGTGTGATCCTATGATCATCCTAGATCTCTCTGATTGTAGCAGGGAAAACTCCCTCATCAACCAGGAGTCGACACAGTCGGTCGTCCAACTCCATCCTGAATCAGGTGTCAGGCCTACGTCGTACCCGTACGGGTATCTGCACCCGAGGATCAGGTCTATCACCCTGATCCTCCACCTCCGCCATCTCCTCGTCAAAATATACACCTGAATCATTCAGTGGGGGTGGAATCATGTCCCTAACAAATGTCCCAATATCTACAAAATATATAGTATACAACAATAATTATACAATTTCATTAAACAATTTAAGAAAATAAGTTAAAGAACGTGTTAGAATAAATTTTATAATTCTAATTAATTGATTAAGACAATAAAATGAAACCATATTGATTTAAAGAAAACACTAATATTACCTCTTGCATCTAGTGGCTCATCCTGTGTGCAGAGGATGTTGGTACACCCTCGTCAATCCAAACTGGTGTACGGAAACAACACCATCACGAACGAGTGATCATCATCACTAGCTAGAAACTCCAGTGCATCAGTAGATATCCTAGCTAGAAATTCAGACTGGCCCCTCTTGGGCATCATCTGGCCCCACATCTGCATCTGTACATGCAGCATTGGCCTACGAGGTTGCCGAACATAAGTAGGCCTAGTCTTGGTGAACATCTCAAAAAATAAACAAAATAACTCTGAAGCAAAAGGGAAGGTCAACCTCCCACGTGCCTGAGAATGACATCTATCTAATGTTGTACAAAAATGCCGCAAAAAAATCGCAGACCATCTCACAAGTTGTGGCATTTGGAATAAAGAATAAACATAAAATAAAAGTGGGAAAATAATGCATTTCCCTCACTAGATAGTATGCAATGGTTGTCAGTAGTAGTGAGAGGCACCTCACCTTCTCTAGACCAAACGAAGCAATATGTAACTGACCATCGGACACCTGAAATCTACAGGAGAAACTATATCATCCCTAATGTATCTCTGGGAGTACGCCAACTAACTCCCTGCTGCATAGTTGACGTGGAAATTTGGGAACTGCGGAAAACTTTTCCCTCTCCTAGATAGGCCAGTAATAAAATATATTTCCTCCCTAGTGGGCTTGTACCACTGGTTAGGACCGACCTGGAAAGCTTGTCATTGGGCATCCCACTTGTAGATCAGTTGTCCCAATAACCCACTATGGCCCTTCAGGGATGTGGCCTCCTCGTAGAACTTGAGGATGCCTACCTCCATTAAGAGAAATTGGGTGGCTATCATAATAGGGCGAGGGTAAAAAATTCTCCCCCTCTCTCGTGCCTCCCACAACTAAATCATGTTATAATGGTCCTCCATATGTTCTTATGGTTCCCTTTGTTCTCTTAGTTGACGTCACTGAATGATTAACCTATTAAATACATTTTTATTATTAAATGAGAAATTTATTTGCAAATATAGTCGATGTGCCCAAAAAAACAATCACACACTGTCACAAGTGCGTACTTTTTTATTGCACACAACCAAACAAGGGAATATTTTTCTGCGGTGTGTTGACCAAAATATTTGCCCCGAGGTGGATAGTTTGGCCAATGCACCTCCTCACAACAGTACATGGTCAACGATGTGGTCCTGTAAATGACTGCACCTTTGACTATGTAATGTTGTCGGGCGTGCAGTGCGCTGACCTAATTATCCTCCCCGAGGCGGATATTTTGGTCAACGCACCACTCAACAACATTACATGGTTAACGGTGTGGTCCTGTAAACGAACGCACTGTTGACTATGTAATTTTTTTGGGTGGGCAGTGCGCTGACCTAACTATCTGCCCTAGGGCAGTTAGTTTGGTCAACACATTTCCCTCTCGACACTATTACATGGTCAATAGCGCGGTCATTTAAACAACTGCACTGCGGTGTTATTTTTTTAATTCTATCGGTGCACATTTTTTCGTTACCACACCAGAACCCGGTGCAGTTTTCATTAACACTGTTCACGGAGCGGCCTATAAATTTACAGGCAACACCATGAATGTGAAAGCCGAACAACTCGAGCACACCGCGCATAATTTTTTTTTATACGGTTAATTTTAAGTTAATTTCAAATTTTCATCCGCTAAAAGGTTTATTTATTGAGAAACAAGTAGATTAACTGTACATTTGTGCGTCTAGGAGGCATATTTGCTGAGGAATTGAAGAAAACAAATTTTTCCATCATTTTCAAAAATTGGAACTCCACACAGTGGGAAATGGACGACGACAATGCGTGCAATGGGAGCACCAATGGCAGGGCGCCTCACAGAAGAAAAAATCACACCAGTGCTTGACAGGTCTATAGCAATGAACAAGTAAAAATGAGATTTTTACGATTGGTAATTTTTTTTAATTAATCATTTTTCTGTGCGCGGTACTTTGAGATGCACCAAGTGGTTTTATCAATGGCACACCACATATCGTTACGGTGCATTGGATAATGAAGACGCACCGATGCACTAGAGTACTTAGACACACCAGGCGGGTTTGTACGGAGAACATAGTGTCTCGGTGTGCCAATTTTTAGTAGACACCAGTGTGATTTATGATGAGAAATGCACTGCAAAAAAAGCATCCGCAAAAACCTCCACCCGCCAACATCCTCTAGAGACCTCTGCTACAAACAGATATATGGGCTATTTTTATAAGGGGTTCCTAAAAAACATCTGCTAGAGGGTCCTTTCCTTGTAGTGTAGTGAGGACTCCCAAAATATATGCGATGGTACGTGGGAGTGTTGTCTAATGCGTAATCATTTGATGAGATCGTTCCTATATACTTTCATACATGGATTGCCTCCGATATACCCAAAAGTATTGGGTCCTATATACTTCCATATGTGGAATTGAATATCACTTCTAGGATGCAACGCAGGAAGTTAACGACATCTCCTATGTTTTATGATGTCATAACACGTCTCTAGCCTAGACCTCTAAATGTTTGCGTTAATTCCAAATTCTCCTTAGGTTAATTGAGGTAAATTAAAATTTTATCTTGATTTATGTTTCAATTTTAAGGCACAAATATTGATATCACCTAAACACCTAT
Source organism: Pinus albicaulis (assembly GCA_034641835.2). Classification (NCBI taxonomy): domain Eukaryota; kingdom Viridiplantae; phylum Streptophyta; class Pinopsida; order Pinales; family Pinaceae; genus Pinus; species Pinus albicaulis. Next base: position 1,028,823,211 of record CM076584.1, read on the forward strand.
GATGCAACTAACAGAGAAAAATATTTTTTTAATTTCGATGAAATCTATCTAGTATAAGAAAAAGATTCAATAAAATATGCAACACTCAAGAATGCAGGAAACAAAGTTCTCCTAACTAGATATTTTCACTTTCACTTTCCAAATGCAACTTGTAAAAGTAAAATTATTTTCACTTCAATAAGATGCACCTACATGAATTTTTCACTTTCTTTTTCTTTCGATGAATGAGAATGCACTAAATGCACTTTTCAGTTTTCATTCACTAAACAATGTAATCTATGTTCAATGATTAAACTCAAAAGGACTTTTCAATGTAATGTAATCTAATGCACTTTTATGAAAATAAAATTTTGAGATTGAAACTAAATGAATGAAAAATTGATTTCTTTAATGGTTTCAAAAGAACTAATATGCTCAATCCACAACAAGTCAATATTCCTTCCAAACATATAAGCAATAAACAATAAGTTTAATTGACTCAAAACATCAAATACACAACAAAACTTTCACTTTTACCAGTTCAAGTATGAATTGAAATTCACACACCACAAAGAAACTGAGAGAAAACAAAAAAAACTTGATGCTCAAGAGAATGACCTTAAAGATCAGGACACAATAAAATTTTTAGCAAAAACCTTAAAATTTATCATATTTAAAGACTAGCACAGGAAGATAGTTAGAATTAGGGTACAAGCACGGCTCTTTCTAGCAAAAGCAGCGTTGAGAGTGCGACTGTTTTTGATAAAAAAACATGTTGAGCGAGAAATGTTGCTTGAGGAAAAAGCTAGACCTGATACCCTAAAACACAGACTACTCATAGTAAAACTTCAAAAGAAATCAAAAGCAAGGATCATTGAAAGGTTGACCAAATTAAGAAAAACGACCAAATGCAAAAGGAGGGTTGAAAGGGCTATAGGCTCTCCAGTGAAGTCACCATTTTGTTTTACAAGCAATCCCTTTTGTGGACATAAGCAATCTATCTAGTCCTAATGAGAGGATCTAGAAAAAAACTAGAAAAATATGTGCAAAATTTCCTAGATTATATCAGAAACTACAAATTAATATAGATGGCCTACCTCACTTTGATGCTAACACCCATTGTTATCATTTCCTGGTATTTTCTTCTTCAAGTTCAATCCTCTTTACACTGTTGCGGATGAATACCTGAAATGAATATCAAACAGAGATGATGAAAGCATACATAGAATAATTCATTCTAACATAAACTATATGACAGGTCAGAGAGCATCATACTAGATGAGCAATGGTATACACATTGATGGGAAGAAAACACACAATGCATTATTAATAGAAAATGAGGGAAAGATACAACCACTTAAGCTATGATGTTGGAAGCCTCCTTTGGATTAATTTCCAAGTCCTAGCCAAGACCATCAAGCACTCCTTTCTCCTTCACAAAATGGCAGCATTAAGGCACAACCGAGCACAAGGTTGGAACTAGCATTGATCAAACTGTTGGACAGAATTGTGAATTACGGATAAAACACGCTTCCCTAGATAGGTGCTAATCTAGAACAACAGGTTAAGGACTATACGACTACTTTTCCTAACTAAGAACAGATACACAGAATGAATTAGATGCTTACTTGGAATCCAAGCGCTTCCAAATGATTCCTTCTGTCGCTTTCATTGTAGCTTCAAATTCCAACCGGCTATGCAAGATATTTCCTACAAGAATGAACACTAAACAACAGAAGATAGCAATAATATAGATTTCTATTCAAGTTAGTTTGATAAATCAGTAAAGCATAAACCATATACATCAACTAAGATCTTGCAATATGGAAAATCAAAGCTAATACAGATGCATATAGGGAAAAGTAAGTTGTATTCTTTATTAATGATAGAAGGAGAGGTTACAACCAAATGATTGATTTAGTGTCACCATATCCAATAGCATCCCAACCTCATCACAATACAGATATCTCCAGCAAATTGTCACTCAAATCAATCTCCTCAATGAAAAATCCACCAGCATTTCTCTACAGAAATTCTTCATTTTCAAACACTAAGATCTGTGCTCAATTTATAGAGAGGTTGAGGTAGTTTTACAATCAATTACTTTCCAATAATAGGAAATAAATGTTCCCAATATTGTAGATGTCAATTGGACACATGGATTATAAGTTTGACACATGCAAACTCTTCTAGAAGGCACTGGCCAAGTAGAGATTCCAAAACAATGAGAATTTTGCTCCCAATGTGACTAACACACCCATAGATGTCGGGAAGTGCTTTGTAGAGCAGCCTTTCATAGGGCTACTTGCATTTGCAATGCACTTAGTCCCTTTAGAGGTAGCGTTGATGAACTCTCATATGATATATTATAAACTTCAAACCTTGGAAACCTTTGCAGAATAAAGTCCTTGATTGATCTATCTTGTTCCTTTTCTTAGGGCATACAGCAATTGAAATGTTAGGGGATGATAGACCCTATACATTGGTCTTGGAGATGATGCCCAGTTAACCAAGTCATTGAGAGTGATGCCCAAATTGACCTATAACAATTTCCCCCTAAAGCATGAAGTCAGAATAATAACAACAATATTTTTATTGATATGCTTTACACTGTGATGAGTTGGAGATGAAGCAGAGTGGAGACCTACATCAATCTTATAATACATTACATCATGATATATCCTCTTGATCATAATTTCTGAGGGTAGGCATTCCCATGTTCAACACATAAACAATCTAATAACATGTACATAATTCAGAAAGTCGTCGACATTGGAATGTTGCCCAATGCATACATGCCTACAGATATAGGCCCATGTTCGTATGATGATCTGTATGTAAGGTCACCGTATAGATGATGTGTAAAAAAATCCTAAAATCACAACCCGGATGGCCGAAACTAGATCTAGGGTCTTCTTATCTCATTCACTCGATCGTTTGGGTACAAGTCTAGCCATGCGAATATATGATTTGTCGTCAAACATGGAAAGACATCGTTTGATTACCATCCAATGATGTGAGTTGTTAACAAACATGAGAGAACCACCATTCATGAAAATGGCCCTCAAGGTACTGCAGTACATTTCGTAAGGCATGAATAGATGATTTGATGTCGAATGCCAAAAAAATTCTTTTAGTCAAAAGTCTGGAAGCGAGGATCTTTTCAATGCTGTAACAAGCCTCATGGTACTGGAATCTGATGTTTCTAAGTGAACTTCCTGGATAATTATTTGTCATCAACAGGAAGTCATCTTATTGTGAAACAGAAGTTACTGATTTCGGAGACAAGGGTATGACTTGATATAGGAATTTTCTGGGATGACGGTCATGAGAATTAAGGTTTACGAGTATTGCAGAAGGATGATTTTATTCACTGGATGAATTCTCTTGAACATATCAACGACACTGTGATGAGTTGGCAACATTGACCCAAAACCAAATTGAAGGTATGATGAACCATAGGTATGAATGAAACGTCAAGATGATTACCCAACCCAAACATTCATGGACATGGAGTGAAGGAAGTGTCATGTTCAAGAGCAACTTGCTACCATAAATAAATTTTGCTCACTTTTCCCAAATTTTCCCCGGTCATTTGTCGACCAGCACCTCTTTATTTTTTAACAAGCTTGAGGAGGATAACATTTTCTTGATCTATAATTCAACCCTTCGAGAAAATAAAGTATCGCTATTTAATAATTTAATGAGTCTAGCGATGAATGAAACTTTATTCTTTCCATGATCGATAAGCCCATTGCTATTTTATGTTTTAACGAGCTTAACGACAGTGATAGCCCGATCCTTTTTCATATTTAGAGAATTTGAAAAAGTGGAAGAAAGAAAACTCCATAAGTACTTTTTTGTAAACTTGTCACTCAGATCCGAAAAAGTGTAAAATAATATCTAAGAGAACCTCTTTGGTCATGTTTAACCAAGGTATTCCTTTTTTGTAAATAATCTATCTCAGTCCGGAAAAGGGTTAAACTTATACTGAGTAGATATCAATTAATTTACTTTTACGAGCTCGAAAAGACAAGTTCTCGGCAATATTTTCACATTATCGAAGTCTGAAAAGAGCCGAAAGAAGACTCCAGGGGTTCCTTTTTCATTGTTATCGAAGCTCAAAAAAGAGATAAAAGTGTGCTTCAAATCCTTTTTCATTTTTAACAAAGCTCGAAAAATAAGGATAAAAAGTATTCTTTGTGGTCAATTCATTCTTTGAAATAAATCTGCACGACTAATCTGTTCATCAGTTTTATATCATGTTCAGAAAAACATCAAATGGATAAAAAATACATGTTTCATGATAAAAACATAATAAAACTATATTCATAGCAATAAATTTAACTTGCAAATAATTAAATGACAATTAAAAGTAATTTCACTATTTATTTTTACCATTCCATAGTTACCATTTGCATTTTGGAGCTCTGAACTTGATTTTGCCTCCGAACTTCAGCTGCTGATTGTGATCGTGTCTGTGGACGGTTTTTGTTGCCATTTGATCCAGGTTAGTGATATGAACCTCCTCTTTCCTTTAGTATTCATTTCATTTCCAATTTCTACAAATTTTTAGGGTTTTAAGGCCCCTAGGGTAAATTGTGCCCAAAAAGAGGGCAACACACCCCTGAATGTCAAAACCTGCGTTGCATAGTAGGTACAGTGAAGGGTACTTGCATATGAAAAGCATTGTCTCTTGTTAGGGAGTGCGTTGGGAGCAATCTAAGTTTTTGATTTTCTCATTATGCCCAAAATTGACCTAGTTTTTTTGCAATGAATGGAATCTAATGGATCTTATGGTTGTATTTCAGGTTTGATCTGATTACAATGATGATTACATGGAGGGAAAGAGAACATGAAGAACAGGACATGATTGCCTTAAATGATCCAGGTACATTAAGAGCCCTAAGAGATTGTGGACTGCTCAAGTACTTCAAATTGTCTGGGATGAGGCAACAAATAGAACTATTGGAGTTATTAGTTTGAGCATGGGATACAGCTATAGAGGCATTTCATATTAAGAACCAAGCAGTTCCTATAACAGTGGAGGATGTGTACTTGCTTACAGGTTTGTCGAGGAGAGGCTTGCCCATTTTGCTCTTAGGGTCTGTTGTTGGAGGAGAGACGGTGAGAGATTATGTTTTGCAACATTTCTATCAAGGGTGAGAACTAAGAAAAGATGGAAAGATTAACATCCGGGATGTTAAAGATTTTCCCTTGAGAACTATCCTTTTCACAATCGTAAAACTTTTCGGCACCGTTACACTACATGTAGTGAATAGATCGTATATGTAGTATGCGCTAAAGTGTATGGATCCAACAGTCTTCAACTGGTCTGAAGCTATTCTATCTCAGATAAAGGAACAACTGAATAAAGCAAAGGGAGGAAGGAAGAAGAATTTCAGTTATGGTTCTATCCTTATATCCTTTGCCTTGGAACAGATTCCACTAATGTAACCACAACATGTGACACTGGATATAGCTAGTCCTAGAGATCCTTAGATGCAGAGATGGGTAGAACTCATGAGTCAGGATGTAGACCAATCTACTTTTTTTTTTCTCTATTTCATTCTTTACCTGGTTCCGGTGACAAATCATCGCCATCAACAACTATGCATACGCAGGCATCGATTTCCGAGGGGATCCAGATTTAGGATTGCCAGAAGGCGCTCAGTGGGGTGCAATAGGTAAGAATGTTTTGACCATGATTTTTTATTTTCCTAATTTTTATACAATTTTTTTGTATTTTTGTGTTTTCCCAAGACTAAACTAAATGTTTGATGTAATTCAGATGTTGGTCGTGTTCAACCAGTAGTGGAACTGGAGCATGAAGCATATGTGCCAGCAGAGGGGGCTATCAGGAGAGCAGTCCTTCAGGACCTTGATATGGCTGAGACTTTGAATGAGCTTCAGCAACACATAGAGCTTTTGACCTTCGGGATTCTAGATTTCCAGATCGAAGAGCTTCCTATGTGACTGCAGCGACACACTATCGGGGTTCCTAACCGCTGGATGTGGTTACTTCATAGGATAGCTAGATCTATAGCATGTTACCACCAGCACCACTAGTTTACTTATGAAATTTTGCATACATTTTGAGGTCTGATGACCAATGTGTCTTGGGCACAAATTTTAGAAAAACCTATAACTATCTATCTATATGATTTCAGTGTTTTCCTATGTTTATTGCGCAATCCTATTCAATGATGTGAATATTTTCTTTACATATGTTGCAAATTTCTGTCTAAAACTTGATTATCTAGTGAGTCAATGTGTTCAAATTTCTATAAATGTGTTGATATTGAACAAAATGAAAGTGCATTTACAAAATTCGAACTCTAAGGAACAATCTATGCAATGTTGGATTTCTAACAGTATAAACACTAGTAAGTTGTAATACCACAAGCAGTGAGTCTAACCTTATGATGATACGGTTAATACCAAATGAAATGGCATCAAAGAGAATTTTGATAAATGTGCTATACTCAGTGATATTGTTCGTCTATCTACCAATACAAATCCCTTGAAAACTCACTAACTCGTCATTCAGAGCAAAAATGGCCCACGCTGCAGAGGATAGATTTTGTGTACTATGACTAGCACCATTAGCATATCCAAAAAATGGTTCCGAAGATTCAGACATCTGTGATGAAATGTAAAGTGGATTACTAACGTCAAGAAAACTCTAAAAACAAATTAAGATAGTGAATGCAAATCAACATCACATATATACAATATAGTACAAAAATATACTATGCTCATGATTAAGCAGAGTAAAGTTTCAAATACAACCCATTTCTAGGCTACACCAACGGAATTCCATCGTAATCAACCAACTCATAGGCACCCTTAGCAAGAACTATTTTGACAATATAGAGGCCATGCCATAATGGCTCAAATTTTCCTGTACCTATTACATCAGCTTCTTGATCGTAAAGAAGGACCAAGTCGCCCTCTGAAAAAATGTGAGGCTGGACATTTTTGCCGTATTGCACCTTTATACGTCTCTTGTGCACTTCGTTGGCCAATTGGGCTTCACAACACATTTCATCAAGATGGATGAGGTTAAGGAGACACACTTCTTCTTCTGAGGTGTCAGGTAACAATTTAATCACGAGTTTTAACGACGATATTTCACATTGGATTGGTAAGATAGCTTCTAGACCATACACCGACTGAAAAGGAGTAAAGCTAGTTGTGTTTCTCATCGAGGTTCGATACGCCCACAAGGTGGAGTATAGGATCAAATGCCAGTTTCCTTTACGAACTCCTATCATTCGTTGAAGCATACGTTTAATAATTTTGTTGATAACCTCAACTTTTCCATTTGATTGTGGATAATAAGGAGTAGAATTATCATGTGACAATCCTAACATGGCAGTTAATTCAACCATCATGTGATTGAGAAAATTCTTTCCATGATCTGTAACTATAGCCTGTGGGACCCCAAATCGTGCAATAACATGATTAAAGAAAAACAATGTAGCTGTCTGTCCCGTGTTTTTGAATGTAGGCATCGCTTCGGCCCATTTGGTGAAATATTCGACTGCGACAATAATATAATCGTGCTCCCTGAACGAAAAAGGGTTACAAGTCATGAAGTCAATACCCCATTTTGAAAATGGTCCCACAGATACAACAAGATGCATTGGTCCTGGTGGTTTGCAGATTTTACGATAAAAAATCTGGCATGCATGACAACTTCTGACCGCGAGGATGCAGTCTCGAAAAATAGTAGGCAAAAAGTAACCAACGCGGAGTATCTTCTGTATGGTAGCATATCCAGATAAATGTGCACCACATGCTCCAGCACAACAATCATTTAACACTTTTTCAGCCTCCTCATGAGTGAGGCACCTCCTTAAAATGGTATTGACACCACGACGATAAAGTGTATCATCGACGATCAGATAATATTTGGCTTGGTATCGAATACGTCGTTGTTCAGAGCGAGTGGTATCAGGTAAAAAATTTTGGGTTTGGAGATAAATGATGAAATCCCCATACCAAGGATTAGATGATCCAATCAGAAATAGAGACTCGTTAGGAATTGATGGTTTTGACGTAGTTATAGTACTATCAGGGGGAAGGTCATAGAGAAGCTCAACCAAAACTAAAGACTTCTTTGACTTGGATTTGATGAATTCCAAATAAAATTCTTGGAAAATGACAATCCATTTTGAATATTCCCCCCCCAGCAATTTACGTGATAATATATAAGTCATGGGGTTGTAATCTGAAACTATAGTTGTTTTTCGGAGAAGGATATAATAGCGAAATCTTTGGACAGCTTGAACAGCTGCCAAGGCAAGTTTTTCTACGTATGAATACTTAACTTCCGTATCATTGAGATGACGACTCAAATAATACATCGGATGTTCAATTCCATTTTCTACTTGGAACAATACCATAGAAATGGTCGTTTTGGTTGCGGAAATATATAGGAAATAATCATTTTGATAATTAGGGGGATACATTAATGACGCTCAAACAAGAGTGTCCTTGACAACATCAAAATAATCTTGTTTAACTTGGTCCCAATGGAAGGGAACCCCTTTTTTCAATAGTCGAGTAAATCCTTTAGCCATTTCGGCATAGTTTGAAATGAACCTTCTTAGGAAGTTAGCATTTCCTTGAAGTTTTTGTATCTGAAGTAAGTTTGATGGTGCTGGAAAATCAAGAATGGCCTGAACCTTAAATGGGTCGATTCGAATTCCTTCTTTTGAGACTACAAATCCAAGCAAATGACCAGAACCAACACAAAACCCACATTTATGTGGATTGATGTGTATTTTGTAGTGTCGGAAGCGTAAGAAAATGGCTCTCAAATGCATCGGGTGATCAGTCTGATTTCGTGAATGCGTTGGTAAATCATCTAGATATGGTTGAACAATGTGCTTGATGTCGTTGAAAGCATAATCCATTGCTCTCTGAAAAGTTTCCCCAGTGTTATTTAAACCAAACGATAGTTTCCTATAAGCGAATGTGCCCCAGGGACAGATGAATTTTGTCTTATGTTTATCATCTAGGAGGATATTTATTTGATTGTAGCCAGAAAATCCATCCATGAATGAAAATATTTCACATCCAGCACAATCATCGATAATCTGGTCGATAAAGGGAGTAGGATAGTTGTATTTTGGACAAGCAAGATTGACATCCCGATAATCGACACACACTTTAATGGTTCCTTGTTTTTTCATGACAGGAATTATATTGTAAACCCACTCAGTAAGCGGAACAGGGTATATAAAACCAACACGCAAAAGTTTTTCAACTTTTTCTTTGATGGTAGTGGCTTTCTTTGGATGAACAGGACGAAGTCGTTGAGGCACTGGTTTGACATCAGGATACATATTAGTAGTGTGTTCAACTATATTAGTATCTATGCCTGACATTTCCTCATAAGACCAAGAAAATACATCATGGAATTCATGAAGAGAGAGTGATATGATTCGAGTTCTGATAGAGAACAAGATACACCGACATGAATATTTTCTACAACACCAGGTTTGGTCAAAATATCGATAGAAATGGTTTCTTCAATATTTGACAGATTTCGCTCAGAATTGATTGCATTAATGGGTAAAGAATTCGAAAATAATTTTTTTATGGATGGGTGATATAGTTCACTAAGATTATTTTCTTCATAATCAGGAAGATGGGAACGATGATGATAATATTCCCATGGTTCTCCTTCTGACATCATTTCTTCCAAAATATTATCATTTATCAAGAACATTGAGGAAAATGGATTAGATGGAGTACCAAAATCTAAGGAACAATCAATCCAAACACTTGGCGACGCTGATTTCGAATTTGTCGCCCAAGCCAGATAGATTGATTGCTATGCCAGCTCAATAGGGCTGGGCAATAGAAACACATCCAATGTAGAAATATCAGAATCACCCGTACTCTCCCTTAAGCCAGATAGAGTGGAAGAGATCATGTAGCAGGTCTCTATACTTGCAATTTTTGCCGACGTCGCGGGCGACGGTAATGCAAAGGTTCCCATTAAAGTGGAATCCTTTAAGAGTCCTACACCAATGTTCTGAAGTTCTAGTTTGGGTATGTGAATGAACGGAACGCTTCTAGTTACCTGCAAAGTAGAGGCAAAGAAGGATAGTTGATTAATGATTGTCATAGTACCTTTATGTGGAAAGGTAATCATTCTAAAATATGTAGAAACAATTGCAGTCATTGCATATACCCATGCCCTTCCAAGTAAAATATTATAGTCAAGAGGTCCTTCAACTACCTCAATATCAATATTCCCTATTTTTCCCCCTAGTTCAACATGTAGGTTATTAATAATACCACAAGGTTTATATGTACATCCATCAAATGCTTTCAACGTCATTGATGATTGTGATAAGTGTGGCAAGCCAAGTGACTTCCAACAATTTAGATACATAATTCATGTAGATGCTCACTCACCAATATTAGTGCGATGAACAAGGTGATTGAGAACATTTACCTATATGGAGAATGCCAATTCTACTAGTAATTGCAGCACATAGCCCATATGATTAAAGACGACAAGATTAGAATCATGCGGATCAATTCCACCAATAGCCGACAATAAAGTCTGTTTTTGGGAGGGACAATTTTGTAATACCTCAAGAGCTAACATAGATGAAGGGGATTGAGCCAAATCTTCAACTATATTATAATTTTGTGCAGCTCTTTCTCGAGGATTATATGTCAGTTTGTGAATTACTCCCTTTGGTGGCTTGATTGTCAATTCAGGAATAGCAATAGGCGATATTGATTCTTTAGATGGATTCGTTGTCGAGGTAGTAGGTTGATCAGTGGCGTGACTACCATAATATTTATTTCGCGTTGACACCAAAATATTTGTTGAAGGTTTTGTGACAGATAACATTAACACTTGGGAACTAGGAACTGGATCCGTAGAAACCATGTTTGTGTCTGGATTTGGAAATGGGTCTCTCAACACAGCTAACGCATGGGAAGTCTTGATGATTTTTGAGACTTCAGCGCGGTGAGGAAAATCCCTAACAAATTTTTCCTCATTATATATTATTCATGGATAACGAGGTTTCCTAGGTCCATACGATTGATTAGATGATCTTTCCTGCAGGTTAGGAGTTTGATTTTTCTTAGATTTCTCCTTTTTCTTACTTCCAGGTTTCTTGTCACTATTTCCTTTGTCAAATGACACGGCATTAATTTCAGAAGCAGGTGCAGGATCATATGCAGTAGTGTGATGTGTGCTTGCAATTCCTATCAAGCCATCTCCGGCATGAGATTCCATTAATTGAGGAGGAACAGTAAAATTAGATCTCGGCGCGTTAGGAATTTTTTCATAGAGCGTGCCATACTGAGTATAAATCAAGTCTAAATATTGTGCACGAGTGATTACTTTTTCTTCTGTGATGATGCCTCCCTTAGCCACATCCTCAGTTATAGATGGTAACAGGGACTTAATGAACCATTCAGCAAGGATTTGATCCAGAACAAAGGTCTTAACCATTCAACGACGACAACGCCACTCATGAATATGATCAGATATGTGAGTATCATTAGTTTGTTTGAAATTGGTCAAGAGTTCCATTCTAGTTTCATATCTAATGGGTAACTGGAAATGAGTCAAAAATATAGTAGCTAGGGATGTAAAATTATCAAAATAGCTCTAGGTAATTCAATGCACCATTTTGCAGCCAGACCTGTGAGCGTACGCTGGAAAAGACGTAGTCGAACATAATCATCATTCAGGGAGTTTGATGAACACCATAAATGATAATTCATAACATGAGTTGATGGATCTTATCCAGGGTTTCCATTGAACTTAGGAATATCCGAGGGTAATTTATGAGGTATCACCGGCCACCAAGGAGCATATTTAATTGGATCATTGGTTAAACGATTTAAATCTGGTAACTCAGAAGTTGTAACAAAGGGCAACTGTTGATTAAGGCCAGGTTGAGCATAGCCAGGGTAATATGGAATTGCTTGAGCAACAAGTATTTGAGCACCAACATAAGGAATCTACTGTTGGTAACCCAAATAGGGCTTGTTTTGAAAAGCAAACGCTTGAGGATTCTATTGACCAAAACCTCGATATGATACTTGTTGAAATGAAGTTTGAGGCATTTGTGCTTGTGGCTTCCAAGGGTTCTGTCCACCAATGTTATAACCCAAATTAGGATAACTTGGATTTGGTTGATAGGTATAACCAGGTTACAATTGTGACATCCCATAAAATGGTAAACCAGCTTGTGAATAGGTGATTCCGGATACAAGTTTTTGTAAATTAACCAAAGGATTTTGAGTCTGTGGACCCAACATTTGATGATATTGAGTTGAAGGACCCGCTTGATAAGGTTTTACAACATTTTGATTCTGTAATAAGGGTATAAATGTATTAACAAGTGGTAATGATGTGGGTGTAACAGGTTGAACTGGTTGATACGATTATATAACCATTTGTGGTTGGGTAGGCAGAGTGGGCTGCCATTGACAAACATGCATTTTGACATTAGATAGACCAAAAAGGGATGAATTATTTTCATATTGGGTGACAAAAGGTTGCCTCCCAACATGAGGAGGATAATAAGACGGAAAATATTTCTCTCCAAATGCTGGGAGTCTAGTTGATATTGTACTTGAAGGAATAGACCCAAAAGGACCGGCTTGATATTTCCCTGAAGATGTGTATAATGAATCAAGTCGTTCAGTACTTACTATAGGATTACCAGTTAAAATAACGGATGATGACATTGGTAAATTCCATGGATTTGAAGATGCACCAGAGAAAATTCTAGATAAATATTTGTAACTTGATGGGACCAAAGGGCCACCATGAAAATATGACTCTGGTGAAGTTGTAAAAATAGAACGGGTAGCTAGGGTGGGAGCTGACGTAATTGGAACAAATGGCCCAACCGAAGATGTTGGTTCAGTCATGGTTAGTTGACCAAATGTATACCCTTTTGAATCGACGGGAATTTGAAAAGGAGCAGGATCAACAAAAGCAGATGGTGTTGATTGAGAAAAAGACTCGTACAGGTAAAGGTCCTCCCAAAAATGGGTTGCAGTTAAAGGTGTATCATATTGTGGGATTTCTGTTGGCAATATGATGCAGAGTGTTGTCCTTGATGGCAACCCACTGAATGAAGATGAAGACATGAGACAGTTGACATGTGTTGTCCTTGATGGTAAATCACCTGATGAAGTTTGTCTTGACCTGATGGACTTGGTAAATGATGTAAATCTGATATGAAACGATGTTTGTTAGCAATATGATGCTGAGTGTTGTCCTTGAATGGCAACCCACTTGATGAAGATGATGACAACTTACTTGATGAAGTTGTGTTTGATAGAATATGTCTTGATGAACTAAATTTGATGTATCTACAGTGAGTACAGAAGGCAATGAAGAAAGGAATTCAGCATGTGCTAAATCTATGGTGAAAAGAGTACGTCTCAAGGCATACGCGGATCTGTCTAGGAGAAGTCGCGTATGCACGCGGGAAACAACGTTCCAAGTCACGTATGAGCAAAAGCGCTCATAAAGTGCAAAACCAGGGGTAACCACCATGGTATTGACCCATTGTATTGGGTAATGATTCGTCTAAATGACCCCGTCCAGGAATACCATTGGAAGTAATGTGGTTTTGGCCCATGGTATTGAAAAAGGGTAAACCTATATAAGGAGAAGAAATTCATTGTGCAAATCATGAGTGTGGGTGCAAGATGTCTGAACTTGAATGAATACTTCTCTCTGAAGGATATCTGAATGGAAAGGGTTACAGTTGAATGATAGATCTGAATGTATGATGCACCAATGATGGAGAAGGGGATCTAGATCTGAAATGTACTTATATTTTCTAGATCTATTTATGAAATTATTAGATCTGTGATGAGGCGAACATCTGTTTGAGGTAAAGGGTAAAATTTGAAGTGATGTATCTGTTGTGAAGAATTGCAATGACATAAAAGTCTAAAGATCCATACGCTAGTTCGCCGAAGAGGAAGCACGTATATATGCAGCTTCGCTGAAGAGAAAGCGCGTATGCGCAATAAAATTAGCTCTATAATATGTACAGAAGTATACGTTGGTTTATGTGAACGGAAGCACGTATATACGCGACATCAGAGAAAGGAAAGCGCGTATGCAAACTAGGGTTTGCTGAAGTCTGTGGTAAGAAATTTCTGATCTGTTCTGCTGGTTTACTGATATCTGTCAGTGAGTTATATGTATCTGTTTCATGGTTGATTGTGCTTAAAAGTATGGAGTGGGTCCAGTCTGAAAATATGATGAAATGTGGCCTACAAGTTGTGTCCTAAAGGAAGCTTTGGATCCAGTGTGAAAATTGATGAAACGTGGTCCATAGAGGTGCTGAGGGTTGTAGCCTTCAGTCAGGGGGTTGTAGCTCCCTTCCAGGTGAGGCTGGTAAATGAGATGAGGGGGTCGTAGCTCCCTTCCAGGAGAGGCTGGTAAACGAGTCAGGGGGTTGGAGCTCCCTTCCAGGAGAGGCTGGTAAACGAGCGCAGGTGGGTGCCTGCGTGCTGGTAGGAGTCTGCACCAGCACATATGTTGTAAGATGTTTTCTCTGTAATAAAATATTGAAGGCTGAGCAACTGCAGCGGTGGTTTTCTCCCGACTTGGGTTTCCACCTAAAAATCCTGGTGTTCATGTGTGATGCTTTGTGTGATGGTTTATTCTGTTGTTACTACACATGTTTACTGTTTACTTAACATCAGATGAATGAATATTGCAAAGAACTAAGTTAATAAATATCTGCATATTTAGATCTCTGCTAATACGTGAGTTGTATGAAGGATATCTGCGTGTATACGCGAGTTTACTAAAGGAAAGTAGCGTATGGGTTTTAGAGAGTGAAAAAGTAAAAAGTTTTGAATATGCAGTAAATACTGATTCACCCCCCCCTCTCAGTATTTTTCCCAACAATTTCTTCAATTGAAATTAAACGAGGGGGAAGTATTTCACCGTCAAGCCCAAAGTATATTTTAGGTGGTTGACTATGTGATATGGGATATTCAATAGCTATAGAAATTTATGGGATGACCAAGGTAGGAACAACTTCTGGTTGTACGACTTTGGGAGTCAAATGTTATGGCAAAGAAGAGACAAGATCTGGATCAATTTCTGGTTGAACAACGTCGGGTCCAGGAGGTATGGTATCACTGATTGGATGGGTCGTGACCATGGGTAGTTGTGAAGACTTCGTTTCGACAACAATAGATGAATCGAGATGTGTAGAAACAACTTAAGCTAACTCTGTTTTATGGGAAAATGATGTTTCACCAAAGGTACGAATTGTACTTGATTCAATAGAACGTGATCTCCTTCGCCTACCACAAGTAACTTCTGGTGGTAAAGGTGGTTTTAATTCTAGTCTACACGAACGACGGGGGAAAGGATTTTGTTATTCCACGATTACTGATTTATTTTAACTAAAAAAAAGAAAAATAAAAGCGTAATGCTAGGCAAAAGGGTTTACCAAGAAACTGTGAACTGTAGAATACCTCTTGGCGAACCAAGAAGTACGCGCAGGAAATCTCCCTGAATTCTGTGTTCGGTGTATCACAATTTACAAGGCGATCGACTCGATTCACACCTAAAATTTGTCCTCCCAAATATACTCGAAGGTACGTGGAGGCCCAAGTCTATATTAGCGCTATCTAATGTGAAACTACATAGTGAGAGCACCCCTTTATACTTATCATACTGTAACATCACCCGATATACCCGAAATTACGTGGATGAGCTATGATATACTTACGTACGTGGAGTGAGGTATCACACTCGAAATGTATCATAGATAAGTTAACGACAGCTACTATGTTTTACGACGCCGGAAGATGTCTCTAGCCTAGACCTTCTAAATTTTATCGTTATGGTTCCAATGCTTTGTTAGGTAAATTGAGATAATTTTATGTTGATCATGCTTAACAATTTTCCTTTCAAAGGTTCACCGCGATGATGTATTGGAAAATTCCTAAAATGCAACTAATAATGATAAGCAATCTTTCACTTTTAGTTTTTCAATGAAAATCCTAGCTACTAAAGGGAAATAGCAATCAATTTGTGAGCAAACAAAATTAGAAAACACAAACTAAATGTAGATTTCCTAATTGTTCCTTTTTGCAAAACACACAAAATACTACATGCAAAAGTAGATTTTTCTTTTCAGTTCCTTTAATGTTATGAATGCAGAAAAGAAACTAAGTGCACTAAATCAATAAAATAAAATGCCTTTTACTTTTGAGAAATGAGGATTACAAACAACAATTTATCTTTTGAAGGAAAAATGAGGAATGAAACAACAATTTCTCCTATCAGGAAATGAAGATTTTACGACAATTTCCTTTTTTCAAAAGAAAATGGATCTAATGCGACAATAAAAATACTTTGAGATTAACTTGCCAATGATAAAGAAAAATGCTTTAAATAATCATTGAACAATTTTTCTTTCAAAGGAGGAAGAGGTGGATGAATTCACTGGTCAATATGAGGCTCAGGCTTTTCAAAGCACATCAGCTAACAAACTGAAACAAACTGAAAAGACAAATTCAAGGGAATTTGGATGGCTTCAGGAGGCAACACAGTGTCTAAAGAGGGACAATGCTTTGCAATGCAGGCTTGAAAGGGAGACAGTGCTATGCAAAGCATTGTGTCCTATCCAAGAGTGCGTTGGGCGCAGTGTCAAAGGAAAAACACAGCTATTTAACACACTTTTTTTGAAAATTTGGATCTTAAAAAGCCTAATATTTGTGAGTAACAACTACTGGGTGAATAAACAGAGAAAAATAGAGGCTAAAACACCTAGGATAAAGAATAATCTCCCCAGCGGAGTCGCCAATTTGTTGGACAAAATTGTGAATTACAGATAAAACACGCTTCCCTAGACAGGTGCTAATCTAGAACAACAGGTTAAAGACTATACGACTACTTTTCCTAACTAAGAACAGACACAGAATGTATTAGATGCTTACTTGGAATCCAAACACTTCCAAATTATTCCTTGTGTCGCTTCTATTGTAGCTTCAAATTCTAGCCTGTTGTGCAAAATATTTCCTGCAAGAATGAACACTAAACAATAAAAGATAGCAATAATACAGATGTCTATTCAATTTAGTTTTCTAAATCAGTAAATCATAAACCATATACATCAACTAAGATCTTTCAATATGGAAAATCAAAGCTAATACAGATGCATATAGGGAAAAGTAAGTTGTATTCTTTATTAATGATAGAAGGGGAGGTTACGACCAAATGACTGATTTATTGTCACCATCTCCAGCAGAATCCCAACCTCATCACAGTGCAGATTTCTCCAGAAAATTTTCACTCAAATCAATCTCCTCAATGAAAAATCCACGAGCATTTCTCTACACAAATTCTTCCTTTTCAAACACTAAGATTTGTGCTCAATTTATAGAGAGGTTGAGGTAGTTTTACAATCAATTACTTTCCAATAATAGGAAATACATGTTCCAAATCTTGTAGATGTCAAATGGACACATGGATTCGAAGTTTCACACATGTGAACTCTTCTAGAAGGCATTGACCAAGTGGAGATTCTGGAACAATGAGAATTTCGCTCCCAATGTGACCAACACACCCATAAATTTTGGGAAGTGATTTGCAGAGCAGCCTTTCATGGGGCTACCTACATATGCAATTCACTTAGTCCCTTTAGAGGCAGCGTTGATGAGCTCTCATATGATATATTATAAACTTCAAACCTTGGAAACCTTTGCAGATGAAAGTCCTTGATTGACCTGTCTTGTTCTTTTTCTTAGGGCATATAGTAATTGAAATGTTAGGGGATGATAGACCCTATAAATTGGTCCAGGAGATGATGCCCAATTAACCAAGTCATTGGTAATTATGCCCAAATTGACCTATAACACAAACATTTGAGGAAAGTAGAGAATTAATTTATAGGGAAGGAGAGGGAGTTAGGGATCCATGAAAGGGGGAAGAAGGTCCACATATTAAGAGGAATATCCATAATTGTAGGATCAAAGGCTTGAAATGGGAGCCCTCGTCCCAATCCTCTTTCAAGTGTTACCAGCTCTTCGTGAATCTAGGCTTCTAGTAGGAGAAGATTCTCCTCCATGTTTGGAGAAACTGCCAAAAGAGGAGCAATGTGCTTTTTCACTTAAATTCTTGCACTGGCAGCACTAGGAAAATATAATGGTGAAGGTGACAAGCATGAGCCATAATACATGAGAACCATGTTGGGCCTTCAAATAGGGTTTTTGGCAAGCCTTTCTAGAATTTTTTCAAGGAATTTATTCTTTGATTCTTCAGGGGTGCTTTGATCATGTTTTCATGGTGAAAATATTAATAGCGTTTGTCACTTTGCGATACTTGGGGAAAATTTTGACAACTTAGGGCATGATAACTGGAGTGCAGAAATATACTATATAACACAAGGAAATATTATGATTCGATAAAGGGGAAATAAAATCACAATTATGTAGATGAAATATTTAAGTAGTTAATTTCATCTTATAGCTCACAAGAAGACTGACTAGAAAATGAATAGATGAAGTGTCCTTGATCTTTGTAGGATACATCTCAGCTCGTTATGGATTGGAGTGGTTGAAATTATTTTTATAAATTATGAGTGATGAGAAATTATCTAGCCACTTACGCAAGAACTTAAAATTGTTATCAAAGATCAATAGTTTTAAGACAAACCTATTTCTGCTAACTTACTTAAATTTCATTCCAAACATTTCTATTGCAACAAGATAAAAATAGGGAGATAATTTTTCATCGACTACCAAATCGCAAGATACCAATTCAAAGATTCTATGTTGGATTTGGGGCCGGATGTGAATATTATGACGAGAAAAACTTGGGAGGCGTTGGTAAAACCCAAGTTAGTGTTCTCACCTATCCAAATACACATGGCCAATAAAAATTTATTCTTCCTATATTTCATCTAGAATATGTTTAGGTTGTGATTTCCGGAGTGAAAACATATGCATATTTTGAAGTTATAGATATCATGGGTGATAAGGATATCTATACATCGTTGTTGGGAATAGGCTAGGAATTTGAGGAATTATGTTATAATTGATGTAAAAAGGGAGACAATGACCTTTGAATTAGATGGAGTACGAGTTATACAACCAATGGATCCTTATTAAGGTATGAGGTTTACTAATCCTGTAGATGATGGTGAAGAGCCCAATATTTTGGATCAGCGATATAAACTTACCATAGGAAAGAGAGAGGACTATATCAATCCTATAGCAGATGTTTCTCTTAGTTGAAGGAGTGTTCAACATACAAAATTTAGATCGTGTGTGACATTAGATGATTGGAAACAATGATATTATCAAGTGCACTCTAAACGATGTTCAATTGTTCATTGTGCCGTTGGATTGGTATTGAAGTAAGGGATTTTCCTACTTTAAATGGTATAGTATATGTTGTCAATTCTATTAAATAAGTTGATTCAAATATTGAAGAGACACAAAATATTCCTTTTATGGATGTCACTCTACAAGTAACTTCTGCGAGATGGTGGGGAGTTCATCGTGAACATTTCCAGAACTGGGAATCCATTAAGTCTGCTATGGTATGTTAGTTCACTATTTCTAAGAAGACTTAAGGAGATATTCCTATATATGAGGGTTACACTAATACTCATAATCACATTAATACTTGTAGTGTATCATGGATAAAACTTGGATTCCCTGTTGAGTTATGGGTGCATCATTTCATTCACACATTAGGGACATTTTTGCAATTCTGGTACTTAAAAGAAGAAATGAAGAGGCAAAAAACTAATTGGGAGGTGATGATAGCTCAATTTTGTAGTGATTTCTCCTTCTCAAATGAGGATGCAAATATATTAAATATTTAAAATAAATTAAGAGAGTGTTATTCCCCATTATAAAACTTGTTTCTGAATGTACTAGATATGAAGGTTGAGAACATCTATATGAATATGAATTTCATGAAGTTGGTTCATGTAGTAAGTTTAATAAGGATCACGAAGAATATGATTTGGCAGAATTAAGACATATAACATTCAAGGAATCTAAAGGTGAAAGAGATATTAAATATGATATTATTAGGGACCCAGATCCACATCTGAAACCATTGAAGTTTCATACACATAACATTGGGACTAAAGAGAAGTCTAAATTAGCCTCCATTGGTGACTATTGGGATGATCAAACTAAAAAGGATATCTTCAATTTATTGAAGAAGTATGAAGAATTTTTTTCAGCATCAGTTTCAGAGCTCAGAGGGATCAAAGGTGATTTGAAAGAAATGAAAATAATCTTGAAACATAATATGAAGCATGTCAAAAATCAACCTTATCTGTTGAATCTATGAGTTAAAGAAAAGGTCAAGAGGAATATAGATAAATTTTTAGTTGCAAGTCTCATATTTCCAATTGATCAATCGAAGTGGATTAGTCTTATTGTTATTAAGAAAAAGAAGGATTCAGATGACATCAGATTCTATTTAGATTACCAAAGCCTTAATAATGCTTGTGTTCATGATTCGTTCCCTACTCCATTTAGTGATGAATTCCTAAATAATGTTGTAGATAATGAAGCTTATTCCTTTGCGGATGGATATTATGGATATCATTGTATGTATTTTAGAGGAGGATAAGAGGAAGACCATTTTCACAACTGAATGGAGTTCATATGCTTACCATGTCATGCCATTCAACCTTTGATATTGTTTTCAGGCTTATATTTGAAAATATTATCACCATGTTCGAATTTCTGAGGAGTATCACAAGTGATCAGGTATAAAATTTTACTAATGAAACTATTTCTACATTATTGTGAGAGTTCATGATTCAACACCATAAGAGTATCTCGTATCATCCACGGGTGAATGGGACTGTTGAAGCTTTCAATAAGATTCTAGAAAAATGGGCTTACCAAAGTTTGTTTTGTGAACCAGGATGACTAGGATGAACGAGTTCCAACCATAATATGGTCTTACCACCCCATTGTAAAATTGTTGCATAAGTATACTCCATTTTAGCTTATATATGGTCGAGAAGCAGTGTTACCTATGGAGTTCATTATTCAAAATGTATTCATTGTGCAAGCCACCAAAATGTTCAACGATAAATATATTCTATAATGGTTGCAGGAGTTGTTAGAACTGGATGAGAAGTTTTTCCTTGAATATTTTCATTAAACTGTTGAGAAATAAAGACAAAAAGTTTGGCATGAAAAACATATCAAAAATAAGTCTTCCTCTGTGGGAGATTAGGTGTTGCTCTACGATAGTAAGTATCTCAAGCACCCATTGAAGATACAAATGCATTGGTTAGGTCCCTTCATTATTTTGGAGATAAAGGAATCTGGAGCCATCAAGATTAATCAACTTGATAGAATTATTTTTCTTGGTTGGGTCAACGATGCACCCCTAAAGCCCTACCATGGTTATTCAACTTACCTTGGTATATTTTTCTCTCAAAAATGGGGCACCATTTAGGTTTAGGATTGAGTTAGTTGCATCAATTAGTCATTTAGTTTAGTTGCATCAGTTTCTCTTTCATGTTGTTTCTTAGTTGCGACCCGCCACAACTCATTGTGGTTGGAGAGGTGTAGAATGTTATTTGTCAAGAGATTTAATGAAATTATTTTCAGTTGGCTAGTCATTTTCCCCGTAACAACTAATTTTATGATTCACTTCCCTGTTTGACATCTCTCCGTACCATTTTCTTTTATTGTTGTTGTCGTGTCATTTATTTTTTGGGTCATTTGAGTCATGTCATGGTAATTTGTGTCATTATTACATTGATATTTGAATCAAATCCAATTTGGAAAGTTACTGCATTTAACACTTAACATTCAGGTTATTTTGTGTCGACTTATTGGGTTTCCTTTATAAATATTTCATTTCGAAGTGCTAGTAGTCATTCTTGTTTCATGTCTTATATTTTTTCGCCCTAGATTATATGTCTAGTTCCCCTACATCCCAAGTTTGTTTCCATCCCTCTGTGAATTTTGTCTACAGTCATCTATTTCCTATCGTGGTTCATTTTATGAAACCTACAGTTCCATTTTATTTTTAAGACGACTGCATTTTGCCCAGAGAAGAGATCTTGGATAAATACGAGAAGGCTACCGTGGTCGACAATGATTTTTCCAACCCTGCTTTATTTCCAGACCTAAAATCAGAAATTTATATGAATTCCTTTGTTATTCTAGGTGGCCCAGTGCTAATTCCTAGGTCAAACCTGAGTTTCGCGCTATACAAAGATCTAGATCGTTGAAATTGCGGGATTTTCTCATATTCAGAACTACTAGTGAAGTAATGTGGTGCATAAATTTCTTAATAAACATATTGAATAATGGATCACTATGGCTCAACAAATAATATCCTATTCATATCTAAGATATTCATGCATTGATCAGTTTATCCATGAATTTTCCAAATTTTTCAACAACGTGCCAAAGCACCTTAAAGCGAAACAAGGAAAAAGGTGACGATAATATATATAATAAATATGGCACTTAGTGCAAAGATCATGGGACTATCATTTATATGATTAATGAAAACATAATTAAGTTTACAAGTCATATTATTGTTGGGAATCTCATGTGTCATTACACCAAAGGATATTGTACCCTAGATGTTATTTCCATTTTTAGAGCTTGCATAAATGACCAATCTCTCAATTGGTATAGTTATCTCTTGAATGAGATATTTGAAGCTTGTGAAGATGTCTATAAGAGGGAAACAAATTATATATATGGATATCTAGCAGTTTCCATTGAAATTATGAAATGGTGTACACCAGAAGGCCAAGAAAATACTGAGATACCAGATGACGTGCCTCGTGCTCTAGCTTATGTCCCTTGGAGAACTCAAGCTGACATTGCTAACAGGGACTTCAATGAGAATTAATTTGAGAGATGGAACACTAGGAGGCTTGATGCCACTCAGCTGAAGACCAGGGTGTTGGAGTCTATTCTGAACAAGTATGCACATCAAATGTGGTTTGGAATAATCCATGGTCATACTTATGTTCGACCTAAAACCACCAACCAAAGTACATTCAAGATGTGGCCATTGGTGAGCCCTGTTATTGCAACAAGAATGCTACAACTCCCAGAGGCTGCCCTACAAAAATTTATCAACTTGGGGTTCGTACAAATTTGGAGGTGACAATGCTATATACACAACATATGCATTCTACTCATGCCATCCTCTTCCGAGCTCTACAAAAGGGGGCTATTTCTAGGGTTTATGGATGAAGTCTGCCACACTTCTAAATTTAGATCTAGGGCTACAAATGATTCAAAGTATCAGGAAGCAAAGAACTATTCTACAACAATAAATTACATCTAACTACTCTACAATGAAACAAATCTACACATTAAGCTATGATAAGAAATGGAACCAAAATAGGCATCTTGCATGAAATAAATTGTTGAGTTGAAATTGCATAAAGGAAACTAACCTAATCACACTTTTTTGGGAAAAATGGCTAAACACACTTTGTCTACTATATGTTCTATATATATCATGCTTTTAATCATGCAGCTAATCATGACCTAACTATACTTTTAAATTCATTTTTTTGCAGCTAGGGGGAGAAAGCACTAAGGTGGCTTATGAAGGGCTTGGACTCATGGGTGCAAGGTTAAAGGTGTCTGGGTGGTTTTGGAAGGTCTGGATGAGGTGGATGGTGGTTTCTGGGCTTAAGGAGGGGCCCAATGGTTTTTCTTCAAGTGCTACTATAGGTTTCCTGTAGTGCTACAGAAAAGTCCTGAATTGCTACAGGAAACAATCTGAGGGCAATCCAAGGCCAAAAATGGGATAGGAAAGTGTAGGGAAGGTGGAGTGAAGGTGTTCTTAGATGATTGGAAGGTGGAAAACCCCCTGGCCAAGCTCAGAACCTTTTGAGAGGTAGGTCTTGTACCTCTATGGTTTTCTCACGGTGTGAGGATGAAAAATATGAAAACGGGGCTGATGGTGATTTTGATGAATAGAAGGTTGATTAAGGGTGATAAATGAAGTTGAAGGTGTTGGTGAATTCCTCCTTTGTTGTGATACTTGAACCTACAAGCACACTACATTTTCATGCAATAATAATTGACAAATTCATGATGAAGGAAATGGAAAAGGTGAGTTTAATTTGGAAACAAAATCTACTTTAGCCTACAAACAGAGATCTAACACAACATTATAAACATATTTATGGAACTACAAAAAACTAACTATTCATTGCAAGAAATCATAAACTAAAAAGTAATTTTGGCATGTGGAGAAGGTCTACCCTCTTCAAGTTTCAATGAAAGAGATGAGAGAGGGAGGCTTGACACACAACTTTCTGAGTTTATAACCTATTCTACCAACATGTAAGCAAGCTAAATCAACAGCAAAAGACAAATGGAAGCAAACTAAAAATAGTGAATTGAAATGAAAAAAAACTACTTAACTACTCATAAGTAAAGAATGAATACACAAGAGAGACTATGGCCAATGGATTGGGCTCTAACCCACAAGCCTAGCCCTCTGAAACTAGATTAGTGAAGCACAATCTGAATACTAATTTTATTGTAGAAGATAGTCTCATTACACCAACATGAAATTATAAACGCCATATTATAAGAGGTAAGAGCCTATTAGCTTCCTTCAAAGTTCCAATCCTAATGAGCTCTTGCTCAGCCCTATTTAACCTAGAGGGTAGATACCAACAACTCCCTAAAACATAGGTGATGTGTCCACTTTGATTGCAAGTGAAGTGTAGCTTTGGTGCACTTGGTATTGAGTTTGATTGGTTGCCTTTGATTTCGAGTTGTTGGAGGGAATCTCGAGGATCCCTTGGCTACCTTTTAGAGTTAACGTGGTGGAAAATCCCCCTAGAATCACTCCTTGATGTCTACTCCGAGCTTTAATGGAAACATATTCATAAAAAATGCAATATCTTCGTGATTTTCTTGCATTTAACTCATGTTAGGAAGTCTAAATGTGACAATCCTTAATCACCATCTGAACTAGCAACATAAGACCATAATATAATTAAAATGCAAGAAAAAGAAACTTAATGAGGAAAAAAGGTGACAATTAACCCCTCCAAATGTACCTAATGATGGAGCTCATCATCACCCCCCCTACCAAATGATGGCTCATCCTCTAAGAAACTTAGTCCTCCTACATTTCTTTCAAAGCTTTGATGGACCTTCTGAATTCCCAAGGAAGGAGTGTGGGAGTCTCTTTAGGAGGGTAAAATGCATCATTCTTTTATGGTTCCTCCCATTCTTTGTTCTCTCATCTTCGTCCTTTCCATCACTCAACCCCAGTCGAAAGGGTGGACTAAGCTTCAAACCAAGCCACTGAATCTTTCTGGCCCGCATGGCCCTCTTGTATAATGATGCTCTTTCCAAGGCACCTTTCAATATTTATGGTGTGTGGTACTCCATGTTTCTAAGGTTGCAAGGGAGGTTGTTCCATATCCTTTGGCTAGCCATTATGCACTCATCTCCCAACAACCTAGAAACATTATCAAAGTGAGCCATATCTTGAGCTTATGTGTGGAGGTATTTTTCTACATGATCCTTTTGAATCTAAAGATGGTTTTTGATGAATCCCCTAGGGATGAATAGTTATGCCCTAATGTGTAAGGGTTCTCTATTTTCTCTTCTCATGACCCTTCTCATTTCTTGTGCTATGGTCTCTTCATTAACCATCCATGATTCCAATTCCATTAAATGCATGTCTCCCATCTTAGGATTGGGGTCCCAAATGTTCAAGTTTGTCAACACAAGGTCATGCATGTAGAACTCTGTCATTTTTTTCCTTCTCTGTCATACTTGATTGGTTGCAAAATTCAATGAACTGAATGCAATTCTGAAAAGGTACGGATCCATGGGAGGCTAATGTTTTGATTTTAAATAGGATCCACTACTCCTTGAGGTAACCTGCATAGGAATATGATGGATATCTGTATTGAATGGCCTCCATGCACAAATCTACCATGGTGGCCATTTGTTTGTCCCTTTGGTGAAGTTGCTCCTACAATGCTACATTCTCTGCTTGGACCTTCTGAAGTTGCTCTTTCAACATGGATTCTCTGAGCCTAACATCAGACAAATCCTTCCCCAAATTAGCCACTTTGCCTTCCATGACCCCTATGTCATGCACACCTTTAGATGTGGCAAGCTTCATCCAATGATGAGTACATGCCCTCTCCTATTCCAACTGATAAAATAAAGGCATTGTGAACTTTTCAGGAATCAATCTACCCCCTTCAATGTATGTGTAGTAGGAGCTAAGATTGGGTTGAGGGCTAGGGTTTGGCACTACTGCCACATATTTGAGGACTAGTTTTGGTGATGTGGGCTCTTCCTTGTTATCTTTTCCACCCTCTTTTTCATATTTTCCTTCATCTTGTTCCTTGTTCTTAACTTCTTTGACCTCTTTCCCATCTATGGTTGTCTTTTCTTCCTCAACCAAGGAATTTTTCTCTAATTCTGGGCTTGCCGAAGTTTCATGTAGCAAAAATAGAGTTTCTTGTAGAAGAATCTATTTTTCTTGTTGAAGACCCTCTTTTTCTTATTTTCACTCTTTTCATTCTTTTGAGGTTATGTGGGGATTGCATGAGGTGTATGGGATTCCAAACTTGCTAAGCATCTTCTAATGTAGGTTACAGTGGTCCTCATAGGTGAGGTGACCTCTTGCACCCTTCATTCCATTAATCCTATTTCTTCATATTTCTTTGGTGATTCCTCAATGGAAATAGGGCTCTTGGTGGGAGTCTGTGGTTTTTATTTCCTCACCCTCTGACTCTTCCTAGTCTTGAAATACATAGGTGTTTTCCTCTTCCTTTCCGTTTTTTTAGGTGTGCTCAAAGTGGCTAGGGTAGCAGCAATCCTGATCTGTAATGTATGGTGACATGCTAGTGTCTTGAGGGGAGGTTTCACTTTCTAGGATAGGTTCCAATTCTTTCTTTTCCTTAGTCTTTTCTTCCTCCTTCCCCTTAGCTTTTTCTTTCTCTATTTCTATTATCTCTGTGTTTTCTGCTTCAATCTCCATCCCTTCTTTTTCTTCCTCATATTATACCTCCTCTTATTCTTCTTATACCTCCCTCTCTCTAAGGCTAGAGGCAGAGGTTTTCCCTATTTAGGTAGCTATGAAGGCTTCCCTATCCATGTCTATGAAAGAATAAAAAGATACAGGTAGGTTTAATCTTCTCAAAGAATAATTTACTATCAGTTTTATGAGGCCATGATGAACCAAGTGTTGGTATTTTCTTTACCTCACCTTATTTCTCATGTCAGTTATGGAGTTCAGGAGGAAATAAAGGATGCTTAATATATGTTCTAGATGGAGCTCTCCTTGAAAACTAAGTTCATTCAACA
This sequence comes from Pinus albicaulis, assembly GCA_034641835.2. Classification (NCBI taxonomy): domain Eukaryota; kingdom Viridiplantae; phylum Streptophyta; class Pinopsida; order Pinales; family Pinaceae; genus Pinus; species Pinus albicaulis. The sequence goes on from CM076584.1 coordinate 1,028,850,556, forward strand.
ATATGAAATGATACCCATAGACCACACTAAGTTTGCCTTCACAAGAAATAAAATTCATGATATGGAAGGCTACTTCATCCTAGGGGAATGGAAGGCTTTCTCTTCTCACTCCATTTTTGTCTTCAGTGTATTCTTCTCCTGGTAGAAAGAAGCTTTTCTTGGTTGCAGTGCTAGGCCCATTCTTTCCTTAACCCATTTGACTCCTAAGGGAAAATTTGTAACTCTACTTATGAGTTCAAGTGATAGTGTGATGGCTAGGCCTCTAACCATAGTGGTGGATCTCTCCTCTGAGTGTGATTGCAGAGCCACTGCAAATTCTCGAGCTATCTCTTCATCAAAACCTTTCAAAATCCCAAAGAACCCTAGCCATTGGTGATTTATGAATATTTCCATGAATTGAGGATGTTTCCCAATTCTCTTAATGTCAGTGGGCTCTCTTATATTGAATCCCCCTCCCATTTTAATGGCTGTGATATGAAGGTGGTGAGATTTTTTATGTGAATATGTCTTGGAGATGGAGGTCTTTAAACAAATGGAAATTTTTACCCTTTAATTTCCAAATTTAACTTGATGTATATAAATTTCATATATAAATCTCAGTTATGGAGGATGGAAACCACTTACCTTTATCCTCTAGTGTTTTTTCTTAAGAGATGGTGGCTTTGGGAAGAAATTTCACCCACAGGACATTGTGTTTCCCTTTGTACCCTTGTTGATCTGCCTTTGAAGTTGCCTGTAGAAAATCTCTATTCCCTGTTGTCTCTATTCTCCTGATGGCCCCCACTGCTTTCCTGTTCTTTTTTCTCTTCAAAATGCTAAGTAAAATGGTGAAAATGAGACAGAACTCACCTTTATGGCATTTTTAACTAAATTTGGAGCATTGTGTTGAATCGTACTTAACACGAGTTTTCCTATTTGAGACCGTTGGTATCACACTAGTTAATGATTGATGAGACTCATATTCACCTTATTTGTACCCATTCACTCCCTCTTGACTTGATTTGAATTTCCAAGTGGCATTTACTTTCACTTTTCCTCCAATTTAACTTTACGAAGGTGGCCAAGTTAATTGGACACCTTTTTGCATTTTAAATTTCTAAAACTCGACATTAAACCATTTTGGTCATTATGAATGCATAACTAGAGGTGAAGGGCCATACCTAAGCCTACCTGGTGCTGGTGTGGTGCTGAATGAGCTGGTGCAAGGAGCTGGAGCTAGTAGTTGCAACCATGATCTATTATTTGTTGTATTTTTACTTTCTTGTTTATTTTCTGAATGAGAAGATTTTTCTGAGTGACCTACTTGTCTTTTCTGAGTGAGATGCTTAGTATTTTTTGTTTTTTGTTTTTCTTGTATGTGTTGCATGGAGGTCCTTAAGTGCCATAGATGGTGTGCTTTCCATCCTGGAGTTTTCTGGTGGTCTTCTGGATTCATCCTCATCAACTTTTATTCATCTTTTGGCCTTACTGTGCCACACACAGATTTTCTACATGAACCTTTATAATTCCTATAGCAGTCTTCTTCTTGCCTTTTCTTGCTTCATTTTGCTCATAAATGGATGGAAATGGTTTATGGAGTCCAGGCTGGGATTCATGGAATGAATGGAGTGGAGGATAGGTGAGTGAAGAGGTCTCAGGCCAAGTTTCAAATGATCTAGCTGCTAATGCTGCAACAGCGGGTTTAGAGAGTGAATCCTTGTGCATGGAGTGAAATAAGGGGTTGGGAATGGTAGGTATAGGCAAAACATAAATTATGATTCTCTCCCTAAAGTTCAGAAATACTTGAGAGAGCTTCTTCCATCATGAATGAGTTTCTTGTATAATTTACAGGATTTTCCCGTAGTGCTACAAGAATCCTCTAGTTGATGGATTTTCCTGTAGCCGCTTACAGTACTTAGGAGAAAAAAATGAATTTTTTTCCTATCCGAGGGGTGAAATGGATGAATGGGGGTGTTCTTGAGTGGCTAGTGGAGTGTGCAAGTAGAGGAGAGGAGAAATGAAGAGAAACTTCTCCTATGGATCCCAAAAACCATATTTGATCAATAACCTACAAAATAGAAAAACAAAGAAGTGCATAACTATTTTCCTTCTTGTTACACCAATTTTTGGTCATCTAACCTATTACTATTAGATGGACCAAAGTACACCATGTAAGACCAATTTTACCCTAAGTAAAATTTCTTTCACTATGAAAAATAACTTAGTAATCCATAATTTATTAAGTTGCTTATGGTCTAAACAGGAAACCCCATGAGGAAATATTGAATAAATCCATATTTGTTTGATTTTCCTCAAGGAATAATTAGTTAAATAACAGTATAATTAATATTCTTGGACATATTTAACCCCAAAATATGAAAATTAATAGGATAAATCAATAATTATCTTATTATTTTCTAGGAATAATTATTTAAACCTTATTTAAATAATATTCCTTGTTAAATTTGACTAAATCATTTATAAATAATTGAATAAATCACTATTTATTTCATTATTACTCAACCACATTCTCAAAATAATAAATAAATCATTTATTTATTTATTATTTACAAATAAAAGGATTTGACCAAATTCAAATTCTTTTTCCCTCCAACAAATATAATAAAATATTCCATAAAAGTTGGATCTAGATTTGGTTAATAATATTTTAATTATGCACCAATATCTCGAATAACTCAATATTTTGTTATAAATAGAAGTTTTTTCCCATTCATTCACTACCTTTTGTTGCCTAAAGATCACTCTGGTCTATACTTTTAGTCTGACTTTGATCCTCCATCATTGTCATATTTTTCTATCTTTTTCCTTGTGAGCTCACTTTGAGTTCCATTTTTTGTCTGGGTTTTCTACACCATCAAGAGAGAGAGATCTTAGATCTGAAGTGCTGAGGAAATACAAGAGCCCATCCCATTGAGGGGGATTGGTATGTTAGGATATTCCGACACATAGGAAATAGTTAAGAATAACTTAGTCTAGTGTGGAGTTAGGTAAAGTGTGTTTCTTTACCATGTAAATTTGTAACTTATAATCCGACGGTCACGATTTGTAGTGATCCGACGGTTATCTCTCACCTCGGTATTAACAGCACTTGATCCGTGGCTTAACACCTGATTGGTCCATGATCTCTATTTAAAGAGCATGGAGGGTCATTTTTCCAGTAACTATTTATGAGAGAAACATATGTAACTTTACTTTTTATATTAATAAATTCCTTGAAGTGGCCGCGTTGGCTTAGGGCATGGACTGTTTCCCTCTTTGAGGGTTTTAACCACGTGATTATACTGGTGTACTAATTTGTGATATTTTTGTGAGCGGCGACCTTTGGTTCTTGATCTACGGAACTTACCCTGTAAATTCCTACATGGTATCAGAGCTATTTTGAGGGTCGTGTTCGTTGTTGATCAAAATCCGAAGTCGGTTTGACAGCATGCGAATGTCGTTTTGTAGATATACTATTTTTGAACTTTTTTGGGCTTGGAGAACTACTCGGTTGTTTCTGGAGCATCTTTTACAGTGAGGAACGCCTTTTGTTTCATGCAAAAAGGTTTCCGGCTGCCCAAGTTATGTCAGTTTAGATCTAGTGGTATAAAGCATCTATTTTGCAGTTATATTTGTTAATAGTTCTGCTTATTTCAGTTTTTTTTTCGTTATTAAGGTTTTATTTATTTTCTGGATCTATACCCTCTTCTCTGTGTATGTTCTTTGTTGTGTGCTCCGTGCGATCTCAGCAAATCAGAAACATGAAAAAGGGATCTTTTTGTTACGTATGCTCTTTCCCCAGGTCTTTGTGTGATCTCGGGAAATCAGAAATAGTGAAAAAAGTGATCGTTTCCAGTAAGGCTTACCGAAAATCTAACATTTTGTCGTAAGGCTCTGTATTTCATTTTTTTGTGTAGGAAAAGGCAAGCACACCAAAAAGTAAAAAAAAAAAAAAAAAAAAAAAAAAAAACCTTCCTCCCTTCATACAATAATGTGATCCATTTACTATCTCACTTGGTGAGGGGTTATTTTATGAGAATAGAGGTCGTGGTTTCAAGTCTCCTTCTCAAGCTTCTTTTGTAAAAAAAAATTGTTCAAAGGGGCGGAATTGTTTTTTAAAAAGCTGCACTTCATCTCGTTCCCGTAACTATTCGGCATCTACAACTCAGATTTTTCAAAAGGCATAAATTCTTCATCCGGAAGCCATTTCTCGAGCCGATTTTTTTTTTGAAACGACCTATTTTTTCAAGATATTTCCATTGGAGAAGTTAGTTTCAGCTTTTCTTAGCTTCAGTTTTTTTTCTTTAAATGGAAAGTGCATGCCCGGTTATTCTTAACAGCACCAATTATTTCCAATGGCTACCTCACATGGTAGATATAATTAGAAGTAAAGGGCTTTATAGAATAGCCACAGGACAAGAAACTAAACCTTTCGATGATGATAAAGCTGTTAAATGGGAAAATAAACAACATCAAGCACGAGGGTTGATAGGAATGCCCATTGCTCAAGATCTTCGATTTCATATCCTTGACATTGACACCCCTGATGAGGCCCTGGAAAAGCTAAAAACTATTTTTGGCATTCAAAATCAAATCTGGGCCCACCAGCTTGAAAATGAGTTGCTTACTTTGGACCCCAATAATTTCTCCTCCATTGAATATTTTCTGTCCAAATTTAAGACCCTCATAATTCTTTTAGAAGGTTGTAAGATCAAAAAGGACGATGGTAGCCTCATATATTGCATTCTTTCTAAGCCTGGTCCTACATACTCTGTATTTGTTTCCACCTTCCATTCCACTAGAGAAGCCATCATTTCTTCAAGAACCACCTACAAGAATCCCTCTTTTAATGCCTTTTGTGATTCTTTGATAAGAGAACAAGAAAAAATTTTACACCTTGGTCTTATCGCTGCTGGAAATGATTCTAAGAAAGCCTTAGTAGCCCAACAACAACCATATCAAAATAATCCCAAGAAGCAGTGTCCTAAAAAATATGGTCCTAAACCAAAAAATGGCCCTAAGCAATTTCAGCCACAAACTGAAAAATCAAATCACCAAAAAAATAAGGCAAATCAAAACAAAGGGAAGAAGATAGATAGACATTGCAACTTTTGCAATCGAGATGGCCATATAGAGTCCAAATGTTTTAAGAATATGGAAGCCTTAGAAGCAGCAATGAAGAAGCACAACATCAATTTGGAGCACTCTTCACCTTCATCTTCAAGCATGGCACTTTCTTCTTGTGGTTGTCAAGCATCAAGATCTGGTTATGCATTAAATGTATCTTCTTCTTCTCCTTCTCATGAGTGGCTCATTGATTCTGGAGCTTCTTACCACATGGCTAAAAATAAATCCATTTTTTCTTCTTTAAATGATTATAACACCAAACATATTTATGTTGGTGATGATAGATCTCTTAGTGTTGTAGGATCTAGAACCATTCATCTAGATAATAGTTAGTTTAATGATGTACTATGTGTTCCTACCTTGTCATGCAACCTTCTATCTGTTTATCAGATAACTCATTCAGGTGAAGGGAAAATAGTAGAACTCTCACCTCATGATGTTGTAATCAAGGACCTCAAAGATCCTAAACATATTTTAGCTACTGGCATTGTTGATGATTCCACAAGGTTGTATAAGTTTGACAACTTTGGGACATCATCTCTTCCCTCTGTTTTTGTTGTTCATAATGATGATGTGAGAAAACTTTGGCATGAGCGATTTGGTCACTTAAACTATCGCTCTCTTCAAACTCTACGTAAGGAAAATATGGTGATGGTACTTCCTATGGTATCTTGCCGAGATGGTGTTTGCTCTGGATGTGTACTCGAAAAACATCATCGGGATAGTTTTGAGAAACGTGCCTCTTGGCACGCTTCAACCCCTTTGTAGCTTGTGCTCAATGATTTATGTGGTCCACTTCCTGTTGTTTCTTTCTCTGGTTGCAAGTACTTCTTAACTTTCATTGATTATTTTTCCAGACGCACTTTGGTATATTTATTAAAACTCAAGAGTGAATTTTTTAACATGTTCTTGGCCTTTAAGGCCTTTGTTGAGAAACAATCTGGACATTAAATTCTTAAGTTAAGATCACACAATGGCAGAGAATATGTTAACGACAAGTTTATCAACTTCTTCACTGAGCATGGCATTTAATTGCAACATATTGTTCCATATACTCCACAACAAAATGGTGTAACTGAAAGGAAGAATCGCACCTTAAAAGAAATGGCTAATTGTATGCTTCAATCTAAAGGACTTGGTCTCAATTTTTGGGAAGAAGCCATTAACTATGAAAATTACATAGTAAATAGCGCTCCTACTAAGGTTTTAAATAATATAACTCCAGAAGAAGCTTGGAGCTCAATCAAACCAGATGTAAGTCAATTTCGTGTTTTTGGAAGTGATGCTTGGGCCCATATTCCAAATGCGAAACATAAGGCCTTAGAACCTAAGAGTGAAAAATGTATTTTTGTTGGATATTCTGAAGATGTCAAAGGATATATACTTCTTCAACCAAAATCCAAAAATATAATCATTAGAAGAGATGTAATGTTTGATGAAAATATACCAGCCTGCGAGCCTAGTTCGGCGGGTGTGCCACCTTTGGTCTGCAAGCCTGATTCGGCATATGTGCCACCTCTCTCTCTCTCTCTTATATTTTTAATAGCATTCCTTCTAGTTCAGATAATGATAGCGAGGATGACAATCCTCCTCCAGCTCATGAAATTTTTCCTTATACTCCACTGCTTCCAAGATGGGTCCGCTCTACTCAGGATGCAGCAGGTTCTCTTGCAGGTGACCCTGCAAATCGACGACGTACAAGTTCTCAGTTCGAAAGAGCCTCTTCCTTATTGGCTCAAGTTCTAGAAAAACTTGATCCAGAAACCTTTGAAGAAGCCTCCAGTCATCTAGATTGGGATGAAGCTATGAATTAAGAGTATTTTTCCTTATTGGCAAACAATACTTGGGATCTTGGTCCTCTTCCAAAAGGAAGAAAACATGTCAGATGCAGATGGGTTTACAAAACAAAGTTTGGACCAGATGGAAAAGTGGATAGACATAAAGCTCGTCTTGTCGCTAAATTTTTTTCACAAGTTGAAGGCATTGACTATACTAAAACCTTCTCCCCTGCCAAAATGAATTCTATCCGCCTTGTTGTTTCCCTTGCTAGCTCCTTTAAATGGGAAGTCCATTAGATGGATGTTAAATCTGCCTTCTTACATGGAGATTTTCATGAAGAAATCTACATGGAATAACCCCCTGGATTTATCCAAAAAGACTCCAGCCTTGTTTGTCACCTTATGAAGTCTCTCTATGGTCTCAAACAAGCTCCTCGGGCTTGGTATGCCAAAATGGATTGATTTCTCTTAGATAATGGCTTTTCTAGGTGTCATTCTGACAACACTGTCTACACCAAGAAAGTGGGTAATTCCTTCACCATCCTTGTTCTTTATGTTGATGATCTTATCCTTACTGGTAGTGATCCAAACCATATAAACCATGTGAAGTCTAGCCTCAAAAGGAAGTTTGAAATGACAGACTTAGGACACTTGCATTATTTCCTTGGTCTTCAAGTCTTGCAATCCAAGGAAGGCATTACCCTCTCTCAGTCCAAGTATGCCTGTGATCTTCTACACCACTTTCACATGGAAGACTGTAAGCCTGCCCCTTCTCCCTTTCAGTCTGGAGTCAAGCTTTCAGTCAAATGTACTACCCCTGAAGTTGATGCTACCTTATACCATCAAATTTTTGGTAAACTTTTGCATCTAACCCATACCCGTCCTGACCTTTCCTTTGTCATTGGTCTTTTCGCTCGATTTATGCACCAACCTCATGAAAGTCACTATAAATAAGCTAAAATAATACTTCAATATATTCGAGGTACAGTTCATTTTTGGATTTATTATAGTGCAGGAGCATCTCCCTTGTTGATTGGTTTCACTGATTCTGATTGGGCTAGTGACCCTGATGATCAGAAGTCCACTGCAGGCTATGTATTCACTCTTGGTTCAAGACCTATTACTTGGTCTTGTAAGAAACAAAGTGCCATCTCCCTTTCTTCAGCAGAAGCAGAGTATCGTGGTGCAGTTGAAGCCAGCAAGGAAGCCATGTGGCTTCATCAGATCCTATCTGAATTTGGTCTTCATCAGCAGCATCCAACTACACTTTGGTGTGATAATTAGAGTGCCATTCATTTATGTAAAGATCCATTTCAACATCAGCATATTAAACACATTGAAATCCACATACACTTCATCAGAAAGCTCATTCATGATCGTGTTCTTGAAGTGCAGTATTGTCCGACCAATGGTCAAGTAGCCGATATCTTTATGAAGGCTCTCACAGAAGCGAAGTTTACCAAACTTCAATCCATGCTTGGAGTTCAGGAAATTTTTCATTAAGGGGGGCATAGGCTCTAATTCCTCCTTCCTTCTCCTATTGTGTCACTTTTTTAAATCCCTCAATCCTATCCCAGTTTTTTCTTAAGGGGGGATGTTAGGATATTTCGACACATAGGAAATAGGCTCCTTTTGTGTCACCTTTGTAAATCCTTCAATCCTATCCCAAGTTGCTCTTAAGGGGGGATGTTAGGATATTCCGACACATAGGAAATAGTTAAGAATAACTTATTCAAGTGTAGAGTTAGGTAAAGTGTGTTTCTTTACCATGTACATTTGTAACTTATAATTTGATGGTCACGATTTGTAGTGATCTGACGGTTATCTCTCACCTCGGTATTAACGGCACTTGATCTGTGGCTTAGCACCCGATTGGTCCATGATCTCTATTTAAAGAGCATGGAGGGTCATTTTTCCGGTAAACGTTTATGAGAGAAACATATGTAACTTTTCTTTTTATATTAATAAATTCCCTGAAGTGGCCGCGTTGACTCAGGGCTTGGACTGTTTCCCTCTTTGAGGGTTTTGACCACGTGATTATACTGGTGTACTGATTCGTGTTTTTTTTGTGAGCAGTGACCTTTGGCTCTTGATCTACGGAACTTACCCTGTAAATTCCTACATGGTAACATCTTTCTATGTTCCCTTCTCAGGTGTCAAAAATACAAAAATTCTTTAAAAATATTCTTGTCTTGTCTATTCGATGCATGGAGAAACTCTTGATTTTATTCACTACTTAATGTCTTTTACTACATAGATATGGATTTTTTAGCATTTATCTTGGTCAACTAAATGCAGATCTAAAGAAATTGGAATCCATATTTGATTTTAGGTTTGTTTTTTATGCACAGCTAAAGTGAGTGGAAAATTTTTAGCTTTTGTGAAGGTAAAATGTTTTATGGTTCCACCACCATGTTTATTATGAAGCCAAACTGAAATATTTTTGGGTTTTTCTGAGTTTCTATGGTTTTTTGAAAGACTAATGAGTCTATAAGAGCTTGCTAGGAAACTATGAACTCAGTGGTCCCACCGTGATCACCATTATGTTGGTGTCCCGTGTTTTGATAGTTCGAAAAATCAAAAGACAAGGCAACATCAGAACCAATATTTAGAGTCCTAGGATCTAGTCCTCCTATTCTCAAAGAGGGATCTCTCGAATGTTTTTTTGAAAAGGTTTATCTTGTGTGCTTAAAATATGGATTTTAGACTAGTTATTAAGTGCAGGTGTTTGTTTGTTTGTTTGGTTGGGTTGTCATAGCATAAAATGAAAGAGCTAGGAAAGATATATAGAGTGGAGAAACATCTAGTTAATTGGGCAATGGAGTCAAAAAGAGGTCATAACATACTCATCAATGGATATGGGATATCATAGGGAAAATCTAACTTGGCCGCAGGATCCTTTGGTTTTCGAATGAGATGGACATCAATGATTTTGGAAAGAGAAGTTTAATTATCAAACAAAGGGAATTTAAAAGCACAACTTGAACCATAAAGAGCTATTTGGTAGACAAGGCTAACCATGAATTCTACAAATCACAACTTTAAGAAAATAATGATTTCAAAACAACTTTTAAAATGAAATCTAAGATTCGGGGAACACCTTATTTCCTCAAAGATTTTATTTCAAATGACTTAGAAAACATAAAAGATTCACTGATAATTGTAGTCATAGAAGATGGGAACACCTAACACATCTATGATTACAACTATAAAGACCTTTGAGACAACTGTTTAAGCAAGGACAAAGGGCAAGATCAGAACAGACCTCCTTGATTCACTATAAAAAAGAAAATTCAAAGGGAGACTTCAATAACAGTTTTTAAGTGGCAGCAGACAAGCAGGGAGAACGATAAATCATGTTGAAACCAACTGTTTGAACTATTAAGGAAATAAACAAGCATGAAGATTAAAGAGAGAGATTAAAGACTCTAAAATACTTCAGTAGAAGAAAACATGAAACAGTGAAGGATGAATAGGTCTAAGGTGCTTCCAAGAGTCATTTCTTAGCCTAAAACTTTCAACCTACTGTAGTAAGATATTATGGAACATAATGAAAACAGGAGAAAACATCAAACAGTTCAGAATACTTCACCAATAGCCAAGCTCATGGATCCAATGATAGATCCTTCTCAGGAACAAGCATGCAACAACATCATCAAAACTTCCAAGACTTCAGTTTCTTCTTCAACTTCAACAGCCTATGTATTTATTTCAGAGAGTTTCAATATTACAACTAGTGATCAACCAACAACCAACCAACCAACCCCTCACTCATCTTCTGCAGAAGTATATATAGAAGAATGAGGAGGTGAGATCTGATAAAAAGATCTCCAATTACAATTAATATATATTTAATGACCTCTTGGCCTTTGAGGGGCTCAATGAAGAAATTTACATGGGTGTACTATGTATTAAATGTTTTTACATAAAGTTTAAGCTCGGTGGGAGCTTTTGTTGACTTCTAAGGCTCTGTGTCATGTTGGAGTAACTCTGCAGATATTTTTTCATTAGTTTATTTGCAGAATTCACTGTGTGGCTGCGCTGAGGCAAATATCTGATTTGGATCAATAACTCCAGCCTCTGTTTGAATGCTTTGAGGCACAGGTGGCACTATGGTGGCTGGGAGGAATCAATTTTCCTCAAATGTGGTGGTGGAGGCCTTTCTGTCTGCTAGACACGTATGATTTTTCCTTTAACTGTGTTTTATTCGGGGATTAGGCTTTTGATAATATTTCTTAGCCGTAATCCCCCACAGATATATCTCTAATATTATGTTGTGGTGTGTTTCCGGTCTTCGACACTAATACTCTTCGACTGTGTTTGATTTATGGTGTTTTTCTGGTGTGAAGGGCTGTTCAGGGGTGATATGGCATCAATGCATCATGAAACACTGATGAAACGTGAATTTCAAACCCTGTGAAGGCTTTTGTTTGATGAATCGAAGGTGGGAGGATCGTCACCCTCTTCCTTTAAATTTTCTTCAACCATGGCGAAATAACCTCTAAACCCTGCAAAATACAAACAATTATTATAAAATCCTGCGTGTATGGGCTAACTGCTTCAGAAGGTACGTGGAGGGAGCGTGGCCATTGGATGGCATCATCCAATGGTCAAGATCGATCAGAGGAATTCAAAGGGAAGGCAGAGAAGGAATTTGAATCAGAGCCGTCAATCACACAGAGATCGATGGTTAGGAGTGGAGGCGAAAATTCAAAGCAGAGGAATCAGGGCGATGAATTATGGGCCGTCGATCTGCAGATCAAATCAATGACAAAGATGCTTGAATGGCTATGTCGTAGCCTGGTTAACTGTCGGGCATCTCCGGTGATCGATAGCCGTCAGATGGGCGGCCTCAGATCGGACGGCATGCATCAATATCACGCGGGGTCCACGTCCGAACTTTAATGCGCGATGGACGGTGGTTTTATAAATAGTGCACAGGACACGCGTCGGCCAGCATATGGAATCGCTGCCAATCGGGAGAAAACTACCCTCGCCCAAAGGCGGTGCGATGAATACCGTGCGGTTTTTGGACAGGTGAGTAGAATGCAGGGACCACTGGGGAGACAGACTCTGCACCGTCGATCTGCAGATCAGATCGAGGGTGCGGAATGAATTAAATTTGGAACCGGCGGAAATTTTATAAAATAATAAAACCGACGATTTTTTTTGTAATATAAACCAAGGTTTAAAATATTATTTACGAAGCGGCTTGGCGCCTGACTGCAGGACCTTTGGGTGTATGGAGGATAATACGACCGGGGTTTATGGAGGAAGGGGCTTAAGACTTAGCCTGAGAGGGCTTAAGTCCACACCATAAAAAATGTGATTTTTATGGTTTTTGAATGATTTTCAAAGGGTTAGAGGGGTTCCGATAAGGCAAAGGAGTTTTCAACATTGTCAAGGGGATTCTGAAGAAGGGGAAAAGGGAAAAATATGAAAATGAGGGATTTTCATGGGAAATGGAGGGATAAAAACTGAGGTTAGTTTTGGCAAAAGGCGAAAATGAAAAAGGTGTTTGTAGCAGTATTTTTCCTTGGGAATCAGCAGGATTTCTGAAGGGGAAAAAAGCCATAGTAGTGAAGATTGGGACAGAGGCAGGAGGCCTCCAAGAGTCTTCAAGAGCCAACACTTTTTAGTCATAAAATTTGTTCCTTGAAGGCTCCAAAGAGTTTTAGCCAGAATTTGGTATAAAAAATTTTATAACTGGCTAATATCATCAAAGTGGGAACATAGCCCCCTAGTGCTTCAATACGCTTCCACCTTTCTAGGAGGAGTTTAGCTGAAGCAGGTCATCTGAAATTTTAATGTGTTCAGCCATTTTTCAGATATGATACTATATCTTCAAATCCATTTCAGATTGGCTATTAATCCATCCAAAAGACCTATTTTCAGTTTTTTTTGGTCCTCCTCTAGGGTCCCCTCCATTTCCCTTCAGGTTGTAGCCTTTCGCCACCTCATTTGCAGCACTTTCCCCTTTGGCTTTTTTCTATTTTCTGCACCTATTTCCAACAGATCTGACCTTTAGATCATTTTCCCTCCCAAATTTAGATCCATGGGCTATTTTGGTGTGTTTTGACTAGATTTTTTCCCACCCATAGACTATTTGTTGGGCAGCTCGCCTCTTGGGGTTTAGATTGATGCATATTTAGCTGTTTATTTTCTGTTATACTTAGTTTACTTTACTGTTATTTGTAGATTTATTTACAGTTATAAAACACATTTTTTATTTTTTCTCTACACACATCTGGGTTTAAAAATTAAAATTAACACACTTAACACACACAGCCTAAGTGAAGAGCGCCTCGTTAACACTGCCAGGCAAAGAATATAACATTGTAATCAATTGATCTTGCACCTCCTTGCCCTTGTTTTGACATTGTAATCATTTGATCATGTACCTCCTTGCCCTTGTTGGTCTCTCTTCCTTTTGTGATCCGTGTTTGTTCTTTCATCATTGCACCCCCAAGGCGTTTATCCCAGAGACTTCTTGACCTTCATCCTCATTTTTCATTAGGAAGACTTACTCCTCTGCGTAGGATTCAATTTAGTCCTCCAACGAGTCCCCTTTCCGACTCTAATTATGGTTCATTAGGTTCCCCCTCTGGTTCTATCCCCGGTTCTCCCCTGTCACCTTCACCATTTCTGGTTCAGGACCTAATGCTGGTGGTAGCCCTGACCCTAATTCTGGGAATACTATTAGTGGCACCACAACAGGAACTATACTAGCTGCTCCCTTGCTCCCTTATATGGCAGGCCTCAGTCTTCTTGATTTTAACCAGTTTATCAATGACCTCATTAACCATGACCCTGGTTGGCTTGCTATGCCAACCAAGCTCCCTTCTGACACCCCTAAGTTTGAAGGTCTTACTGGAGAAGATCCTACAAACCATGTTAGATATTTCCATATGTGGTGTTCATATAATTCCATCACCAATGACTCTGTCTATCTTCGGTTTTTCCAATGTACGCTTACGGGAGAAGCTTATAAATGGTATGTTAATTAGACCTCCTCCTCTCATACTACTTTTGCGACTCTTGCCAGGGATTTTTTGTCTTATTTCCATCTTCCCCTTCATTATGACACTGGTACTGAATTTTTACCTCTTTCCGTTAATCGCCTGTGACCCGGATATCCGATCATGTCCAGGAATGGTGGAGAAGAAAGAGCTTATGTCAAGCCCCTACCTTCGAAGACTGTGTATTGTGAAACCAACTCCAAAAGTAGAAGAAAAGAGATATCAACACCTTAGAAATAAGCCACTTCGAGGGGGCAACCTCCAATACATTACATGAATGAAAAATTCTTGGATGATACAAATTACAAAACCTCCTTTCTATATATAGGAGTCCATGGGGCCACAATGTAATCCTAGCCGACCTAACAATAATAATTTAAGGGTACAATAATAACAATAGGGGGGTTACACTAACAACAATAAGGGACTATACTAGTAATATAGGGACCTAACATGCCCCTCTCCTTCAAAAAAGTGTTGTCCTCAACGCTTGAGTAGCTCTGGGTGCTTCTGTATAAATTTCTCATCCTCCCATGTAGAATCTTCAGTGGGTAAGTTCTTCCACTTGATGAGATACTCTGAAATTGATCGATTCCGTAGCTGTCGAGTTCTTGTTTCCATGACCGCTTCAGGTTCCAATATGAATTTTCCTTCCTCATCAAGTTCTGGCAATATTGTTTGAACTGGAAGATTTTCACCTATAACCTTCTTTAAGCATGAAACATGGAAAATTGGATGCACTCGTGAAGAAGCGGGAAGCTCCAATTTGTATGCCATAGTACCAATATTTTGCAACACCTTGTAAGGACCATAGTACTTTGGCGATAATTTATTATCCTTCTTAGCTTGCTTGAGGAAAATTTGTTTGTATGGTTGTAGCCGTAAAAATACCCAATCTCCTACATCAAAACTTCTCTCACTGCGATGTTGATCTGCCTGTTGTTTCATTCGATTTTGTGCCAAATTCAGGTTATCCTTTAAGAGTTAGAGAACTTCTTGTTGATGCTCGATGTGATCTTCCACTGCTTGAACCTTCAAATTTTCTCTTAAAGATGATGTGATGGATGGTGGATGATATCCATAAAGTGCCATAAATGGGGTCATTTTTGCTGCAGTATGGAAGGAAGTGTTATACCACCATTTAGTGAGAGGTAACCACTTGACCCATTGTGTTTGTTTATCAGATACAAAACAATGAAGATATCCTTCCAAACATTTATTTACTATCTCAGTTTGACCATCGGATTGAGGATGATAAGATGAGCTATGAGCTAATTGAGTACCCAAACAAGAAAATAACTTTGTCCAAAAATTTCTAGTAAAAATGGGATCTCTGTCGCTCACAATAACCCTTGGGTTTCCATGTAGATTTTGAATTGTGTCCATAAATGTTGTAGCAACTGTACTTGCTTTAAATGGATGAGATAATGCACAAAAGTGTTCATACTTGGTAATTCTATCAACTACCACCATTATGACACTCTTTCCTTTGGACTTAGGTAAACCTGTGATAAAATCCATTGAAATCTCCTGCCAACGTTGGCTTGGAATGGATAAAGGTTGTATAAGACCTGGGGTCTTAATTGTCTCAACTTTATTCTGATGGAAAATCAAACATTCCGCCACAAAATTTTGAATATTAGATTTAAGGCCATCCCAAAAAAAATCTTTCTTCACCCTGTTGTAAGTTTTTAAAAATCCTGAGTGTCCTCCTAAAGGAGAAGTGTGCAATTCCAGAAGAATCTTTTGTTTTAGTTGGGAATTCTTACAAAGATATAAGCGACCTTTGTACCATAAGGAATCATTTTTCCAACTAAATGTATCAGATGTACTAGGATCTTGCTGCAACTTTTGAATGAGTGTCCATACATCTTTGTCTTTCTTCCATTCATCTCTTGCTTCGGTTATCCAATCTGGTTGGATAATAGAAATGGCACAAAGAAATGCTTCCACCTCTTCATTCTTTCTTGAGAGTGCATCTGCAACAACATTAAGCTTTCCTTTTTTGTAGATTATTTCAAAGTCATAACCCAACATCTTTGTGACCCATTTTTGCTGCTCTTCGAAAGATAGTCTTTGTTCCAAAAAGTGTTTAAGACTATCATGATCAGTTTTTACCTTGAAGTGTCTTCCCATTAGGTAAGTTCTCCATTTCTTTAGTGCATGCGGTATTGCTAACATTTCCTTCTCATAAATAGGTTTCTGTAAATACTTTCCTTTGATTGGATGACTTTCAAAAGCAATGGGTCTTCCTTCCTGCATTAAAACTGCACCAATTCCATTTCCTGAGGAATCACATTCCACAATAAAGGTTTTTGTGAAGTCTGGTGTAGCTAAGACCGGTGCTAGGCACATTGCCTCTTTAAGACGTTCAAAGGCCTTAGTTGCTTCAGGAGTCCATGAAAATGCATCTTTCTTCAATAATGTTGTTAGAGGTGCTGCTATTCTCCCATAATTCTTAACATACTTGCGATAATACCCTGTTAACCCGAGAAATCCTCGCAACTGCTTTATGGTTGTGGGAACTTTCCATTCCTTAATGGCTTTAATTTTGTTAGGGTCCACTTTAACACCCTCGTGAGATACGATATGACCCAGATATTCCACCTCTTGTACTCCAAAGAAACATTTGGACTTTTTTGCATATAATTGTTTCTCCTGCAATAGTTTGAGCACCCTGTCAACATGTTCAACATGATCCTTCCAAGACCTGCTGTAGATTAGTATATCATCAAAAAATACTAGCACAAATTTTCTAAGGAAGGGTTTGAAAATGGAATTCATCAAGCCTTGAAATGTAGAAGGTGCATTGGTAAGGCCAAAAGGCATGACCAAAAATTCATAATGACCCTCATGAGTTCAAAATTTTGTTTTCAGAATATATGTTAGCCTCTTTCACAAAATAATAATAAATCCAAACATAAATTAATTAATTAAATATTCCAAGTTAGGAATATATGCCTAACTCTTGGGTTGTTCCTCAAATATTGGAGTTTGTTTAGTAACTCCTATCTTGGTGGGTTTTTGGTGAGAAATTATCTCAACCAAAGGAGTCTAAGATAGTACAGACTATCTTAAGACATTGTCGCTCATCTATTTAAATTGTAACACTAAATTATTTTAGATAAGAGAGAATGATGAGAATGCCATGAGGCTGAAGCCTCTTTTTCGCCATTTTTTTGTCTGGTTTTGTATCTGTGTTTTCTTTAATTTGTTTTTAAGTTAATTTCTTTTCTAATATGTGGTATTAGAGTAGTGTGGCATTTTCACTGGGAAGTGTCTTTAGCAGATCTATAGAGGCTTGAATCAGATTGATCGTAATATTTAGATCTATGTTGCAATCTGCTAAGATAATGGTATGTAACGAAATCTTTAATGGCTGGAATAATCCTTTAGGGTTTTAACATTTTCTTGCGTCTTCTGAACTTATAAATCAGTGGGGATTGTCAGATTAAGGATTTTGGAATTTCTATTACTATTCATTGTTATAACATAAAATCCGGAGACAACACAAGCTTGTATGCGAATAGCAGATTTCTTGAATTTCCTAAAAGATAACATTATTTGGACAAAATTTTCTGACTTATCAATCGTGTGTAATAATTGAATCCACTCTGTTAGAGGGATTATTTTCATTTTTTCTTGTGTGTGGAGAACTAGTAGCGACCTGAATTCATTTGCATTTGCATTTGCTACCGAGGGAAATACCAGGCCTGGGATATATACCTTTCCTTCATATATTTTTTGTGGTGTGCATTGTTTTTACACGTGGAAAACACACGAGGGCCATCGATTGCTAACTCCTATGAGCGTGGAGCTCTGGAGGTGGAGCTAAGTGCAAATGGAGGTGTCAGATTTGCCTCTTTCTGTTTCTGCATATGTGAAATAAGAAGTTTGAAAATAGTGTGAGTAACATCAGCCAAATGATTGCCAATCTCACTCAAAAATCGTGGAATGATTGCATTTGATGTCTCTGCAAACATTTTACCGAGTAGCCTTTTGAAAAGAGAATCCTAGTCTTGCACCGTTGAAGACCACTTTGGAACAAGACGCATTATCCTATCAACATCCATGCCCGAACCTGAATGTGAAGCTATGCTGCCAAAATACTTTGATGATTCTCCTACTTGTCGAGGATGCTTTGGAGGAGATGCATTCTGAATGTTATCTCTAATACAGTCAAGAAGAACAGAAATCACATTGCATCGATGAGTATGACCCCTGAGCACAACAACAATGGCATCACTGGCAGCTGACTGCACCCTCACATCTTGAGAATAGACAAGTCGAACAAGTGCAGGCATCACAAACAAAGGATCAAGTTGTGCAAAGAGTTTTGAAGCCTGCAAACCATTGGTAAGCTCTTCATCGCCAAGTCTGTCCAACAAATGTTTTCCAATATTTTTCCTCAGGGAAGGTGCAAGTACATGTGCTGACTCTGCACATAAAGCCATCAGTTCTGAAATGACATCAAGAGCATTGCTCCTGGTAGTATTATGGTCAGAATCGAGACGTGCAATCAACTCTCTGATTCCCTCAGCATTAGGATTGATAGAAAAATATTCAGCCATAAGTAACACCACAACCCTTGCAGCAGAATGACGTTCATCCAAAATATCTATAAGAAGAGGTATTACTGTTTTCCATTTCTACAAAACCAAACTCAGCATTAAACTTCAGCATTTTGATTTATGCAAACTCAGCATTAATGCACAAGCTGATTCGTGAAGTACTGGAGTCGTTTTGAAGTGTCAAATTCGTGCAAAGGCCTTTGGATTATGTTCTAGTGTAGCTTTCTAATTTTCATCAACTCTTTTCTGTAGAATAGCCTCTTCATTCCTCTTATGTGCTTCAACATCAAAAGGATCTGCATTAACGAGTGTGATTTATTCTTGTTTTTGGCATTCAAGCTGCAGCCTTTGCTGGTACTGCTGTCTGAGATTATTTTGAAAAACATTCAAGTTATCCCCAAGAATAGCCTGTGCAAAAGCTCGATCTCTCTCCAACAATAGGTTCATAAGATGTGAATCATTTTGAATGTGCTGTTGCATAGCACTAGGATTTACAGCCCATTGGAGTTATAATTTTTTGTAATTAAAACTATAATTGGAGCAATAAGGTGAAGCAGCACTTTGAAGCAATAAGGTGAAGTAGAACCTTGTATTTGGAGGAATAAGTAGATTTTTTTTACTTGAAGAACATTGTAATATTTTTTAATTGAAGTGATAAGGTGTGAGAAATTTGAAGTGATTTTTTAGTGAAGTGTAAATTTGAAAATTGTAAACAAAAATGTTTTTGAAGACATGAGTATTTGGAGAGATAAGGTGTGAGCGATCAGTGCACACTATTTTTGAAGATATTTGTTTCCAAAATTTGCGAGCGTAAGATTCTCATTGTTTGAGAAAGCTTCAATACTGATATTGTAAAAGATGAAAGGTTGATGATCTCAATACTCAATAAAAACATATTATTTGTGGTGTTCAAGTGTCCTAGATTCGCCCGAAATTGAATAAGGGGATATTAGGTACACCATGTGTTTGTGATGGCGCATGTTTTTTATGGCTTCATGTTGTTGCTTTTTTATTTGTGTGTAGTTGTGACACATCAATGATTTCATTTAATATCGCATACATAAATTTCAATATCAGCAAGCACAACACATGTAACGAAATAGCTACAAGGCAGGAAAATTAAACTCAACACATGCATTTGCGCCACTCCAAAAAACAATCAAAGTTTTCAACATCAGCATTTTACATTAACAAGCAAATTCACTAAATACAATCAAGTTCATGAATCTGGAAACTCCAGCATTTTCAAAGCAAAGTCTACATCAACAAATCCATTTAAGAACTTGTAATCAAATTCATTGATTTAAGTGAATCATTAAAAATTAATTGTTAATGATTTTTTAAGACGACAAGGGAATTCATTGTTTTAAGTGAATCATTAAAATCATTGTAAGCTTTCTTGGGTGAATTTTTGACAATGTTCGACACCCTTCCTTTAAGCAAAATCAAGTGAATGCATGAGTTTTTTAACTCTAAATCAAACAAGCAACAAGTTCACATCTCCTGCAAGCGAGCATGAGTATTCATTCAAGAAATTTGCATCAAGTCAGTATAAAGATCAAACCATCAAGCGAGCCAGCGTGAAGTTCATTGCAGCAACCATCAAAGCAACCAAACAAGTTAAAACAATCAAGCAAGTTGAGATCGACACCAAGCGAGCGTGGCTATTCTTTCAAGTGAGTGTGAAGTCATCAAGTAAGTCAAGTGAGCATTCAAGCAAACACGATCATCATCAAGAGAGCGTGAATTCCAGAGTTTAAGCAAGAAAATTCTACAATTCTAGCAAGTGTTCCAAGCAAGCGCAATAAGAAACAAATCAAGCGAACGTGCCATTCAAGCCACATAGCAAGCGAGCCTGTCATTCAAGTACCAAAATCAAGTGAAACAGTTCAAAGCATGACATCTACGACAAAAGAGCCTGATTTCAAGTGCACAAGTTCTAATGGTGCAACATATTCAGTTGTTAAACATTCTTCACAGTTTGATCATCTCCAGCGATGAAGACATGGTGCACGTTAGCAAAGAAACTCTTGCTGATCTTTCCCGGCATCTACAACAAACACATGAAACCATTGAGTTTATTCAACTAGAGTCGCAACTTCAACGGAATGAATTTCAAGAAAAGCGTGATACTTTCAAGTCTTTGAACCATCCAGATGATAAATCATTCATCCCAACAGCTTCCAATGTCGAAGTTGTTTCAGTTCCAATTTCTTCCAAGCCCATCATCAAGCCATGGGAAGAAATTCAATATAACAAGAATCAACGAGGCTTAGGATATGTCAACAATGACACCAACCTGCATATCCCAAATTATTCCAAGTCAATTAAGTTCGTCAGTGCAGGATTTCTTGCACAACTCACCTCAGCAAGTTCTGAGAAAGTTGCAGAAAATCAGCAATTCACACAACCCAAAGTTACAGACAAATAGAATTGCAAGAAACTTGAAGTTGAAGTCCAATCGAGATGTTCTCATTTTCAAAGAACCGGTCATATGGAAGATCAGTGTTTTGATCTCCATCCTTGTTGCCATTGTGGCAAGCCCAATCAATCCTCAGAAAAATGTTGCCACCAACAAAAATCAGCCAGATTGAAGATACATTATGAATGGATTGACCCTTGGAACTGGTCATCCACAATCAAAATATTGTCTCAGTTCTACAACCGAATACAATCACACATAGTGCAGCCAACAGTGAAAATATGATGGTACTCTCATGCAGTTTAACGGGGGAGTACACCAGTGTAAAACTTCTACACCTGAAGGGGGCGAGTTCAGGAATACTTTCCAAGAGAAGTGTCTCTCCTTTCAGCTGATAAAGGGGGGACAATGTCAGTGAAATTTATGATGGTTGTCAGACTGAAAGTCTCGACAAAAATAGCAAAAGCAGCCAGTGGGCATCTTCAACAACCAGTGGACATCAACAAATTTTCCAGTGGGCATCAACAAATTTTCCAGTGGGAAGTCGACAGCAAAGAAGCAGTGAACAATTTTCAACACAGCAAAAGCAACAGTGAGTTGTTTTTTGACATCATCAGCCAGTAAGCAAAGCCAGTGGGAATTCAAAAAAATTTGTCAGTGGACAAAGGATGTTGATTTCATGCAAAGGACACATGGATCCTTTTGCAACTTGGCAGTTGATGGAGTTTTCAAGCGAAATTCAGAGATGAATCAGACATACAACTGACTCATGGTCTCTTCAGATTGCAGTTTTTCAGCATCCAGTTTTGGCGGTTTTTTCAAGCAATGTTTTTGAGGATCAACGTGAGAACTTGGAAGATGGTTATTCATTCTTATTTTGGATTTATCATTGAAGGGGGGAATATCTTCAGTCTTCATTCTAATTTGATGATATCCTGAACGAAGATCCAACTTGGTAAAATAAATTGCTCCATGTAATTCATCCAATAATTCATCAATCACAGGAATGGGAAATTTGTCTTTAATGGTGAGCTTATTGAGCTCCCTATAATCCGGACACATTCGCCATGATCCATACTTCTTGTGTACCAATACTACAGGAGCAGAGAAAGAACTTTGACTAGGTTGAATTATACCTGCCTCTAACATTTCTGCAATCATACGTTCAATTTCGCTCTTTTGGACATAAGAATATCTATAAGGCCTGATGTTTGGAGGAACACTTCCTGGAATCAAATGAATAGCATGATCATGATCACGAATAGGTGGGAGTCCTTTGGGAGTTTCAAACACCTTGGAATGATTGTCCAAGACTTGTTGGAGATCTGCAGAAATAGATGATTTTGATGTCGGAACTTCTAGAGAGCATAATTGTGAAATTACGCCTCATTGTTCTTTCTTTAGAAGCTTTGTCATGACATTAGAGCTTATTATCCTTCCTGGCTTCCCTTCAATACCCCGTAATTCGACTTCCTTTCCTTCTGAAAAAAAAAATTTCAAGAAAAGTTCTTGAAAATTAAAAGCTACCGTCCCCAAAGATTGTAACCATTGTACTCCTAGTACAACATCAGCACCTTCCATAGGAATGGAAAGCATTGGACTAGTCAATACATATTCCCCCATGGTTAGCTTGATATTATGGCATTTTCCAGAGCAATTTATAGTTCCTCCATTTGCAACCATCACTTGACATTCTGGTGCTGGGTATAGGAAACAATTCAATTCCTTGGCTACCTTATAATGAATAAAATTATAGGTACTACCCGAATCAATCAACACTATTACCTTTTTCTTCTTGATATGTCCTTCTATCTTGAGAGTTTGAGGAGTGGTAATTCCTACCAATGCATTACATGATATGGTTGGACTCATTTCTTCCTCTTCTAGGGTTGGTTCCTGGTGTATATCCTCTTCTTGTTCATTTTCTTCTTCCTTTTCACAATCTATGTAAAATAATTTCTTCTCAACACACTTATGACCTTTAGTGTATTAGCTATCACAATAGTAGCAAAGCCCTTTTTCTCTTTTTTCTTCCAATTGTTGTGGTGTCAACCTTGTAGGTTGTGGAAATCTAGGAGTAGCAACACTTTCCTCTTTATAGAAGTGAGTGGTAGGCTTCCTTGTCGCCATAATTTTACATTCAATTTTTCTTGCCAACCTGAATGCCTTCTCCAATGAATCAGGTTCCAAAATGAGATCTTCATGTTGGATGTTATCCTTTAAAGTACATATGAAGAGATCAATCCTGTGTTCCTCTGGAATATCAGTTACCCTTATATTCAATTTTTGGAAGTCCTCAATGTGCTCCCCCACTAAACCCTTTTGTTTGAAATTTATCAATTGGCTAAAGAAGGTGTTGCTCTTTGTATCCTCATAATGTGCTATCATTTCCTCCGTAAAAATTGACCAAGTGACAATTTTTTTACGGGAGCAAAGCCATTGATACCATACAAATGTATTTTGTTCTAAATGTAAAGTTGCAATGCGTACCTTTTGTGTGTTTTGCACGTTATGGAGATCAAAATATTGCTCCATCTGTGGTATCCATGTTACAGGATCCTTTCCATCAAACTTCCTCATATCCATTTTTGGAATATGGTGGTTCTTCCTGCCAACATTAGAGTTTATGAAATCACGATTAACATTTATTTTGTTCTCATCATGAGTTTCCTCTACTATATTTTCACCATTACGAAACATTTTTTGTATCAACTTTGTCAAACCTTCCATGTCTACCTTTAGATCATTCTTCATGTTTTCCATTTTTTCATCGATCTTAGCTTCCATGTCATCCATCTTAGATTCCATGCCATCTATCTTAGCTTCCATGTCATTATTCAAACCATCCATCTTAGATTCCACTCCTTTCTTCAAACCATCCATCTTAGTTTCCATGCATTTCTTCAAAAATTCCATGTCATTTTTTGTTGCTCTTTGCGAGAGCAAAATTTGTTGCACTTGCTCTTGTAAATTTGATATGTCATGTTGCCAATATTCATCTTCATGAGTCATAGTAGAGCATTCTAAAGGCTTAATGGGTGTTGAATTATTTTTAGGAGGAATCTCAAAATCCAATACTGAAATATATTCTACAATATGCCCTTGGAATCAATTCAACTTGATTCTTCAAACAAAACTTATGCAATTCAAAAAAAAAAAAAATACACACCTTTTACTTGCTTTTGAGGAGCTCGATATTGAAATTGACATATCTCTATACTTACAGACCCTCAATATCTGAAATTTTTCCCTGTAGTAGTCCTCTAAAGATTCTTTCAAATGCCATAGTTTTTACTTGATTTTGATTCTTCAAGGCAACATTATGTCCAATCTCCCACAATGACCTAATTATGGACGAGTTCTGTAGAGCGAACTTGTACAACTTGCCACGTGTCACTGTTTGCTCCTTTGGCTCTGAAATTTATAGAAAGGAAACTATATTCTGTGTACTTTCAGTCACTTTTTACATAATTCCAATCTGATTCTCAGAGAGAGAGAGTTATGAATAGTTTCCCACGATCACCTCTTTGAGATGAAATTCGGGAGCTTGAAAAAGACCTAACTTCCACAAATCATATCTCCAAAAATATTGTGAACCAAGATCTGAAATTTTGCGATGATGTTCCTCAGGATTTTGGCTTCACTCTCTAACGATTTCAGCTTCTAAACCTTCTTAGAAACAAAGTTATAGTTACAATTCCGTGATGACTGTTTTAAGTGAAATTGAGGAGCCTGCAAAAAGCCCTAACTTCAACAGATCATATCTCTGAAAATATTGTGAAACAAGCTTTGAAATTTTGTGACGATGTTCCTCCGGAATTTAGCTTCGTACTCTAAAAATTTCAGCTTCTGAACCTTCGTATAATAACTGTTATGGAAAAAATTCCACGATGACCTTTTTGGAGCAGTGAAACCCTAGAATCCAAAGCTCTGATACCAAATGTTGTGAAACCAGCTCCAAAAATAGAAGAAAAGAGATATAAACGCCTTATAAATAATCCACTTCGAGGGGGAAACCTCCAATACATTACATGAATGAAAAATTCTTGGATGATACAAACTACAAAACCTCCTTTCTATATATAGGAGTCCATGGGGCCATAATGTAATCTTAGTGGGCCCACAATGTAATCCTAGCCGACCTAACAATAATAATTTAAGGGCACAATAATAACAATATGGGGGTTACAGGGGTACAATAATAACAATAAGGGGGTTACACTAACAACAATAAGGGACTATACTAGTAATATAGGGACCTAACACTGTGTCTACATGGACTGGTTCCTTAGATCCCTTTTGCCTGATATCGGTAGAGATGTCGCATCTCATTTCCCTCAGACCGAAGAAGCTTCTCTCCAGATTGTGTTAAAATATGACCTGATCTACACACAGTCTGGTTATATTTATACCGTCTTACCTGATCTCCCTAGACCCAGTGGTGCCAACACATCGGGGGCATCCCATGCCACTGACGATATCTATGGAGTCCTTTCTCATATGTACACTCATCCTCCCATGGGTTATGGTTTCCCTCAGAGAGGGGCCAGCTCCTCAAGCACTTTTCCCCCTCTCGGCAGCATGTATCCAAGATATAGCATGCCTCCTCCTTTTTCCCAACCTATTCACCACAATGTTTTCCAACCTCCTTATTATCCGTATCCACAGCCTGGTGCTTGAACTCCTCCAGCATTAGCACTTCTGCCTCCCTTGCCTTCTCAGCCTCTACAAAAACATCCACCACCCCCCCAAGGGTAGGTGTATGCACGGCAGGACGCGACTAATCCTCCTACTTCCAAAAAGAAGAGGAAAGGCACCCAAAATCAATCTGCCCCCGGTAACCCAGGACCTAATCCCCAAGGGAATGCACCTAACACTGCTAACTAGCAACAAGGCATTCAGCCCAAGCAGGAAAGGCTTGTTCGCACAAATAAGCCTTATCTTGTTGTAGTGTCTATGGTCATTACACCCACGATTGTCCTCTTTTAACATCGATGCATCAAATTTGGGAGACTCAAGCAACATCACGAGGACAACAAGCCTCCCCTTCGGTTCCTCCCAATGTTGCACCTCTCCAGTCGGTTGTGTTTACCAATCCTTTCCCTCAGCAAGGATTCGTGGATACCCAACCACCTAAAGGTCAGGCGGTCACTCAACCTCCTCCATCTAGTACCTCCAATTACCAAATTCCCATGATGAACTCTAACCAACCCATTATCGTTGACCTCAACCTTCAGACTCGGTCCCGTTAGTACAACAGCCTCTCACTACGTTTGCCCCCGAGCCCCCTTCTTCAGGTTCCACAGAGCCTCTTTCGACAACCAATGGTCCTTTACAGATCCCTCAACCTAAGGAAGAGGTTCATACCAAGATCACCAAGGGACCATTATGCCAAAATGCTGCTTCTGTCAAATTTTCCCATTCATATAGTATAGTAGATGATTTGGCGCAATCTCTTGCCGCCATCTCAACGCTATAAATCCTCCAGTCATGCCCTTCACAATGAAAATCTCTACTAACTTCCATGGGCATCTTTGTTGGGGCCCTTGTTTTTGTTTGAGTTTTGAACTTTTGGCCAAGACATTTTGAACTTTGACTCTTTTTGAGTTGCGGAATAAATACGCATAGCAACCGCGACCACGCCGCAGCGACCAGGAGTTGCGGAGCTACCAAGGTGGCGCGGAAGCACTTGATAGCTGGAGATCGAACAGAGATAAGTGCAGATGAAAGAAACACAGCAGAAAACAGAAGGTAGAACACGCAGACATCAGAAGAGACGTTGGAAAAGCCAGAGTGAAGACACAGAGAAGCTGCTAGTCGCGCGGAGCGGGTGAATAAAAGGCGATCACCCGGCTGAAGAAGAGGTTGTTGTTGAAGGTTGAATGGATGTGAGAGAAGTCGCGAGGATCAAGACCTGAGGAAGGATGCGCAGAGCAGCTGCGGAAGAATCATGCCTGTTCTTCCTATGGGTTCTTACTTTCTATGTTCTTCCTTTCTATTCTCAACCCATCTGTATCTGACTTGTGAGTTATCAGAGAAGAAAGCTATGTAATCATGTATTCGGCCAGAAGAATAATATAAGGAAGGATTGCTGTCTCAATATGT
Organism: Pinus albicaulis; assembly: GCA_034641835.2. Lineage (NCBI taxonomy): Eukaryota > Viridiplantae > Streptophyta > Pinopsida > Pinales > Pinaceae > Pinus > Pinus albicaulis. The sequence continues at coordinate 1,028,877,557 of CM076584.1, forward strand.
TTTTCATGTGTTGTAATGTGTTTACCCTGATTTAAAAATTTTAAGTTGTGGCTGTCTGAATACCTCGTTAGTGATCTTGCATGTGTAATTTGGTATATGTAATGGATGCACTTTCTTTCTTTGGTTGCGGGTTTATTCCTTACCAGTGATCTCATCCCCTTACACATGTGGTCGCGGCACGCCTCGGGTGAGACGCACTGCTCTCCAAGAGCAGGGTGAAAATGCCGGCGTGTTCCTAGACTACACCGGACCCCTTGTTGGCCACACCCTTTGAACCTGGGTCTTGCCCGCGAGACCTGACTTTTCGCCAACAAATGGTTCCGTTGTCGGGACCTGCATGTTCTAAGGGGATCTAGATCATGGTCTCGAGGATTTTTGAAGGAGCAATACGGCGATGGTGGGATGATCATCTTGACCATTTCATTACTCAGCAAGCGGAGCTGACCAAGAAAAAGGAGGCCGCGATCAAGGAGATCGTTCTTTTCTCGGATTCAGCCAGTGATACGTACGAAATTTTCTGGGGAAGGTTCCCTACGGACCTTTACAATTGGTTGCGAAGGTTACGAGTGACGGTGCCCCAAGAAGGCTCGCGGAAGATAAGCCGCAGGTGCGCGCACGAAGACCTGGTAGCACTGCATCGGGTAGACATCGAACTAACCCGCGCAGTGGATTTTTGGGTAAGGACCACGTTGGAAGGATACGCTGTGGAGTTTGCTGCTGAGTGTTACCAATCATTTTCAAAGGCTGAGGCTATTTTTCACGCAGGGCTGAGGGGGAAACTGCTGAAGGAGATTCCACTGTGGATCAAGGCCCTGATGGTGGACGAAGGGTTGATTGAATTCCACAAAACGAGTATGGAAGCGTAAACCACCCGTACTGGGGGAAGGATTGAGGGGACCGATGCTGTGTAGATAGTAAGAGTGGGGAGCGGGGGATGGACGTTGAAGCCGCATGCAAGTTGCGGGAGTCACGTGCACATCGGCGGGCACAGATCGCCGATAGGTGGCGAAGAAGGGTAATGAGAGATTTGAAGAGAAGGGAAATCGAGAGGAGAAATCAGAAGGAGGCACCTCAGAAGACAAGAACCATGGGTTTGGATACCCGGACAGGAGACGGGACGGCAGCGGACGTACAGTGGGTGCATGGGAGCCCAGCGACGCGAGAAAGAGAAGTAACGACTAGCGAAGATAATGGAAAGATGCAGCCCGAAGAAAGTTCCGATGATGAATGGCACGACGTGATGCAGCAGATGTTCCAGGATCAGACGGCACCCACCCCTCCAGGCAGCCCTACGTCCCGCTTTCCGCATGGCCAGGATCCCGACCTTCCCCTGGTACTTTATCAACCTTTAAGAAATATTTTTATTCAGTTACAAGCATTAAGTCAGTCATATAGTAGTTCAGTGGCGTCGGTAACGCCCAGTAGCAGTAGCGTCACTAGTAGTAGTATTTTCCCTAGTGGGACCGTTACGCAACCGGGACCCGGAGGTTTTATCCTGGTTAACTCTCCGCAAGTATACATGGCTGGATCTTTCACCCGGTACCCAGAGTTCTCTGGCCGGGGAAATGACGACGTAGAACAACACTGGTATCTGTGCGAAGCCATCTGGAGGGCTCGACAGACGCCGGATGCAGGGAAGTTAATAGAGTTCCAAACCACGCTCAGAGAGAGAGCTCTTCGTTGGTTCATCAAGTGGTCCGAGGCGCACCCTAACCCTGTAATCGCGGACGTGAAGCGGGACTTTGTCCGTGAATTCAAGCTCCCTCAGACAGACCAGCAGGGCCTGTCAGAGCTGTGGGAAATTAAGCAGAAGGAAGGAGAAACCGCGTGGGAGTTGATGTGACGATTCAAGGATGCGATCGGGAAACTCAGCTACCCGATCGATCCAAACCACCAGAGGGACTGGTTCATCAAGGCTCTGCTCCCCTTGACACGAACCCCTCTCACACAGCAGAAGATTGATAATCTGCAGGACGCTTTGGAGCAGGCCATGAAGATTGAAGCCATGGCGGGATACCCCTAGGAATACAGGGGGGGGGATGGCCCCGCAAGACCCTTCTCTGATAGGGTTGCAACATCAGATCGCCAGCTTGACCGAAAAGCTCAAGGAAATTTAGCCAGCGAGACCAGCGCGACCGAATGTTTGGTGTACTCATTTTCTGGTCGAGGGACACGTCGCAACCGAATGTCCTCGGTTGCGCGGTGCAGGAGTTGGGCCCTCAGTTGCAGAAATTCAGGGGGGTCCACCACCAGGGGGTGGCGCGGCGATGAACCCGCAGGGAGTCTACTAGCCGCAACAGACCTTTGCGGGGTTCCCGCCGCAACCGGGGTCTTCCACCACAGAGTACTGTGAGATTTGCCGGACGATGGGGCATCCTCCTCGGATGTGCCCGATATTGCAGAAGTACTCCACGTGCTGAATAATGTATACTACGAATTCTGCGTGTCCACGACTCACAACACTGAGCAGTGCAGGGCGCTTGACACTCTTGCGGATCGATTGGATCGTCCCTCGTACAGGGTGAACGAGGCTACAAGGGGAAGAGGTGGCGGCATGCGCGGAGGCCGAACAGGAGGACGCGGTCCGGTAAAGTGCTACAATTGCGACCAGGAGGGTCATGTAGCTCGAGAATGCCCCCTTCCGCGACGACCCTGGTGTTCCCAGTGCCGGGTCAACGCCCATGCTACCGAAGACTGTCCAGAGCTCATCAAGAAGTGGGAAGAACGGGTGAGGCAGAGGGGAGCGAATCTGATAAACTCAGAACCGCGCAGCACCGCAACCCCTGACATGCAGAACGTTGCGATAGTAACACGGGGCGGAAAGAAGACTGGAGACGATGCCCACGAGAAGGAGCCAGCACGAGTGGTTCGCCCGGCATCCCCAAAGAAGTTGATCAGGCCCGAAGTCCAGAAGAAATATTTTCAGGAGGCGGTTGAGGCATTCGCCCAGTTGCGGAATGAGGGAGGGCTGGAGGAGCCCTGGCGGCTGGAATCCGGTGAGCAGAACGCCGCAGATGCTGTGGTCGAGGAGTGGCTCCGGCTATTCCTCAGGATTGTTGATAACGCTGGGCTGCGGCAGCAGCTCAAGCATGTTTTAGACGGAGCGCTGCAGGGGTGCGCAGAACCCAGAAATCCGGTGGACACTAGGCCTCAATACGTGCAACGTGTCAAGCGGAACAAGCAACGAACAGGCAAAGAATTCCGGCTTAACACGCAGGTCGCAGGATTCCAAATCAGCGACACCATGTTGGACTTGGGATCCGACGTCAATATTTTGCCGCGAAAAACATGGGAGGCTCTTGGGAAGCCACGGCTCGCCTATTCCCCAATCCAACTCAGGATGGCGAACCAGTACTGTATTTTGCCAATCGGTCGACTCGAGGGTGTCGAGGTCGACGTTGCGGGGGTAAAGACATACACTGACTTTGAGGTTATTGATATCATGGGGGATAAGGACCCCTATCCTGCTTTACTTGGCATTGATTGGGCTTTTGAGAATTACGCGATCATCGACCTCAAGAAGGAGCTGATGATTTTTTAGGATGGGGAGGTACAGGTCACTCAGCCTCTCGACCCGTATCAGGGTCCGCAATATACAGAACTGGTGGACAGTTGGGAGGATGCTCAGATGATGGACCATCTCTATCAGATGACCGCAGGGAAGCGGGACGATTACATCAACCCGACCGCAACAGGGTCTATCAGTTGGCGAAGTGTGCAGAGCTCGGAGCTCGGATCCGAGCTTGCGTGGGAAGACTGGCAGCAAGGGGGGTATGAGACCACCACGCGGAGATGTGCCTCTATCGCTCAGGTCCGGTGGGTAGGGACTGAGATCCGCGGATACCCCACATTATCAAACATGCAAGCGGTGAATACTTTTATTGCCAAGGTGGAAGACCGGGTCCCAGAGGAAAGCCGGATACCACTTTTGGATGTGGCCTTGAAGTCAACATCGGGACGATGGTGGAACAATCACCGCAACACTCTGTTGCGATGGGAGCGTGTGGCGGATGCTTTACAGGCACGCTTCAAAGAGGATGAAGGGCCCTGCATTACATTTAAACATCATGGAGCTTCCGACCCGCGACAGCATTTGCAAGCGTGCGAGGAATAGTGGCGTAGCACCAGGTATCCTGAGGAGTTGTGGGTCCACAGGTTTTTCCACTCCCTGGGTACAATTCCCCAGGCCTGGTACCTGGAGGAAGAGCGGAAACGGGGAACCCAATCCTGGCAAGCAGTCGCGAAAAAGTTCGTTCAGAGCTTCTTGTTCGAAGGGGAGACGACGCAGGAGTCTCAGGCCCTACAAGCCGTCAAGGAGGTTTTGTTTTTCCGCCATCCTGAACCCGATGAGGGCCCGGTGGCGTCACGCTCCGGGGTCAAGCGCGAATTGGTTTTCCAACGAATTGACGGCGATCCGGAGGATTATAGTTTGGAGGACCTTAGGCATCTCTATTTTGACGAGAAGGAAGGCGAGCGCAGCATCCGCGACGAGCCGACGACAGAAGGAGTCCATTTGCAGCCCCTAAAGACAAAGAACCTGAACATTGGAACGGAGGAGAAACCTAAGCTGGCAATGGTGGGAGACTACTGGGACGAGGAGACGACAAGAGAAATTTTCAGCCTCCTCCGGGAGTATGAAGATTTATTTCCGTCATCAGTTGCGGACCTGAAGGGGATCAAGGGGGATCTAGGCGAAATGCGCATCACACTGAAACCAGGAGCCAGGCCGGTGAAGCACCGACCCTACCGGTTGAATCCATGTATCAAAGAGAAGGTCAAGATGGAGATCGACAAGATGCTGGCTGCGGGTCTCATCTTTCCAGTAGAAGAAGCTGAGTGGGTAAGTCCCATTGTCATCCAGAACAAGAAGGAAAAAGCGGAAATCCGTGTCTGCGTAGATTATCGGAGTTTGAATAATGCTTGTATTCATGATCCGTTTCCCACTCCCTTCAGCGACGAAGTTCTAGATCATGTCGCAGGAAACGAAGCTTATTCCTTCACTGATGGGTTTTCGGGCTACCATCAGGTGCGCATCGCCGAGGAAGACAAGGCGAAGACAACATTCACAACTGAGTGGGGATCATTCGCATACCACGTTATGTCGTTTGGTCTGAAGAATGCACCAGCTGTGTTTTCCCGGATTGTCATTGCTGCTTTCCGGGAGTACATTCACAAGTTCCTGGAAGTATATATGGACGATTGGACTGTTTACAGCCTGCTGAAGAAACACGCCTCCCTGTTGCGTGTTATGTTCAACCTGTGTCGCCAGCTGCAGATTTCCTTGAACTTGAAGAAATGTATTTTTGCAGTACCATTCGGCACACTCTTGGGTCACGTGGTGTGTAAGCAAGGGGTCTGCGTTGATCCTGCCAAGGTCGCGGTCATCGTCCACATGGAGGCCCCCGATAATGTGAAGCAGTTGCGGGCACTGCTCGGGCACACCGGATACTACAGGCGGTTTATCCGCAATTATGCCAAAATCACTGCCCCTTTGGAGAGACTGTTGCGGAAGTCAGAAGCATTTGAGTGGACGGCGGAGTGCAGGAAGGCACTCGACACATTGAAGGAGAAGTTGGCGACGACACCCATACTTGTTCACCCCGACTGGGATAAGCAGTTCCATGTGCATATTGATGCGTCCGGTATTGCACTTGGAGCTGTGTTGGCGCAACCCGGGGAAACGACAGTTGACCACCCCGTATACTTTGCCAGCCGACGGTTATCGAATGCGGAGAAGAATTACACCACGACCGAGCGGGAGGCGTTGGCGATGGTGTACTCTCTTCAGAAGTTCCGCCACTACCTTTTGGGCGGCAAATTTACATTTTTCACGGACCATTCGGCATTAAAATATCTGGTCAATAAGCCTGTGTTGGAAGGAAGAATCTGTCGATGGCTTCTACTTTTTCAGGAGTTCACGTTTGAGGTGATTGTCAAGCCTGGCAGGTTGAACGTTGGTCCCGATCACTTATCCAGGCTGGAGACGGGAGAGAACGAAGGTCCGTTGGACGATCAGCTTCCGGATGCTGATTTATTTCGAGTTGAAGCAGTCCCAGACTACCTGGCTGACATTGCCGCGTATCTGACCACGGGACAGTGCCCTGAGGATTACACCACTCTTCAGAAACGCCACTTGGTTGTCCGGGCGGCCGATTATCAATTGATCGCAGGACAGCTGTACAAACTGGGCCTGGATGAGGTGTTGCGCAGATGTGTTCTTGACCACGAACGGGAAGCAGTGATGTGGGAATGTCACAGCGGTGTTGCGGGAGGACACGTGGGTGCTAAACCCACCGCAAGGAAGGTGCTTCAAGCTGGCCTATGGTGGCTGACGGTACATGCAGACTGTAAGGCCTATGTGAAACGTTGCGATATTTGTCAGAGGACGGGAAGGCCTTCGCACAGGGACGAGCTTCCGCTACACCCGGTGCATGTGTTGCGGCCATTTGAGAAGTGGGCTGTTGATTTCGTAGGCCCCATCGCACCAATCGCTCGCCATTCCAAAGCCCGGTACATCATTACCGCGACGGATTACCTCACACGGTGGGCTGAGGCAGCAGCGGTACGCGACTGCTCGGCAGAAACCGCTGCTCGGTTCATCTTTGAACACATCATCAGCCGCTTTGGCTGCCCACGGAGCTTAACCAACGATCAGGGTACACATTTCATTAATGCCACGGTCAAGTCACTACTGGACACATTTATGATTCAGCATCATAAAAGCAGCCCATACCACCCGCAGGCCAATGGTACGGTGGAAGCCTTCAATAAGATTCTTGAAAAGGGCTTGACAAAAGTTTGCAACGCTCAGCGGGATGATTGGGATGAGCGGCTACCAGCGACATTATGGGCTTACCGGACCACGGTAAAACGTTTGACCAACCAGACGCCTTTCCAGTTGGTGTATGGCTGGGAAGCGGTGATTCCCGCCGAGTTCACCATGCCCAGCCTTTTGATCACAACAACCCTCCACTTCTCAGAAGAGGCGTCACTTAGGGAACGCCTCCAGGAGCTACAGGAGCTGGATGAGGCTCGATTCCTCGCAAAATTCCACCAGAGGGTTGAGAAGGCCCGACAGAAGGCGTGGCACGACCGCCACATCAAAACTAAAGCTTTCCAAGTTGGCGGCAAAGTTCTCTTATACGACAGCCAGTTCTGGAAGTTTCCAGGCAAGCTCGAGATGCATTGGCTGGGACCGTACTTTGTCATCGAGATCCGCGACTCAGGAGCCGTTTGGTTGGCACAACTGGACGGCACAGTTCTTCCGGGATGGGTGAATGGCGCACGCCTGAAGCCCTACCAGGAGTAGGTACTTCTCATTTTTCATTAATAACTCTCGAAACCGAGAGAACTCGTAGAGTAGCGTAGTTTGAATAACTCTCCCGCAACCGGGATGAATGTAGGTAGTCTTTTCCAATTGTCGGTACTCAGCCAAATAACCAGTAAGTTGCGGGAACATTACCGCAACCGACTGTGGTCGGGGCGGGCCAGTCCAGCGTGTCGCCGCGCCAGTCCAGCCTGTCGCCGCTCCAGTCCAGCGTGTCATACACGAAGGATCCATCCTCGTGCTAGTGTCAGTCCAGGTCATATCCGTCAGTCCTTTTGTCAGTCCGTAGGATAGCTCAGATTTGGTCATAAATTCCCTTAATGGACAGTAATCATACCGTAATCATTTACCATCAGCCTCAGTTCCCTCCGCCGTCGGGTCCGCCCATATCCCCATGACGCCGTCAGCAACTGTCAGATTACACACAGGCCTGCGATTGATCGCACGATTATCGCAGGCAAGAAAGATAGCAAGAATTAATTGCCGTTATGGAGTCTCATCAACCCCGCGCGTGCCAGCAGATGGCCCAATTTGCATGAAGGCTACCAGCACAGGGATGACGGACCAATTCAATTTGGAAGTTGCAGCGACTCCGGAGCATTCGCAGTATCAGAGCACTCAGCACCTCGCAGGAAGTTACAGACGAATCGTCCAAGTCTATCAGAGACGCGCCAAGATGCTGAGAGCTCTTCTCTCAGTCCCTGAACCAGCGCTAGATCGCATAATTCACCGAGTAGAGTCACTGGTCGGCAAGTATGACAATGCACCCTGTATGGACGCCAATTTGTCCGACCCGGCTGAGTTTCCTCACCTCCATTGGCAGACGTTCATGGAGCACCATTATACGCCAGGTAGCAGCTCTAACAGTCGAATGCGGGAAGAATTCCGGGGCCTACAGCAGTCGACTTTGATGAATTTGAGGAGTCTTCCCGTCTTCGGCACCACCGGACCAGTTCTGCAATGTACCCGGTTCCTCCTCAGTCGGGTGCAGAATGGGTCCCTGTGGCTGAACGAAGAAATTCCAATACATGCAGCAGACATTATTCGGCTTACAGGGCTATCTCAAACTGGTTCAGATGTCTCCTCTGCGGGCCAGACATCCTCCAAGCGCGCCCGGAAGTCGGCTGATGCGGACCTCTACACCAAGTATGGCACTCGCCGGGGTGGTAAAGGTGCCAAGATAGATTTGATAAATGTACCCGCAATCCGGTTCTCTTGCTACCTGATCGCTAGCAAGACCATGCGCCACTACACTAAGGGAGAGTGCACTCTGGACACAATTTCCATTGCAGAGCATTGCGTCCAGGGAGCCCGGTTGAATTGGAGCTCGTTTGTGTTGAAGAAACTCTTCGCGGCTTGCGAAGACAATTACAGGCGAACTACCAGTTTCATCTATGGGTACTTGCTCTTAGCGTTCGCCATGTGGAAATGGCATCTTCCCCCGATACGGACACCGGCGGAGATCACCGTGAGCCAACCGCTCACGATGAGATATTCCCCCTGGCAGGTGTCCACGGCCCCCAGCAACAGGTAGGTGAACGCAGAGGCGTTCCGAGAATGGTATGGGATGATGACCGATGTGGTCACTTCCCAGCAACGGGTGCCCCGGCACCTGTTGGATGAATACAGTGAACAGGTGTGGTTTGGCGTCAGCCACAGCCACACTTTCATCCGGCCGACTTGTGTACCGCACCATACTTTTCATATGGCGCCCCTTCGCTTCCAGCTGAATGATAATGTTTTCCACAGGGAGCTCTCTACGTGGCCAGGGGTTGTCCAGCACGTTAGCGATGGAGTCATCCGCTACAATTTTGAGGGGATGAGGGCCGCACAGCAGCCTGCCGCGACCAGCGCAGGGGGATCTTCCCAAATTGCGGCAGAGACAACCCCAGATGCAGCGGGGACCGCAGCGGACCTGCCTGAATCGCTGGTCCCCATCGTCGAGCATTTCAACGACCAGGCACGGCGACTCAACGTGGCAACCCAGGTTGTTTCCAGTGGTGCCCCTATATTTCCTTCTTTTACTGAATTTCGTATTAATCGGACCTGTGGTCTCTCCAACACCGCCCCCCTCACTTCCCCCATTCCCACTAACCTGTTCACTTCTGCCACCCCCCTCATCACGACAATGGGTGAACCGGGCCCCGAACCCGATTCCGCCGGCCCACCTCCATCCAAGAGGGCCCGCACTACGGCCACAGATCCTGTGGTGGACCTTACGGAGGATGATCCACCAGCCACGCCGCCCACAGCAACTTTGATTCCGGAGGAACCGCTGATTGATCCAGCAGATTTCCTCAACATTCGTCTCCCTCACACCTCGTTCACTCCATCCACTGCCCCCTCCACCAGCCGACCACATGCCACCTCCCCCAATCTGTCCAATTCATCAGCCACTGTGTCCGATTCTTTGATCCGGGAACTCTTCGGCGGTGACCACGGGGCGGAGGTCACCTCCAGTACTGCAGCCGTGGTACCACCTGTTGACCCCGTGGCCACATCCCGGGATTCTCTTCCAACTATATCTGTCTAGCCAGCCACAGTTGGGGTTGATTCAGCCGCCCCTTCCACAGAGCAAACCACACAGCAGGACCGGCCAGAGCTTGATATGGCCACTTCGGTGCAGCAGAAGACGCCGGTCCATCCTCCAGAGACTTCAGGCTGAGCAGCGGCCATGGGCCAATCTTCGCAGGAACAGACGCCAGAGCAGGGTGCACCCAGCACAACAACTGCAGAACAACTGAGTCCAACACAGCTGTATCTGCTCATTCAGCGGGCAGCCTTCAAGGCCGAGCAGATTCACACCGAGCTACAGCGGCGGTGCACCGAGCAGCGGAATTAGATCACGGCGCTTACTGAACAGCGCAATCAGTTGCTGCAGGAGAAGACCAACCTCGAGGAGCAAGTCAACATTGCTATCCAAGCGATCTCCAGCGTATGGCCCGCTGCACGGGCTCACCATGCTCCACTTCCCACCAGAATCGAGGAGGACACTATCGCGCTACAGGCTCATCACCTCAGAGAAGTTTTCACTACTGTTTGCAGGGAGAACCAGGAGTTACAAGCGGCGTTAGCCGCACGGCCTACCCTTCCAGATCCACCCACTGACTATTCATGACAGGTAACTGCCAAACAGGCGCAGGCAGTTAATCTACAAGCAACTCTCCATTCCACGACAGCCGCGGCTTCTGCCCTTCTACGCAGTTTGCAAGAGTGCTCACTCGCGTTAACTGTCAAGACGCAGCCCATTGCTGCCCAGCTGCAACAGCTTGCCCGGGACATTCAGGTGACCACGGACCCTGCAAGGTTGGATCAGCTCTACGCCCAGTCGGACGAGCTGGAACTTCACATGCAGCAGACTGAGGCCGAATCAGTAGCGGCCAAGCACGTCATCCGGGAGATCCGTCCGCCCCTTCGCACCCATGCTGACGCTATGCACCAGCTGGATGCCAAGGCAGAAGCCCAGCTCGCCACTCTGTTTGGGGCTGCCCCAATGCCCATTGACGAAGCCGCCGCTAACCGCATCTCTCAAGACGCCGACCTGCTTACGCAGGAATGGCAGCAAGCAGTGGCGACCTTCACAGAGCTTAGAGATTCAACGCTCCGCCGGGTCCTGGAGTTGGGGCCCTTGTTTGGCCAACCGGATGGTGGAGTACAGCAGGAAAGGGTGGCGGAAGAAGGAACAGCAGAGTAGGGCACGGAAGCCAGCGAGGGAATGGAAGTAGAAACTGTTATTTGCGATTGACTCGTGGACGAGTCAAAGAATTGTGGTCGGGGCCTGTTGGAGCCCTTGTTTTTGTTTGAGTTTTGAACTTTTGGCCAAGACATTTTGAACTTTGACTCTTTTTGAGTTGCGGAATAAATACGCATAGCAACCGCGACCGCGCCGCAACGACCAGGAGTTGCGGAGCTACCAAGGTGGCGCGGAAGCACTTGATAGCTGGAGATCGAATAGAGATAAGTGCAGATGAAAGAAACACAGCAGAAAACAGAAGGTAGAACACGCAGACATCAGAAGAGACGCTGGAAAAGCCAGAGTGAAGACACAGAGAAGCTGCCAATCGCGTGGAGTGGGTGAATAAAAGGCGATCACCCGGCTGAAGAAGAGGTTGTTGTTGAAGGTTGAATGGATGTGAGAGAAGTCGCGAGGATCAAGACCTGAGGAAGGATGCGCAGAGCAGCTGCGGAAGAATCATGCCTGTTCTTCCTATGGGTTCTTACTTTCTATGTTCTTCCTTTCTGTTCTCAACCCATCTGTATCTGACTTGTGAGTTATCAGAGAAGAAAGCTATGTAATCATGTATTCGGCCAGAAGAATAATATAAGGAAGGATTGCTGTCTCAATATGTTGTTCATGTGTTGTAATGTGTTTACACTGATTTAAAAATTTTAAGTTGTGGCTGTCTGAATACCTCGTTAGTGATCTTGCATGTGTAATTTGGTATATGTAATGGATGCACTTTCTTTCTTTGGTTGCGGGTTTATTCCTTACCAGTGATCTCATCCCCTTACACATGTGGTCGCGGCACGCCTCGGGTGAGACGCACTGCTCTCCCAGAGCAGGGTGAAAATGCCGGCGTGTTTCTAGACTACACCGGACCCCTTGTTGGCCACAACTCTTGAACCTGGGTCTTGCCCGCGAGACCTGACTTTCCGCCAACAATCTTGGATCCTTCAGATGATCGTTTTATCATCTTCGATGTTGACCGGTCATAACATCCTCCCCTTCCTACTTCCGTCGCCTTCCAAATCCCCGTCAAGGTCCTGAATGCCAACCTCTCCTGTTGTATCATTGATGTGGGGGTATCTACCTATGTGATGTCTGCTTCGATTTGTAAGCAACTTGGATCTTCTGATTTGGCCCCTTCCACTATCACCCTTCGATTGTGGGATGGCCACTCTTCCCAGCCCATTGGCCTGCTCTGTAATTGTCATATTACTCTTGCAGGCAAGAATGTTTAGGTTGATGTAGAAGTCATTGATGCCCCCTTAGATTACAACATTCTATTGGGTCGTAGCTACACTTATGTGATATCTGTTGTCCCATCTATGGTTCACCTCAATATGTACTTTCCTCATAATGGAAAGATAGCCACTATTGACCAGTTGACATATTACAAACCAAAGTCTCAGACCTCCCCTGAGTCCATCATCTCTTCGGTGGCCAATAAGTAAACCTTCGAACCTTTTACCAGTGTCTCACCCAGAGTCTACAAAGACTCCTCTTTTCTTGGTTCTTTCCCTGGTCTTCCTCCTCCTGTCTCTAATCCCATATCATCAAACGTTTACATGATGCAATAATCTCGAGCTTCCCTCAAGCGGCCTGCTTCGACTAGTCAACAACCCCACCCTCCACAACTTGCTCCTAGCACTTCAACCTAGCCTTCAGAACCCCCTCCTCAAGGCCCCTCATCTGCATCTAGTATCCATGAGCCTCTCTACTCTCCTGGAATAGTTCCTCCTAACCTTAGCCATCTCGGAGCTGCCCCGCCTGGCTATTACCCCTCCTGTTAGATACCGTTCCTAGCTCCCCCCCAGAAGTGTTTTCGGTACCTATTATGACTACCTTATCCCTTCCTAACCTAACCCTGGGGATCTCAGTTTGGTACATTGATCCCCCAGCCACTACCCCGCCTGGTCAGCCAAAACCTTATCTTGCTTTGACCCCAGTTCAACAGGTCCCCATGACCCCTCCCTCTGCTACCGTGCCTCAGCCACCTCAACAAGAATATCCTCCTGTTGTGATAACTGCGGGTGAAGGGGGCAAAGCTCACAAGAAGGCACCTAAATACAAGGCTGCCCCGACAAACCCTACTCCTCCTCAGCCTCCAAAGTGTACCCCCCCATGTGCTTTGTGTGATGTTGTCGGTCATGCCACCCATCATTGTTCCGAATTGCCTCGTATCAAGCCCATGGTTAATGTTGTGTTCCTTGAGTCTACGGTCCCTGAAGCCTCTGTTTCTTCCTCGACTACAGCCAAGAACCCTAATACTATTCACACCAACCAAACTTGTGATTTTTGTGATCTCCATGGCCATTATACCCATCATTGTCCCCACTTCACACATTACTGCGCCTGTTTGGAGGTAGTTCGAGAGTACGAGATTGAACAGAACCAATCCACCTCTCTCGTCCTTGCACAGTATGCTTCAAGCCAACTTGAGGATTTACCTACTCCCATTGACAATCCCCCTCCTAATTTCAAGATGAGGGAGCCTACGGCCACCATCCTCTACCTATCATCATTCATGAAATCCACGGTGGAAACTCCCTCTGATATTTCCCCTTCTGTTTCTCTTGACCTCCCTTCAACGATCACCCTGGGCTCAACATTAGTGAATCCCTTATTTTCTTGTTCTTCTGTCAACCCCCGTGATGATGCGCATGTGAACCTTTCTTCTCATGATGATGAGTCAGGTAGCTTCGCCACGTCATGTGGTCTCCCTTCCTCCAGTCACCCCATCTTCTACTATGATGATGACATCATGGAAGCCTTTTCCACCCTTGACTTCATCTTTCCCACCCATAAACAGGATGGCACCATCTGTGTCTACGGTGAATTTCGTGACTTGAGCCCAAGCTCTCCCCAAAGCAGCTCCCACATAGCACCTACTCGTTGGTGTGCGGGTGGTAGACATCCTACCCAAAGCACTCCCTCTAGCAGTGTTTGTTTGATTTCTACCTTGTGCTCAGGTTGCTAGCATTGTTCATCATTCTCTCATTTTTTGTCTTGTAGCACCTTTCAAATGGACCTCCCATCCACACTTTATATCGGTTATGCTAATGGTGCAAGTCGCTACTCCCAGAATCTAGCCTCGGCAAGATGGGCCATTTTTACCCCTTACATTCACTTATTCTCTCGAACGGTGTATGAATTGGTACTGCCACCAATAACCAAGCCGAATATTATGCAGTGTAAGGTTTATTAGCCGATGCCCTTTCCCATCGCATCCTACACCTTCATGTTCATTTAGATTCCCTATTTCTTGTCATGCAATTTAATGGTGTCTATCATGTGCATAATCCTATCATGTTTAGGAGATATTTATCAGTGAATATTTTGATGCGTGAATTTGAAATCATTACATTCAGTCATGTACCTAGAGCACAAAATCACTATGTAGATAGCATTGCAAAAAATATTCTATATTGGCACTTAGCACATGCATTTAACATAGGACAATAACATAAAATCATCAAAATGATGCATATCCATTATATGTGTCGTATAAAATGTTTTAGAGTCCATTAACTCTGATACATATGACATGCCCATAGCATGTTACAAAAAATAAAAACTGGGGGCACACCTACCCCTACATCTAATCGCTATCTGGAGGATCCTGTGCCAATGGCTCTGCTCCTGCAACTCATAGATCACGCATCCCCTGTCCATCCATTGCCATGCGCCTCATGACACGTCTCCACTCCAAGGGTAGACCAATACATGGCTCTATGTACTGGTCATCCAATTCTTGCCAGCCATGCCCTGAAACACCAGTCAAAAGCCTCTCATATCTATGACAGATGTCCTCCAGGAGGGCCACTGCATCCTCATTTTGAAGTGCTCTCAATCCACTAGGTCCTGCAGCTCTTGATACTGCATGTCGTCCCATATACCCGACCGGTTTTATCGATGTTGTATCTGCATATCAAAAGTGAAATAATCAGTATCATATACAATATTCTAAAACTTTACAATGCACATAAAATATTATCAACTTGTCACTTACCATCAAGCCCCATACTCGACCAGGCAGTAGTGGAAAGTCTGGGTCCCCATGATAACTCATCCCACTATAGGGATAGTCGTCTATGTACAGTGGCATCTTATCCTAATGAGAAAAACACTCGGGTCGGAACACCCTTCCAACCGCCCCACCTCCCCTTCTGCAGAGTACCCACCCCCACCGGCGCATCTTGGGCTCCCTCGGGCCCCCATCTTGGATCTGTATGCAAGGTTGAAGTGTCAGGATCTTCTCAAAGAAGAGCAATCACAACACAGTGTCATATGCATAGTCATGGTTCACTTTCCACTTGCATAGCGACAACTGTCGTTTCAATGATGAGAGCATCATTTGGGCCCACCCATAGTAGGTCCCACTCAACAAACTCTCAACAAGAATCATCTGACCCCAGTGATGTGGTGGAGTGCATGGTTTCCTAGGATTCACAGCATCGCCATAGCCACAGCACGGGTCTCTAAACTCTCTAGATCCCCGATCGGTATTGTGTCCCCTTGACATGGAGACCTAGTCTGCAATGGATCTCTACAAACTCCATGATGTTCCACCTTTGCGGTAACACTGGTTTCATATTCCCCACCATCCCAAGTGGTGGGAGACTAGTCAGAAAATATATATCCTGGACCATCAACTCAATCCGGTGCCCCTGCACTATAAAGACCTCATGTTCCAGATCCTAATAACTGACAATCCGGACCAACAAGGGCTCCCCAACTCTCATCAAATGGTTCTCCACAAACTTCAGGACCCCAAACCTAGCCAATGCACTGCAAATTCCATGATCCTTTAGGATCTCTGACCGTAAAGTATCCAGGTCTCTCTCTCTCCAGATGATCCGCAATTCTACCATATCTGCACAAAACCATCATATTTGTCAGTGTACAGAAAGGAAATACTGCATTCAAACATAAAAACCTAGCTCTTAGCCAAAAAAAACACATAAATACCCCTCTCTATCAGGTCAACCTTTTCAGGAAAAATCCTAGGACAGGTCGCAGTTTTCTACCCAAAACCTGCTACCCAAGTCGCAGATATTGCCCCAAAAAGTGCGACCCGGCCGTGAAGAGGAGCAGGGGTCTATTCCTGAGCTCTGGGCACCTAAAATGAACTTTCAATACACTGAAATGAAAGAGTATGGTTAGGCCTCTTACTTGCAACTGATGGCTCTCGATTCCAACAGTCAGTCTGTCCGCTATGATCGTGTAATATTCCTAAATTAGCACACAGCTAATTGGAATATTAAATTTTTATTTTTTTCTCTTAGATAGAGGAATGAAAGGGTATGGAGACCCATAAATATCCTTAGTAGGAACAAAATACACTCCTAGCATGAATGGAGGTCATATAAAAGCTGGATTGAATACCCTTAGGTGTGAAAAAGGGTTGGAGCATGTTGAATAGATCAACTTTGACCAAATCAAACAACATTGTTATGGAGGAGTGGCATTAATGGTAGGACATCGCAGTTTTGGAGGGAGATTGATTGCATGATGATAATAAACCCTAATGAGTGGGACCCAAGGTGAGAAGGCTCACATTGTTTATAAGGAAGAGGATGGAAACCATATGGGTTTATGTTATGTTTATTATTTTGATATGTCTATTTAGAATTTTTCTCTCTTCAGTTGTTTAGCTAAGATTGTTGGTGTTGTTTAGCACAGGGTGTTCCCGATCGGGAATCCCACCTCTTTCCTTGAGAGGCCTCTTGATAGATTATTGATCTATCACTTCCACATATCTAGCATTCTGGCCAAGTTTTAGTCTTCAACTACAGCGCAGTGTCTGTTCAGATCTGAGTTGTGTTGCAGGGTGTTGCAGTGGAGGGTTGAGAAACCCACTTTCTGAGCTAGTTTTTCATAGGAGGAAGGATTCCTTCTCTTGGGAGATCAGCAAGGAAGGATTCTATGCACATTTCAGATCTTTGGCACCAGGCCAATATATTCCCATCATTTACAGCGCAGTTCCAGCTGGGAATTAAGTTATTTTGGAGGTCAGCTTCAGAGGAGGATCTATTCTCTCTTTTAGATCATTTTCCTATAGGTGAAGGGTTCATCCTTTCATTGGAGGAGGCCCTTTGAGGAGATATACATCAGATCCATATTATTTCAGCCTTCTATTTAATGAGCTTCAGTTTACATTGACTCTTCAGCCCTAGGGCTGTAGATCACCATTTTTATTTGGGTGCATTTCCAGAAACCTTTCCCGGGTTCTCTTGGAAAAGTTTCTAGGAGGCTAGATCTTCACTCCTAGCATTATTTGAGCTATATAACAACAGATCTAAATTGATCTATCTTTGTGCAGTAGTTTATTCCCTAAAAGTGTGTTGTCATAGCTCAAGGCATTTGTATGGCAGTTATTTCTCATGTGATGGCATATTTTTCTTGTAGAGGCTTGTTTTGTATTCCTTGAGTGACTTGATCCTCAAGATCCTATGCCTGTTATTTGCTGATATGTTTATTAAGATGGATGTACATTTGTCGCACATAATGGTGTGTTGATTTATTCATTTTTCTTTCCATTATTTTGTTCATGTATTGTTGCTTCCCCATTTGGGAATATTACAGATTTCCGCAAGATTTAGGGCCTTCTCTCCTCTCCACATTCACCACAGCTACACTTGAAAATGAGTGAATTTGGAGGGAAAATGCCTTATTAAAAGAGAAACCCCAGATTTTTCTTTCACCCGTTGTGGCCAAACCGTAGCTCAGTTTGACAAACCATCCATACCGTTGGAAAGCTCTCACTAAGCTCTAAAATGGGTATTTGTTAGTTTTTTGTGATTTGATACTTCACCAAGGTACATTTTTCCAAGAAGGGTCACTTCACCACTCCTCAAAATCGAATTTATTCACTTGCAACACTTGTACTTGGGGAACCACTTTTCCTCCATACTTGTCCATGCTCGTGTCGATTTTCGTCGTGAGTAACGATATTGTACTCATGTATTTTTGGTCCCCACTGGACCTTTTCTGTGTGGTGGCATCATCAAGTCGCCCTTGTTTAGAGCATCCGCGTTGAGTCATCATCACATCCATGGAGTCTATCCCGAGTCCATTTGTATCCCACTATAGTCCTCCATCCTTCATCGCTTGGTTCCTCTCTCATGTCGCACATTATGGCGTCCAGTCCTACTGCCCCCAATCCCCTTTGATATTGTGTGAGTTGATGCCAGGTCATCCATGCCCTTCATAATCTAACAAGTGAAGTCGTCAACTCGCTACTCAGTACCCGTCATTCCATCATCATCCCCAGTGTCAATCTATCATTCGGTCTAATATTATCTCTCCTACCTTAGTTGAGTATCCCTTATTGCCTCACCTATGACGAACCTTCTTTTATTGACCTCATCTCATTCATTCCAGAAGACATGTCTAGAGGACGGTGTACCTTGGTTCCAGCTTCCACTCATGCTTGGTGCCTCATATCAAGAAAAGGGACTCCTTACTACCCTTTGACTTGATTTTTTCTTAGCTCCAACTCCTTACGACATGATCGAGATCCATATACTTGATGGTTCAATGATGCAACAGATTGTACCGGTGATTCTCGGGTGTGTGTGAGATGTTTCAGACCTCATGAGGGGGTGGCCCTTCAGGTAGCCCCTCACATGCCCGGATGACCTCTTCATTACATCCTTCGATGTAGCTCCACATATTTTATGGTTCCAACCTCAGCCGCTTGCAGCACCTTTTAGTTTGCATATATCATTCATATTTTCAGAGCCCTTTCCTGTTTATAGGGCCTCTTTGTTTGTACTTATATCTCATGTACTCAGATATTATTGTATATTTCCTGGTTGTTATCCCAGGCACAGTATGTATGTGGGATCCATTATCATGTTTTTATCTGGCTCATGTTTATGCCAGCATGTACTATATAGTTCAGTCCCTTGTTTACTGGACGCATTATTCTTTGTACTTTGTCTCGACGGGCATAGTTATGCATCCCCCGCCTCTTGTAGCACAGGTAATCACTCATAAAAGAGACTTGTCGCACCTATAATTCTCGCCTCTTTAGGGTCTTGTCCTCTAGCTCTTTGGTATACCTTATATTTGTTGTGAAACCAACTCCAAAAATAGAAGAAAAGATATATCAATGTTTTAGAAACAAGCCACTTCAAGGGGGAAACCTCCAATACATTACATGAATGAAAAATTCTTGGATGATACAAATGACAAAACCTCCTTTCTATATATAGGAGTCCATGGGGCCACAATGTAATCCTAGCCGACCTAACAATAAAAATGTAAGGGCACAATAATAACAATATTGGGGTTAGAGGGGGCTACAATAATAACAATAAGGGGGATACACTAATAACAGTAAGGGGCTAAACTAGTAATATAAGGACCTAACATGCCTTTCTCCTTCAAAATAGTGTTTTCCTCAATGCTTGAGTAGCTCTAGGTGCTTCTGTATAAAATTCTCATCCTCCCATGTAGAATCTTTAGTGGGTAAATTCTTCCACTTGATGAGATACTCTGAAATTGATCGATTTCGTAGCTGTCGAGTTCTTGTTTCCATGACTGCTTCAGATTCCAATATGATTTTTCCTTCCTCATCAAGTTCTGGCAATATTTTTTGAACTGGAATATTTTCACCTATAACCTTCTTTAAGCATGAAACATGGAAAATTGGATGCACTCGCGAAGAAGCAGGAAGCTCCAATTTGTATGCCATAGTACCAATATTTTGCAACACCTTGTAAGTACCATAGTACTTTGGTGATAATTTATTATCCTTCTTAGATTTCTTGAGGGAAATTTGTTTGTATGGTTGTAGCTATAAAAATACCCAGTCTCCTATATCAAAACTTCTCTTGTTGCGATGTTGATTTGCTTGTTGTTTCATTCAATTTTGTGCCAAATTTAGGTTATCCTTTAAGAGTTGGAGAACTTCTTGTTGATGCTTGATGTGATCTTCCACTGCTTGAACCTCATAATTTTCTCTTAAAGATGATGTGAATGACGGTGGATTATATCCATAAAGTGCCATAAATGGGGTCATTTTTGCTGCAGTATGGAAGGAAGTGTTATACCACCACTCAGCGAGAGGTAACCACTTGACCCATTGTGTTTGTTTATCAGATACAAAAAAATGAAGATATCCTTCCAAACATTTATTCACTATCTCAGTTTGGCCATCGAATTGAGGATGATAAGATGAGCTATGAGCTAATTGAGTACCCAAACAAGAAAATAACTCTGTCCAAAAATTTCTAGTAAAAATGGTATCTCTGTCGCTCACAATAACCTTTGGGTCTCCATGTAGCTTTTGAATTGTTTTTATAAATGTAGCAGCAAATGTACTTGCTTTAAATGGATGAGATAATGCATAAAAGTGTGCATACTTGGTAAGTCTATCAACTACCACCATGATGACACTATTTCCTTCGGACTTAGGTAAACCTGTGATAAAATCCATTGAAATATCCTCCCAACATTGACTTGGAATGGATAAAGGTTGTAGAAGACCCGGGGTCTTAATTGTCTCAACTTTATTTTTTTGGAAAACCAAACATTCCACCACCAAATTTTGAATATTAGATTTAAGGCCATCCCAAAAAAAATATTTCTTCACCCTGTGGTAAGTTTTTAAAAATCATGAGTGTCCTCCTAAAGGAGAAATGTGCAATTCCAAAATAATCTTTTGTTTTAGTTGGGAATTCTTACAAAGATATAAGCAATCTTTGTACCATAAGGAATCATTTTTCCAAAAAAATATATCATATGTACTAGGATCTTGCTGCAACTTTTGAATGGGTGTCCACACTTCTTCATCGCTCTTCCATTCATCCCTTGCTTCAGTTATCCAATCTGGTTGGATAATAGAAATGGCACAAAGAAATGCTTCCACCTCTTCATTTTTTCTTGAGAGTGCATCTGCAACAACGTTTAGCTTCCCTTTTTTGTATATTATTTCAAAGTCATAACCCAACATCTTTGTGACCCATTTTTGCTACTCTTCCGAAGATAGTCTTTGTTCCAAAAAATGTTTAAAACTATCATGATCATTTTTTACCTTGAAGTGTCTTCCCATTAGATAAGGTCGCCATTTCTTTAGTGCATGTAGTATTGCTAACATTTCCTTCTCATAAATAGCTTTATGTAAATAATTTCCTTTGATTGGACGACTTTCAAAATAAATGGGTCTTCCTTCTTACATTAAAACAACACCAATTCCATTTACTGAGGCATCACATTCCACAATAAAGGTTTTTGTGAAGTCTGGCGTAGCTAAGACCGGTGCTAGGCACATTGCCTCTTTAAGATGTTCAAAGGCCTTAGTTGCTTCAGGAGTCCATGAAAATGCATCTTTCTTCAATAATTTTGTTAGAGGCGTTGCTATTCTCCCATAACTCTTAAAAAACTTGTGATAATACCCTGTTAAACCGAGAAATCCTCGCAACTACTTTATAGTTGTGGGGACTTTCCATTCCTTAATGGCTTTAATTTTGTTAGGGTCTACCTTAACACCCTCATGAGATATAATATGACCCAGATATTCCACCTCTTGTACTCCAAAGAAACATTTGTATGATTTTTCATATAATTTTTTCTCTTGCAATAGTTTGAGCACCCTGTCAACATGTTAAAGATGATCCTTCCAAGACCTGCTGTAGATTAGTATATCATCAAAAAATACTAGCACAAGTTTTCTAAGGAAGGGTTTGAAAATGGAATTCATCAACCCTTGAAATGTAGAAGGTGCATTAATAAGGCCAAAAGGCATGACAAAAAATTCATAATGACCCTCATGAGTTTGAAATGCTGTTTTCGGAATATATTCAGTCTTAATTCTAATTTGATGATATCCTGAACGAAGATTCAACTTGGTAAAATAAATTGCTCCATGTAATTCATCCAATAATTCATCAATCACAGGAATGGGAAATTTATCTTTAATGTTGAGCTTATTGAGCTCCCTATAATCTGGACACATTCGCCATGATCCATCCTTCTTGTGTACCAATACTACAGGAGCAGAGAAAGAACTTTGACTAGGTTGGATTATACCCGCCTCTAACATTTCTGCAATCATACGTTCAATTTCGCTCTTTTGGAAGTAAGGATATCTATAAGGCCTGATGTTTGGAGGAACACTTCCCGGAATCAAATGAATAGCATGATCATGATCACGAATAGGTGGGAGTCCTTTGGGAGTTTCAAACACCTTGGAATGATTGTCCAAGACTTTTTGGAGATCTGCAGAAATAGATGATTTTGATGTTGGAACTTCTAGTGAGCATAATTGTGCAATTATGCCTCGTTTTTATTTCTTCAGAAGCTTTGTCATGACATTAGAGCTTATTATCTTTCCCAGCTTCCCCGCGACACCCCATAATTCGACTTCCTTTCCTTCTGAAAAAAATTTAGGAAAAGTTCTTGAAAATTAAAAGCTACCGTCCCCAAAGATTGTAACCATTGTACTCCTAGTACAACATCAACACCTCCCATAGGAATGGAAAGCATTGGACTATTCAATACATATTCCCCCATGGTTAGCTTGATATATGGCATTTTCGAGAGCAATTTATAGTTCCTCCATTTGCAACCATCACTTGACATTCTGGTGCTGGGTATAGGAAACAATTCAATTCCTTGGCTACCTTACAATGAATAAAACTATGGGTACTACCTGAATCAATCAACACTATTACCTTTTTCTTCTTGATATGTCCTTCTATCTTGAGAGTTTGAGGAGTGGTAATTCCTGCCAATGCATTACATGATATGGTCGAACTCATTTCTTCCTCTTCTTGGGTTGGTTCCTGGTGTATATCCTCTTCTTGTTCATTTTCTTCTTCCTCTTCACAATCTATGTAAAATAATTTCTTCTCAGCACACTTATGACCTTTAGTGTATTTGCTATCACAACTGTAGCAAAGCCCTTTTTGCTCTTTTTTCTTCCAATTGTTGTGGTGTCAACCTTGTAGGTTGTGGAAATCTAGGCGTAGCAACACTTCCTTCTTTATAGAATTGAGTGGTAGGCTTCCTTGTCGCCATAATTTTACATTCAACTTTTCTTGCCAACCTGAATGCCTTCTCCAATGAATCAGGTTCCAAAACGCAAACTTCATGTTGGATGTTATCCTTTAAAGTGCCTATGAAGAGATCAATCCTGTGTTCCTTTGGAATATCAGTTACCCTTATATTCAATTTTTGGAAGTCCTTAATGTGCTCCCCCACTAAACCATTTTGTTTGAGATTTATCAATTGGCTAAAGAAGGTGTTGCTCTTTGTATCCTCATAATGTGCTATCATTTCCTCTGTAAAAATTTACCAAGTGACAATTTTTTTACGAGAGCAAAGCCATCAATACCATACAAATGTATTTTTTTCTAAATGTAAATTTGAAATGCATACCTTTTGTGTGTTTTCACATTATTTAGATCAAAATATTGCTCCATCTGTAGTATCCATGTTACGAGATCCTTGCCATCAAACTTCCTCATATCCATCTTTGGAATATGGTGGTTCTTCCATCCAACATTAGAGTTTATGAAATCATGATTAACATTTATTTTGTTCTCTTCATGAGTTTCCTCTACTATATTTTCGCCATTAGGAAATATTTCTTGTATCAACTTTTCCAAACCTTCAATGTCTACTTTTATGTTTTCCATTTTTTCATCAATCTTGGCTTCCATGCCATCCATCTTAGCTTCCATGCACACTTCCATGCCTTCCATCTTAGCTTCCAAACCATTCATCTTAGCTTGCATTCCTTTCTTCAAACCATCCATCTTAGTTTCCATGCCTTTCTTCAAAACTTCCATTTCATTTTTTGTTGCTCTTTGCGATAGCGAAATTTGGTGCACTTTCTCTTGTAATTTTGATATCTCATGTTGTGTTTCTTCATCTTCATGAGTCATAGTATAGCCTTCTGAAGGCTTAATGGGTGTTGAATTATTTTTAAGGGCCATTTTAGAACCCAATACTGATATCTATTCTTCAATATTCCCTTAGAATAAATTCCAACTATTTTTTTCAAACGAGACTTATGTAATTCGAAAAAAAATACACACCTTTTTCTTTCTTTTGAGGAGCGCAATATTGAAACTGAAATATCTCTATGATTTCGGATATTCAATATATGAAATTTGGTACTGAGGTATCCCTCTGAATCCTATTTCGAATGCCACAAGTCTGACCTGATTTGGATTCTTGAAGACAAAGTTGTGCCCAATCTCCTACGATGACCTAATTATGGATTGGTTCAATAGAGCGAACTTGTATGACTTGCCACGTGTCACTTATTCCTCCTTCAGTTCTAAAATTGATAGATATGAAACTAAATTTCGTGTTCTTGCATCCACTTTTTACATAATTCCAATCCGATGCTCAGAGAGAGATTTATGAATATTTTCCCACGATCACCTCTTTGAGATGAAATTCGGGAGCCTGAAAAAGTCCTAACTTCCACAGACCATATCTCCGAAAATATTACGAACCAAGATCTAAAATTTTGTGAAGATGTGCCTCCAGAGTTCGGCTTCACGCTGCAAAAATTTCAAATTTTGAGCCTTCGTAGAAAACAAGTTATATCGAAAATTCCGCGATGACCTGTTTAGGTTAAATTGAGGAGCCTGCAAAAAGACCTAACTTCCAGAAATCATATCTCCGAAAATATTGTGAACCAAGCTCTAAAATTTTGCGAAGATGTTCTTCAAGATTTCAGCTTCGTACTCTAACAATTTCAACTTCTAGACCTTCATAGAAAAAAATTTGTAGTGAAAATTCCACGATGACCTGTTTGGAGCAGCGAAACCCTAGAATCCAAAGCTCTGATACCAAATGTTGTGAAACCAACTCCAAAAATAGAAGAAAAGATATATCAACGCCTTAGAAATAAACCACTTCGAGGGGGAAACCTCCAATACATTATATGAATGAACAATTCTTGGATGATACAAATGATAAAACCTTCTTTCTATATATAGGAGTCCATGGGGCCACAATGTAATCCTAGCCGACCTACCAATAACAATGTAAGGGCACAATAATAATAATATTGGGGTTAGAGGGGGCTACAATAATAACAATAACGGGGCTACACTAATAACAATAAGGGGCTAAACTAGTAATATAGGGACCTAGCAATATTTCTCTCTCTCTGACGTCCCCTTCAATGTCTAGTGATTGAGTTATTACAACGTACTTCGGTCATATGATTAGCTCCTAACGCTCGCATGCTGGGGGGAAATCTGTTACACCAATTTTTGGTATTCTAACCTATTACTATTAGATGGACCAAAGTACACCACGTAAGACCAATTTTACCCTAAGTAAAACTGATTTCATTATGAAAAATAACTTAGTAATCCATAATTTATTAAGTTGTTTATGGTCTAAACAGGAAACCCCATGAGGAAATATTGAATAAATCCATTTTTTTTTTATTTTCCTCAAGAAATAATTAGTTATACAACAGTTTAATTAATATTCCTTGTCATATTTAACCCAAAATAGAACAATTAATAAGATAAATCACTATTTATCTTATTATTTACTACGAATAATTATTTAAACCTTATTTAAATAATATTCCTTGTTAAATTTGACTAAATCGTTTATAAATAATTTAATAAATCACTATTTATTTAATTATTACTCAACCACATCCTTAAAGTAATAAATAAATCATTTATTTATTTATTATTTACAAATAAAGGGATTTGAACAAATTCAAATTCTTTTTCCCTCCAACAAATATAATAAAATATTCCATAAAATTTGGATCTAGATTTGGTTAATAATATTTTAATTATGCACTAATATCTATACTAACTCAATATTTTGTTATAAATAGAAGGGTTTTTCCATTCATTCACTACCTTTTGTTGCCTAAATATCACTCTGGATATATACTTTTGGTTTGACTTTGATCCTCCATCATTGTCATTTTTTTCTATCTTTTTTCCTGTGAGCTCCCTTTGAGTTCCATTTTTTTCCTGGGTTTTCTACACCATCAAGAAAGAGAGAGATCTTAGATCTGAAGTGCTGATGACATACAAGAGCCCATCCCATGGATGGGGACTGATAACATCTTTCTATGTTCCCTTCCCAGGTGTCAAAAATACAAAATCATTTAAAATTATTCTTGTCTTGTCTATTGGATGCATGGAGCAACTCTTGCTTTTATTCACTGCTTAATGTCTTTTACTGCATAGATCTAGATTTTGTAGCATTTATCTTGGTAAAATAACTGAAAATATAAATAAATTGGCAGCCATCTTTGATGTTAGGGTTGTTTTTTATGCACAACTAAAGTGATCTTTTTTCATACACTTGCGATTAGAATTCATCCTAACACTTATTTTTCCTTTTTTTGTTTCTTTCTTTCCTTTTTTTCCTTTTTTTTTTTTTGAAGGCAAGTGGGATGCATCCACAGAGGTTTTCAACCCACAGGCCTACCTTGGGCACCTTAGAGAGGTTTTCAGCCAAGGATCTTTTATCTTCTGTTTTTTTATTTTTATCTCTCTATTTTTTTCTCTAGGATTTCCTCATGGAGGGTTTCAACCTTGGAGTTAGCCTTGGGCGCATCAGAGAGGTTTTAACCCATGCCTCTTTATTTTTCTTTTTTCCTTTTTTTTTCTGGGAGGGGGAGGCGCTGGAAACAATGGATTCTCCCATGACATACACCTCCCTACTTATTGAATTTATAAATTATGCCCTAGACACGAGATTTTTGTAAACCTTAAGCCTATAACCATTGAGAAGTAGGGGAATTCCTTCATCATCTATGGTTCTGATCTGAACTACGCCATTATCATAATAGTTGTCTAATTTTTTTGGTCCCAACCATCTTGTCATTATTTTTCCTTTGAAATCCTTAAACCTTGAGTCATACAACTACGTCCAATCTCCTTCTTGAAAGGTCTTTTCCTTAATGTAGTTGTCATGCCAGACCTTCCTTTGCAGTTGAATCACTTCTGTGTGAAAGGGTTCTTGCATCCTGAACTCAACCAATCCATTTAATTGTAGCAACCTTTAATTTTTGGCATTTGATATATCTAGGTCCAACTCAACTTCCATCCTTAAGGTGTTGAACTCAAATTCAATTGAAAGCAAAGCTTTCTTTCCATAGACCATGTCATAAGGAGTGAACCCTGTTGTTGTTTTCCAAGTAGTGTTGTAGGCCCAATTAGCTTCTACGAATCTATCCGCCCAATATTTTCTGTTGCTTCTCGCAACATTAGTGAGGATATCCTCCAAGGCTCTGTCATTCACTTCCACTTAGGCATTTTCTTGAGAGTGGTAGGCAGTGGAAGTTGTATGATTTATCTTGTGCCTCCTCATAAGATTCTCGATGAGATGAGATGCGAATTGTGCCCCCTAATCAGTGACTACCTCTATGAGGTATACAAATTTGTAAAACACATTCTCTCTCAGAAATTATGCTACTTTCTCCTCGGTTGCTACCTTCACAACTTTTTCTTCAACCCATTTTTTCAGATAGTCACTTCAGACTATGATATAATTTTTCTAACCAGATGGTGGATCAATAGGTCTAACTTGAAGTCCATGCCCCATTTTCAAATGGCTCAAGAACCACCTAAGTGTGCAAAGGCATCTCATCCCTCTTTGTAGGTTTCCCCATCCTTTAGAACTGGTCACACCTGCTAATGTATATTCTGGCACCCTGGTGAAGGGTAGGCCAATAGTAACCTGCTTGCAAAACTTTTAAGGAAGTACTTTTCGCAGAAAGGTGGCATCCACATGGGCTATCATGACATGCAGAGAGGATTTCAAAAAATTCTTTGTCTCTCACACATCTTCTGAGAATTTTTCAGGGCCTAGCTTGAAGAGATTTCCCCCAATCCATGCAAAAGGGGCACTTTTTTCTGATGATCTTGCTTTTATCCTTGAATGAGAGGTTAGGAGGGAAATTTTCAGCAAACAATTAGTTAGCTATGCCAACAAACCATGAGAGAATTCTGAGATAGTGAAGAGATGTTCATCTGGCAGATGGTAATCCACCATTTCTTCTTCATTTGTAAATAGAGCTAACCTGGATAAAAAATCAGCAACAACATTCTCCTTTCCAGGTTTATCAACAATGGTTAGGTCAAACTATTGTAATAGTAACAACCATCTAATTATTCTAACAATAACATCTGGTTTTTTCATTAAATATTTGATGGTTTCATGGTCAGTGTGTAAAACGTTCTGATAACCAGTCATGTCTAATGTATCTTCTGGCACCCTGGTGAAGGGTAGGCCAATAGTAACCTGCTTTCAAAACTTTGAAGGAAGTACTTTTCGCAGAAAGGTGGCATCCACATGGGCTATCATGACATGCAGAGAGGATTTCAAAAAAAAATTTGTCCCTCACACATCTTCTGAGAATTTTTCAGGGCCTAACTTGAAGAGATTTCCCCCAATCCATGCGAAAGGGGCACTTTTTTCTGATGATCTTGCTTTTATCCTTGAATGAGAGGTTAGGAGGGAAATTTTCAGCAAACAATTAGTTAGCTATGTCAACAAACCATGAGAGAATTTTGAGATAGTGAAGAGATTTTCATCTGGCATATGGTAACCCACCATTTCTTCTTCATTTGTAGATAGAGCTAACCTGGATAAAAAATCGACAACAACATTCTCCTTTCTAGGTTTATCAACAATGGTTAGGTCAAACTATTGTAATAGTAACAACCATCTAATTATTCTAACAATAACATCTGGTTTTTTCATTAAATATTTGATGGTTTCATGGTCAGTGTGTAAAACGTTCTGATAACCAATCATGTCTAATGTATCTTCTGGCACCCTGGTGAAGGGTAGGCCAATAGTAACCTGCTTTCAAAACTTTGAAGGAAGTACTTTTCACAGAAAGGTGGCATCCACATGGGCTATCATGACATGCAGAGAGGATTTCAAAAAATTCTTTGTCCCTCACACATCTTCTGAGAATTTTTCAGGGCCTAGCTTGAAGAGATTTCCCCCAATCCATGCGAAAGGGGCACCTTTTTCTGATGATCTTGCTTTTATCCTTGAATGAGAGGTTAGGAGGGAAATTTTCAGCAATCAATTAGTTAGCCATGTCAACAAACCATGAGAGAATTCTGAGATAGTGAAGAGATGTTCAGCTGGTAGATGGTAATCCACCATTTCTTCTTCATTTGTAGATAGAGCTAACCTGGATAAAAAATCAACAACAACATTCTCCTTTCCAGGTTTATCAACAATGGTTAGGTAAAACTATTGTAATAGTAACAACCATATAATTATTCTAACAATAACATTTGGTTTTTTCATTAAATATTTCATGGTTTCATGGTCAGTGTGTAAAACGTTCTGATAACCAGTGATGTCTAAATTTGTTTAAAGAATGGACAATGGCTAACATCTCCTTCTCTATGACATTGTAATTGATTTTATCCTTGGACAAGTTCTTATTTATGAAATATATTGCATAAGGTAATTTTTCTTCTAATTGCCCCAATGTTTCCCCCACAACTTTGTCTGATGCTTCGGTGTGGATGTGGAAATTCATAGTCCAATTTGGACCTTGGAGAATGGGGGCAATAGTCAACTTTCCCTTAATGAACTCAAAAGCTTCTTGACAGAGACTGGACCAAGTAAACTCAGAATATTTTTCCAATAAAACAAATAGTGGTGAAGCCATCTTGCTGAAATCTTTGATGAACCTTCTATAATAGCCAGCTAATCCCAAGAAACTCTTGACATATCCCTGGTTTTGAGGAGAAGGTACCCATTTTATCATGGTGATTTTTTTCGGGTCCACCTTTTTTTTCCCAAGGAAAAATCGTAATTTTGTTCATGATTGAAAAAATTACATGTTGTAGATGCTAATAGCATATGCAGTATTAAGCTCATCCTTAAAAGCATGATTTATACATACTCCTTATAGAGCAAAAAATTATTCTTTCATGCCTTTCGTTTTTTCCACTTTAGGCCAACCTCCATTGCTAGGTGTGGGTGTTACTATAGCCATTTCATTCTCGTAAACATTAGTTGGGGGCTCTTTGTCAGAATCTAATCCTTCTGACACAGGAGTGTTTGGATCCACTTATCTCTTTTTTAGGGGTATATTTTTCCTGTTGCATCTATGAAACTGTAGGAATTGGAGTTAGCACAACGTTTTAATCAATCACGTCCAGTTGTGGGTTGATCGTGCCATTCTTGGAATTGTCATTTGTATCATTTTCTGATGCTTCTGCTTCTTCTGCTTTAGCCTCCTTTGATGCTGTGAATTGCGAACCTTTGGTCTTTTGAGGGTGTCTCTTCTTCCTGTTGTTGTCCTTTTTGTCTTATGGGAACGTGCTTTGAAGATGTCCTGCTTGAAGACATGTACGACATATAAATACCGTGTTTTCATAGTCAAGTATTTCTGACCATTGTTGATTTTTGTAGTTCAGTATAATTTGGTTAGCTAATCCTTGACTGAGGTAAGCTTCAACACATATTCTGGGGAATGTGAAGATGCCTTTGTGGGTTCAATCTATATCGACCTTGAGAAATTTCCCCACAGAGTTCCCTATACCTTATAATACTTGGGGATGCCAAAGATGGAGAGGCAGATTGTGTAATCTAATCCAGACCAGCATTTTGGATACCACCATAGTGTTGGGGTCGAAATCAGGGAACCAGGTTGTTAGTATGAATCTTGATTCGAGGTGTACGAAAAAAGACCACTTTAGCTGCGCATAAAAAATAGCCCTAATATCAGAAATGGTTGCTAATATCTTCAGATCTGCAGTTAGATGATCAAGACAAATGCTGCAAAAATCTAGATCTATTCATTAGAAGACATTAAATAGCAGAAAAATAATATTTACTCCATAGATCCAATAGACAAGACAAGAATATATCCAATGAAATTTTTATTAATGGCACCTGGGAGGAAAACACAAGAGGGTGTTCCATGTTCTCCTCAATGGGATGGGTTCTTGTAAGTCCTCAGCACTTCAGATTTAGAATTCCTCTCTCTTGGTGGTGTAGAAAACCCAGACAAAAATGGAAAAAATATGGCTATGATAATGGATCAACAGCCAAACCAAGAGTTGAGATCCAGAGTGATCTTTAGGCAACAAAAGGTCACAAATGAATGGGAAAACCCTTCTATTTATAACAAAATATTGAGTTAGTCTAGAGATTGGTGCATAATTAAAATATTATTAGCCAAATCTAGATCCAAATTTTATGGAATATATTATTATATTTGTTGGAGGGAAAAGGAATTTGACTTGAGTCAAATCCTCTTATTTGTAAATAATAAATAAATAAATGATTTATTTATCATTTTAAGGATGTGATTAAGTAATAATAAATAAATAAATGATTTATTTATTATTTTAAGGATATGGTTAAGTAATAATAAATAAATAAATGATTTGTTTATTATTTTAAGGATATGGTTGAGTAATAATCAAATAAATAATGATTTATTTAATTATCTAAGGGAGATTTAGTCATATTTAACAAAGAATATTATTTAAGTAATGTTTAAATAATTATTCTTAGAAAATAATAAGACAAATAATGATTTATCTAATTAATTTCCTTGTTTTGGGTTAAATCCAGCATAGATCCATCTAACTCCGGATCTATCATGCGCCGAGAGGGATCAAATCTCTCGAGGTGCAAACCTATTTTTGAGTGCAAAACTTGAGGAAAGGTTTGCACCTTGAGAGATTTGATCCCTCTCGGCGCATGATAGATCCGGAGTTAGATGGATCTATGCTGGTTCCAGTCGGTGGCATCAACGTCACATTTTTCAAATTATTAAATTTTCTGTATATTTTTGAGATGTACATCATACTTTGAAATTTTTAAGATTAGAAATACAAATTCTAACAAATGTTATTAATATAAATATGTTTGGTGATCTTAAAAATGAACTAATTAATATATTAAATAACAAATACACCTATCATATCATTGAAATATCAAATACACCTATATTAAGCTGACATTTATTAAACCTGCAATATTGTAAATTTACAATTAACTGCACCTAGTAACTGACCATCCTAACTGCAAATTAATTGTCAGTTCAAGGGATCCCACTGCATTGTCCAAAATAGGATTTCCAGATGACCGCATAATAAAAATGAAGGGCTTGACGAAAGATGAAAGCCGGAAGTTGTTTTGTCATCAATTTCCAAATAATAATGAAAATCTGCATTCAAACATTGAAAAGGATGAGGTCAAGCTGTTTCTGAGTAAAGGGTTTCCGCTTGCAATAAAAGTAGTGGGGAGGGCAATGGCGCGCAGTCCTCAGCCAGAGCAGTGGAAGTGGGCTCTTGACAGGCTGGAAAAGGCAGAGAGGCTCGATGATTTCCTAAGGTTGGGTTTCGACGTAGTGAGCAACGAGGACGCTAATATGCAATTGTGCTTTCTACACCTAGTTGTTGCCTTCTTCGAAAATGAAGTCATTGATGTCCAGGAGGTGATTCCCTTGTGGATGGGAGAAGGCCTCCTCGCAATGAAAATGCTTCAAAATGGACCTGCACATGTTTTAACAGATCGGTCCTTTATTGAGCCGATGATAATAAACACAGAAGGGTTCCCAGTTTGCCTTAGGATGCAAGACCCATTTGAGATAGGGAGGATTTATGTGGACCAACTAGCAGACCGTTGTTTGATAGAACCGATGGTGAGAGACGCAGATGGGCGCGTGGTTTTCTTCGGGATGCTCAACGTCCTGCGTGATTTGGCAATTGGAAATGCTAAGAAAGAAGAAAAATTCCACTGTAGTATGGGTGACAGTTTGAAAGATTCGCCAAAATTCGAGTCTGCAGAAAGCACAAGGATTTTCTTGAGCCGCAACGAATTGAGTTCTCTTCTGCTATTTTCTTCATCTTCAGAAATGTGCTCATTGTCAATTTCTCAAAACACACAAATAACAAAAATTCCAAATAAGTTGATGCCCAGCATGACATTTCTCAAGGTTCTGGATTTGAGTGGAACGTTGGCCCGCTCATTGCCAGAGGGTGTGGGTTGTTTGAAGCAGTTAACATGCCTAAAGTTATAAAGCATGCCGATCAAAAGACTCCCTAGATCTCTTACAGGTCTTGGACACCTCGAGATCCTTGATGTTAGCTTCACTGGCATCAAGGAACTGCCCTCTGACATTCATATGTTGAGATCCCTCAAGTATCTGGGCCTTAGTGGATGCAAAGATTTGCAAAATCTTCCTTATAGCATCTCGGCCCTCTTGTCTTTGCAATACTTGTACATGGATGGATGCAGCATGTACTGGACAAAACCTTCCACGAACAGGTGCAAAAAAGTTATGGATGGAAGCAGAAAGTCGACAAAACTTGCGAGGAATAGAAACAAGGAAGTCGCTTCCATGGAGAGTTTAAACGATTTGATACAAGTTAAAAAGCTGGCTCTACAGAACAATTGGGAAGCTATTAGTGAGGGTAAATTAAAGGGTACAATTGGGAGCATGACTGAAATGGACACCCTCCTGTTGATATTTCCCAAGGAGAGACCTTCCGATATGGAAAATTTATCTCTCGACATTAATAACATGTCGAAGTTGAGAAGCCTTTCATTAAAATCCTGCAGTTTAATAACATGTATGCCAGTTAAAAAGCCTTACTTATCTGAAGTTCTATGAGTGTCCCATGTTGGAAGAACTTCAAACTTTACATAAGCTTCAAAATTTGAAGCATTTGGAAATTATTCTTTGCGAGAAAGTAAAGGACTTTCCCAAGAGAGACAGGAGCATTTCCTTCGTTGAAAATATTCTCATTGGTTGGACTAGACAATTTAGTGGAATTACCAAAAAGAGAAGAAGGTGCAATGACTTTCCTTACAATATTTAATATGATCAATTGCTCAAATGTGAAAATGTTGCCGGAAACTTATTTGAAAAAGGGAATTAGAATAACAGTTTATGGTGATGCAGAAACAGAAGTAGTAAGAAATTTAGAAAACATGGAAAAAGCAGACAAGGATGGGGTGAATGTGATAGAAAAATCTACGAGTACAAGAAAAATTATAAAGAAGTACTTGCAGGTATTCCATCAAAGAGAAGATTGGTTATTAGGTGAATCTTGGTGTAATGAGCTTGTCCTATTTGTGAAAGGTTATATAGTTAACTCTGGTGCAATGAGTTTTTCGTATTCCTGAAAAGTTCTATGTATTTGTAAAAAGTTCATTATATATACATATATATTGAATTTTGGTGTAATAGGGTTTTCCTATTTCTAAAGGTTTTATGATGAAACTTACATAATTTATGTTTTAACGAAGAACCTTGTATATCCTCCAAAGCAATAGCATTTTTCATTTTTATGGAAGAATATTAACATGTTTGTAATTGTTTTATACTTTATTTTAAGATTAATTTTTCTTTTATGAATATTTAAAAAATTAAATAACTTATATTTATATTTAGTGTTATTTTATTCATAAGTTTTTCTTGTTCTAAAAAATTAAATAACGTTTTTTTAATTATGAGTTTTTTTTGTTTTAAACTCGTTACTTATTTTTAACTATTTCTTTTACTAAAATAGAGATCAAAATGAAGAATGATGTATGCCAGTTAAAAAAACCTTACGTCCTAGGTTGGAAAAACTTCAAAATTTACATAAGCTTCAAAAATTGGTCTCAGTGGACGTTAACCATCATCATCATCATTATCATCATAATTTAATAAAAATTTTAATCATTTTTTCATCATCAATTAAAAATAATACAAATTATATAATAATTTATACTAAATAATTAATTCTTCTTTTACTCTAGTGTATAAGAATAATAAAATATTAAATTAATTCATAATTTTTTATTTTTTTTTAATTATAAATCTTAAAACCCTTTTTTTACCAATTTTACATTATTAATGTGAAATAATGCTGTATATATTTTGATGAAAAAGAATTTTAATAAAATTGAATTATCATTTTTAATTATTAATATGTTTGATAAATTAATATTATAATTTTGTATAAATATTATATATTTTTAAGTAACCTTTATATGATAATAGTAAAAAAATATGTTACATTTTGCTAATACTCTAATAACCATTATATCATAAATATCTTAATATTTACAAGTAAATTATATATATATATATATATATATATATATATATATGTATATATATATATATTTCTGTAAAAAGTAATTTCATAAATATAATCTATAAATCATATCAAAAATCTAGCCAATCTTTCAAATATGTAAATTCTTTTCATTCTTCTTTTTGAAATAGCATTTTGTTATTTTAACAAATAAAATGAAGAAATGTTTAGAAATTGGACTTCCTTTCTAAACTCATTTAACACCCTTAAATTTTAAATGTTTTTATATTCTCATGAATTAATAACAATAATAATGATAGATTCGGAAGGCAGATCATATGTTTTATTTATTTGTCTAGGCCCTAAAGTATTTTAAATATTCTTATAAATTAATAAATATCAAAATAATGGCAAACCCAAATTGGTGTTCAGATCAAATCTAAGAAACCCAAGGGTAATAAGAAGTCCCACGCTATAAAATAGAATAGTGAAAAATTAATACCTATGATTCGATGAGATATCTCACGATTTTCTATCCCCGCCTGAATCAACAAATTGAGAGATGAAGAAAGCCAAGA
Source organism: Pinus albicaulis (assembly GCA_034641835.2). Classification (NCBI taxonomy): domain Eukaryota; kingdom Viridiplantae; phylum Streptophyta; class Pinopsida; order Pinales; family Pinaceae; genus Pinus; species Pinus albicaulis. Next base: position 1,028,913,218 of record CM076584.1, read on the forward strand.
GGGGAACCTACCGCGCAAGACTCGATAACTCGAGAAAGCGAGCAGACAGCATCGGCGAAGACGATCGATGATACGAATTCGGGAGGCAGGCCTTGCGTTTAGTATATCCACTACCTGTTGAAGCTCTGAATGATATATTTTAAAGCGTTTCCTACCAACTCCCAATGATATATTTTATTAATAATAATATATTTTATAATTTAATTATTTAATTTTTGCTTATTATTTTTTCATAAAACTATGTTATCATGTACCAATAAATTATTAACAACTTGACTCCCCATCCACTAAGATTGTGGTGCTTAAATCATGCAGTTAATATAACTAAGTAATATAATCACATTCCCCCATAAAGTTTTTCTACTTTTACCTAAAAAGCAAGTAATAAACAACAACACAAACCTCTTGATTTTCAAAATTAATCTCAGGAAGAATAGGTTTACATTAATAAGCTATAATTTAAAAATATTTCAATAATACTAAATCTAATTGCAAAAAATTTAGTATCCAATTAACATTAAAATTTGATAAAATATTAAATTAAAAAAATAATGGGAAAAGAGTCTTAATTATTGTTATTATTTTTTGCGATGAAGGGTGATTACCTTTTAAGCAATTGACATACATGAACCTGACCACACCATAGTGGTTGTTCTTGTCTTTGATTATTAGAAAAATCAATGAAATCCAACACCTTCTCTTCAAGGCGATGAAAAATAACGTTACCTAATAAGCATCTTACGGATTGCATCATTCGAAACGGTAACTTTCCAGATTCTAACGGTAACTTTCCAGATTTATATAAACTAATTTTTGCAGCAACTGTCTTCAAATCCTTGGAGTTGTGCAGCGTATCAAGGAAGGGGTTTGTGTGGCCCTCTTCCTCGAACAGCTGCTTCATATTGTCATCAAGTGGCTTCCTGATCTTCTGTTCCAATAGCTTGTTTGACCTTCCTGTCTTCCAGTGATTGTGTGACTCTGTCTCCTCGTCCACCTGATTGTGCTTGAAATTTTTAGGAGACCGCATCTTACGATGCTTCTTCCAAATCTTTTCAAGAGTGTTGAATTCGTTGTCCGCTGCCTCCCTCACTAATTTGGCTCTGAACTGTCGACCATATCCATGAAGCATGATGCTTGACGGTAAGCTTTCATACAAATATTAACCACATCAGAATTAGCCCCATCGTAAAAGTAGATGATCAAATGTATCAATGACACTGCTCTCATCTTCCACAAATTTTTACCTTGGAGAAAAGTGGGAGCTTCTTCTTCTTGGGCCCCTGTTTTGTGTTCTATTAAACTCATCAATTGTTTACAACTACTCTTACCACTTTCAATGCCCTTTTTGTCATTATTCTATGTACTCGCAAAGCAGGATTTATTTGCTCTCCACAGGCTGTCTGCATTTTCTCCCGGCATTCGTATGATCTCCAGAGCTTCTTTGTATTTTGAAAATTGATCAGAATTTTTCTTCCTCATTATAAAAAGTCAGATCATTTGGAATACAAATGGAGTGAGAAACCAACAGACCTTGCTATTTCCATCCCTTGGGTCTAGAATACTCTAGATCATAGGTCTATTTCCCTCCCTGAAATAGACCTAGTGCGTTTAGTATATCCACTAGTGCGTTTAGTATATCAGGCCTTGCGTTTAGTATCTCCTCCATCTGCTATTTATATAATTATTAAAACTTATTTGTTAAGCCGACATTTATTTTTTATTTTTATTATTTTAATTTAAAATTTGAGCCGACATTAAGGACGTGACAAACCTGACATCGGGGTCATACTGGGCTGTAGATGCGCCTCTCGGCGCAATAACCAAGAATATTAATTAAAATGTTGTTTAATAATTATTCCTTGAGGAAAACCAAACAAATATGAATTTATTTAATGTTTCCCCATGGGGTTTCCTGTTTAGACCATAAACAACTTAATAAAGGTGGTTTACTAAGTTATTTTTCATAGTGAATGCAATTTTACTTGGGGTAAAATTGGTCTTATTTGCGTGTTTGGATCCATCTAATAACAATGGATTAGATATAAAAAAACAGTAACATAAGGGTGTCAGAGTCCAAGATTTCCCAACTGTGACCTCGTTTACTATATTGTTTGTCTTGGGCCAAATGAACTGGTTACCAAAGCCTGGTTACATGGGTATCATAGGTCCACTTAGAATATCCATTGACTTGAGTGGCTTGCATCAGCTGTATCCATTAAATCTGCAGATGAGTGTCCAAAAGGGTCTATATATAGACTATTTACTGTCCGTAATATTTAAAGTCAGACTTGTGTTTTCTACTCATAAACTGCCCAAGAGGAGGGTGCATTTGTGTATTTTATATCTTTCCTTTAACAGCATATTTGAAGGATTCAGGTCCAACTAGTTCCAAAGGTTCCTCCAATAAGTGTCAAGGTGAGATAGATGGATGCGTTGGTTTGTACATTATAGTCCTTCAATGTGTGGTTTTCCTACATCTATTTTCCTATATATATCAAGTTTTGTAGATCTATTAGAATGTTGGTTTGCTTTTGGATCTTCTGTTTGAGGGTTTGAATCGACATTCCTTTCGATATCTGAATGCATATGGAATTCTCATTGAAGTTTTTAACAAATAATTTCATTTCTCCTTCAGTAGAAATATTCGAGTAGACTTGTAGATCACAATATTTCCCTGGATCAGAGATTTTCTGATTGTTGGAGTTTGACATAGCTAGATCTAGGTTGTTGCAATGTGGATCTGAGTGTAATGGAGCCCATGATTTCATGCTCTTGAATGGTTCTAGTCTTAGATCCAAACAATAGGCGTAATGATAAATCATGTCCTCAAGCAATGCAAAAGAATAAGATCCTGTAAGAAATCACGGGTTACTCCATGGATCTGATTTTGTGGGTACCTGATTTGTATTACCCATGTTATACGCTCTAAGTTTTGATTCTGAGTATGGCCCGAATGTCGTCTTGTTGTAGATCCATGGATTTGCAAACGGGGTTGGCAACGATGTTGAAGATCTCTGCATAGATTCCTAGATCCAAATACTAGAGAAATTATTTACCAGGGGTCGATCAGTTGAGTAGATCAAAACGTGATCTCTCCAGGCACTAGGGTTGTTGTCAAAAAATTTTGCCTCCATAAAGAATTGCATTCCCTAACTGAGATAATCTCCCGAAGGTCTTGGCCTCTGTATCGACCGGTAGTGGTTGATTCCATCAGTTGGATATTTTCTAGGTTCGTTATCCACGCCATAAGAGTACTCTACAACGTAATACCCAGAGGCCCTAATCTCCTTTGACTCTCCACCGGGAGATTTTCTTGCATTATGTTCTTGAAGCCAAGAGGATTCATGAGATACTTTTCCCCAATCTCGCATGAGCAGCTCCTGGTGAAAGGTAACCTCATGGAGGTGGGAGGCATTGTTATGAAAGTTGCAGAGCACCATCGATCCACAAATCCTCAGAAAATACTCCTGCTCCCCAATCCGACCCAATTCATTCACCGTGAAAGAACCTTTTGGGTCCACCTATATTCCTGCTTGGGAGATTGAGTGCCCCAATACAACTCCTGCCCTTTTCAAGAATTCACACTTTTTTGGGCTCAGGGAGAGATGCATCTCAGTGCATCTTCTTAGCACTTTTCCCAAATTGGAGACAGATTCTTGGAAGTCATCCCGATAGGATTTGAAATCATCCATGTAGATTTCAACTGATTCATGGACTAGCTCAGATAAAATTCTCAAGACAACTCTTTGGAAGGTAGCTGGGGCATTACACAACCCAAAGGGTAGGACTCGGTAAATGAAGGTACCCCAAGGGCATGTGAAATTAGTTTTGTCTTGGTCTTTAGGGCTGATTTGGATCTGGTTATACCCACTGAACCCATCTAAGAAGGAAAATAACTTCTTTCCTGGAAGGCCATCAAGGACTTGGTCCATAAATGGAAATGGAAATGGTCCTTATTGGTGTATTTGTTGAGTTCCCAATAATCAACACAGATTCACCATTTTCCATTATTCTTCAGGACTAGGACAAACTGAGATACCCACTCACTGTCTGATATAGGATAAATGAAATCTCCATCCAAAAATTTCTTGCAGTTCTTCCTTGACTATGTCTTTTAGATCTGGGTTCATCCACCTTTGAGGTTGGCGCATAGGCTTGCATCCTTCCTTAATGTAAATTTGATGTCTTCATACTAAGGGACACACCCCTTTCATGTCCTTGTAATCCCAAGAAAATGAATCTAGGTTTTCTTTCAAAAGCTAGCATAGTTGTTTTTCTTCTTTATCTAAGAGGTTTGAGGTAATTTTTAGAGATTTGGATTGGCCAAATTCCACAGCCTTTGTGGTTTCATAGGTTGAATCAACTAAGTGCAGTTCCATCCAAGGGTGGCTTTCAGATTCTTTGACTAGGTTTTCAAGTGGGTTGTTAGTGCGCGATTGGTTTTGAATGACATGATCGATGAGTTCATTTTCGTCAATCTCCCCCCCTCTAAGAACAACATCTAAGGTACAAATGGGGTAGTTTTTTATACCTCATCTTCTTCATCCTCCAACCGTATATGTAGATCATGATCAATGGAAGGCTAGGCTGGAGGATATAATATCAGTTGTTTAGACAAGGGCCCATTCTTAATAGTCATGTTTCCAACCCGACAACTAATATAAGCATCAGCAGTGGCTGACCAAGGTCTCCATAAGATGATAGTATATCCATTGAACTTGGTTTTTAGATGAAAAACTAGGAAATATGTAGGATACTCCCAAGAGTCAATTGAAACCATAACATCCTCAAAAATTCCTTCCGGAGTTACTGTGGACCAATCTGCAAGTTGCAGAATTGTTGTGGTTATCCTCAAAGTCCCTTGGAGGTTCAGTTTCAACATAGTTTCCTTGGTCATAACATTGATGGTAGCCCCGAGATCAATCAGAGTATTGGGGACTATGACACAATCTATGTTCACATCTACAACTAGACTTCTAGGGTCCAGGTACTTTGAAAATATCACCCTTACCAACATTAAGCCAGACAGTTGTCCTACTACATTGATGGTGAGGGTATCCTTCTTCTTTCTCACAGGTTTCTTGAAGCACTTTTCCTTGATGAGCGTATTGTAAATAGGGACATCCTTAATGGCCTGAATAAGGGGTATTTTTACATACAAATTTTTCAGTTCTCCCAGAAGTTCGGTCTCCTTTGGGGTGTGCTGAATGGAATGGATCAAGTGCTCAGGAAAAGGAGGTTGTTGGATCTTAGTGTTACTTTCTTCCCTTTCCTCCTCAACCTCTACAAGTGGAGATGGATGGTGTTTTCTTGGGAGTACTCATCCTGACCTTAGATTAATCTCTTGTATCTCCATAACATAAGCTAGATAGGATGTCTCTCCACTATAAACTTGTTGTGCATGTTTGTTGTTCGGGTAAAGATTGGGATGTGTAGGAATCTGAGGCAGCTTGGGTGGAGCAGCACGAGTAAGATGAGATTGAGGTTGGGTGTAGGAATTAGAGTATGTGGTTGATTATGTTGAGGCCCCCACCCTTGGGATGGGTTGTTCCATTCAGGTTGTTGAGTAACATACTACTAAAATGGTTAGTTCATAGGCTGAGTATGATATGGAGGGTTGTAGTTCCGAGTAGGAGTTGTAGGCCAGGATGGAGGAGTGCGGCTGTACCAAGATTGCATGGGTTCATTGTGACTATTGTGATAGTAAGAATAATATGCACCTTGCATACCCTGCTGATATGACCTAGGGCCTCGAGGCCTTCTCTGGTTGATGAAACAAAGTTGCTCTGGTCCTACTTACCCACCTTGATATACAGCTTTGAGTCCAAGTAAGGAGGGACACTTGTCTATGGCATGATTCTCCTCATAGACTAAGAAAACCTCTATGACATTTAATGGACATTCATTTCTAGGGTGTTTTCCAGTACATTTAGGGAAAAATATAGCCAAGGCTCTTTTTTCTTTCTCTTGCTTCCCCTTGACCTGCATTGTGTTCATTTGCAAGGAAAGTTGTGCAACATGTCACTCTTGAAGTCCTCCAACATATTTCCCATCTCATGCTTGATGGAGGTGAAAGAGGAAGGGGTATTGGTTGTACTCTAGCTAGCTCTTCCATTCTTCCTAGTTGCCCTAGCATGGTTCCTGAAGAAATTTTTTATTGTCTCATAAGGCAGATGGTAGATATCTCCTCTTGATAACATATTGAGGTTTTCTATCACCTCCTCCTTGATCCCTCAGAGAAGTACTAGTTTAAGTGATCCGGGACCAAGGCTACAGTTGGATCTCTTATAGTTTAATTGGAACCTCTCTTCATAGTCCTCTAGGGATTCATTAGGCCCTAGAGTCATCCTGAATATCTCATCTTTAGTTTCCTTGGACCTATAGTATCCCTTGTACTTTTTTTTGAAGGCCTCTTGCATTTGTGCCTAGGTAGTGATATTTTTCCTAGGTAGATCCATGAACCAGCGCAAGGCTACATCCTTAAGGGTAGATCCAAATAGCTTCAACTTTTGATCATCTTAGGCATAGTCATAGGTCCTAAAGACAAAAACAAATTCAAACATGAATGTGTCAGGATCTTCAGAGGTAATTCCATGGAAGTGTGGAAGGGCTGAGGGGCTAATGTTCTTCATTTCAGTTTCCCCATATGCCTCTCTAATGGGAAAGGCTACTTGGGCTTTAGTTTTAGCCATGGTTTGAATATTTGAATTAGGTTCCTCTGGTGAAACAATATCTTCTTCTTCTCCAATAGGTTCTTCAAAAAATTTAGAAGGATCACCTATGGTGTGCTCAACCTCACAGCCAGTGAAGAAGAGTGAAGGGTGACTATGTGGTGATGTGGGGGTTTTAGGTAAAACTTCTCCTTGAGTGTCCCTACTCCAACGAGGCATGAAAATCATATTTTTTGTATTTTTAAATATTTTTTAAACAATATGTAAAAATTAAAGCATAAAATAATGCTAAAACAATCATCAAAGCATTTATTAGACACCTCCCCGACAATGATGCCAAAAAGTGGTGAGCCCTAGTATTGCACCAAGAATGCTACAACTCCTAGAGGCTGCCCTAATTTAATTTATCAACCAAAGGTTCATACACACTTGGAGGTGCTAGTCCTATATACACAGCATATGCATTCTACTCATGTCATCATCTTCTAAGCTCTACGAAATGGTGTTATTTCTAGGGTTTCTTGATGAATTCTGTCACACTTCTGAATTTAGATCTAGGGCTACAAATGATTCAAATCCATTACACTATAAGAAATAAAATAACTATTCTACATCAATAAATTACATCTAACTACTCTGCAATGAAATAAATCTATGCATTAAGCTATCATAAGAAATGGAAGCAAACTAGGCATCTTGCATGAAGTAAATTGTTGAATTGAAATTGCATAAAGGTAACTAACCTAATCACGCTTTGTTGGAAAATTTGGCTAAAAACACTCTCTCTACTCTATGTTCTATATATCATTATTGTAATCATGCAGCTAATCATGACCTAACTATGCTTGTAAATGCATTATTTTTCAACTAGGAGGAGAAAGCGCTAAGGTGGCTTATGAAGGGCTTGGACTCATGGGTGCAAGGCTGAAGGTAACTGGGTGGTTTTGGCAGGTGTGGATGATGTGGATGTTGGTTTTTGGGCTTAAGGAGGGGCCCATTGGTGCTGTTGCAAGTGTTGTTACAAGTTTCTTGTAGTGCTACAGGAAAGTCCTGAATTGCTACAAAAAACAGTCCAAGGGAAATTTGAGGCCAAAAATGGGTGAGAAAAGTGTAGGGAAGGTGGAGTGAAGGTGTGTTTGGATGAGTGGAAGGTTTCCAACCTTTTGGCCAAGCTCAGATCCTATTGAGAGGCCCGTCTTGCACCTCTAGGGTTTTCTCAGAGTGTGAGGATGAAAAATATGAAAACAGGTCTAATGGCGATTTTGATGAACAGAAGGTTGATGAAGGGTGAGAAATGAAGTTGAAGGTGCTGGTGAAGTATTCCTTTGCTATTCTACTTGAACCTGCAAGCACACACTGTGTTCATGCAATAAATATTGACAAATTCATGATGAAGCAAATGGAAAAGATGAGTTCAATTTGGAAATAAAATCTACTTTAGCCTACAGACAGAGATCTAACATAGAATTCTAAACATATTCATTTAACTACAACAACCTAAATATTCATTCCAAGAAAGCATAAACTAAATATTAATTTTTTCCTGTGGATAAGGTCTACCCTTCTCAAGCTCCAATGAAAGAGATGAGAGAGGGAGGCTTGAAACATAGCTTTCTGAGTTTATAACTTATTCTACCAACATGAAAGCAAGCTAAATATATAGCAAAAGACAAATGGAAGAAAACTAAAAACAATGAATTGAAATGCAATAAAAATAGCTAAATACTCATAAGAAAAACTAGCTAAAATGACATAAAAGTAAATAATGAATACACAAGAGAGACTAAGGATTGGGCCCTAACCCACAATCCTAGCCCTCTAAAACTAGATCTGTGAATCACAATATGAATACTCATTTTATTGCAGAAGATAGTTTCACTACATCAACATGAAAGTCTCAAAAACCTATTACAAGAGCTAAGAGCCTATTAGCTTCCTTCAAAGTTCCAACCCTAATGAGCTCTTTCTTAGCCTTATTTAACCTAGACGGAAGCTACCAACAGCTCCCTAAAATGTAGATGATGTGTCCACTTTGACTGCAAGTGAAGTGTAGCTTTAGTGCACTTGGTCTTGATTTTTCTTGGATGCCTTTGATTTCGAGTTGTTGGAGGGAATCTCGAGGATCCATTGGAGGCCTTTGGGAGTTAAGGAGGTGGAAAATCCCAATAGAATCTCTCCTTGCTATCTACTCCAAGATTTAATGGAAAAATATTCATAAAAAATGCAATATCTTCATGATTTTCTTGCATTTAACTCATGTTAGGCATTTTAAGTATGGCAAGCCTTAATCACCATCTACACTAGAAACATAAGACCATAATATAATTAAAATGCAATAAAAATATATTTAATAAGGAAAAAATATGACAATTAATCCCTCCAAATGTACCTAATGATGGAGCTCATCAACCATTACCCTATTACATGTCTGAGGAGGCATTCCATAAGGAAGTATTATCTTAGTCAAGGGTTCAATGAATGAAAAAGGAGGGTGATATTATTTATTCTCTTGACACAATACAACATAATGATTCTCTTACTAATGCTCCATCGTCATCTAAGAATCGTTCTTCCACCTCTGTGGATTTCCATCCTTTCATCAAGCAACTTCAAGCTTGTGTGTCTTCTTCTCATGCTACAATATATATTGTGCAAGACATGGTAATTCCACTGGAAAAAACTTTTTTCTTTTTCTAAAATTGTTTCTGGTATTATTCCTGATGTTATCCCTTTTTATCGAAAAAACTTTTAAGCCAACCGCACTTCCACTTGCATCCATAAGTCATATAGTGTGTAGACCACCTACCATTTTGGATGTTGATCCTTCCACTTACTAATTTTTTTGAATCATTTAATGCTTCCAGACATGTTAATCCTACCTCTACTTCTTCAATTATTATTTATCCTACTGAGTATGTAGTGGAAGATCCTATTCAACCCACAAAAATTGCTGAAGTTCACATTCATTCTTCACCTGTTCACTCCCTTGTTTTGTCACTATAGACCACCTCTCCATATGCAAAAATCTCAGACCACCCTTCTATGCATAATGATCTCAAAAACACCACTCAAAGCATCATCGATATGGAATTTGAATTAGTTCCTAAGACTACAGTTTCACCTAAGCTTACCAAAGAGCTTGTTGTTATACCACATATGTATCCCTTACCTGTTGCATAGCCTAAGTCAACCAATATATTTTCACCAGTCCAAATCTCTTCATTCATCCATGACCCTGCATATTTTCAAGAAGCCTTACAATTATTTTCCCATAAACTTGGTACAATCCCTATTTTACCATCTCATGTTCTTTCCAAGATTCGAGAAGACTTCCAACAAGAACATAGTTTGTGTCAGATAATTCTTCTCATTCTCATTCATTTTTCATGACTCATAGCATATTATTTGTCCTTAATGCATAAGGACTCCTCCAAGTCCTCTCTCACAAGCATATGTACACACCACAAACTCTTTGTTCGTATCTGCAATCTTTGGCACTCGAGGATTTGTCAACAGTTGCTTCAACTGCTCAAAACTGGTTGCACATTTTGCAATGATGTAATAGAATATTCAATTCGATAGAAGTTCCCGATGAACCTCATATAATAACCTGCTAGTCCCATAAATGATATTACCTCATCCAAATTTCTAGGAGCTTCCCACTCCATGATAGCCCCTTTCTTTTATGGATCCACTATTATGCCTTCCTTGGAAACAACATGTCCCAGGTAATGTACCTATGTCTGAAAGAAAATTTATTTACTAAGCTTAGCATACAATCGATGCTCTCTTAGCAACATCAATTTTGTTGGTAAGTGTGCAACATGTTCTTCCTCATTCTTAGAATATTCAATCCGATATAAGTTACCGATGAACCTCCTAGAATAACCTGCTAGTCCCATAAACTATATTACCTCATCCACATTTCTAGGAGCTTCCCACTCCATGATAGCCCCTATATTTTATGGATCCACTACTATGCCTTCCTTGGAAACAACATGTCCCTAGTAATGTACCTTTGTCTAAAATACAATGCATTCACTGAGCTTAGCATACAACTGATGCTCTCTTAGCAACCTCAATTTTGTTGGTAAGTTTTAAACATCTTCTTCCTCATTATTAGAATATATTGAGATGTAATCAATGAATATAATAACAAACTTGTCCAGATAAGGACATAACACACTATTCATCAAGCACATAAAATTAGTTGGAGCATTAGTCAAACCAAATGGAACTAAAACAAACTCATAATTCTCATACCTGTTCCAGAAAGCTATCTTCTAAATTTCCTCTTCCTTGATGTGTACCTAATGGTATCTTTATGTAATATCCCAAAATTGGGATTTTCTACAACAAATGGAATATCTTAAGATATTCCAAATTTTGAGCTTCGGCAAATCATGAGCATGGAAATGTAGAGTAGCTCATCAGATTTAAAATAACATCTCACCAGTAGATGTAAGAACCTTAGCAAGAATATGGCTTATATTCTCCTTCCCGGGTGGGGAAATGCAACAATAGAGGGCATAAAACAGTTGTCTTCGGAAAATAACGCAATAAAATTGAATAATGGGACTTATATCCATGATTTTAGACAATATACAACCCACTTGCAGAATTGGAGGTGAAAAAAATGAATCTAGCTACCATAAACAGATCTCCCCGGCTTAAGATAGCTTAAAAACACCCCGATCCCATTACTTCTCTACAACAGAATTTCTGAAGAATGTGAGAGAATAATTCCCATGAGAGTTTCTATATAAAATGATTAAATAGGACTTATTTGGAGATTACATTAATCAAATAGCATATAAATGGAGGTTTAACCTCTTTTACACAAAGAAAAAGACACCCGACAAGGGTTTCCAACAATATACATGTACAAAAAGCAGCACTGCAGGAAATAATGCAGTTTACTACAACTCTGTATTAAGCATGGCTTAATATAACATGCAATAGTTAATAATACAGAAAAATTCCCTAGGCCCTCTTTATTAGACTCCTGGAGGGAAATAAACACCTCCTCCTCAAACACTATGACAAAATAGCAAGGTTTAACCAAGCAACAAATGTCCCTGTAGAAAAGACGTAGTTCCTAAAGGTAACTACACTGTAGATGTTAATGGTTGCTTTGCCCTAATCCAAATGATGGAATTGAAGCTCAGAACCCTCCTTTAGATCCCTTAAGCAAGCTGATCCAAGAATGGGATGGAATTCCCGCATGGGAATTCTTTGCACTAAGCAGTGTTGCAACCACAGCTAAACAACTGAAGCATGCAAGTAGTCAAAAGACCAAAGATATCTGAATACATGAATGATCTCTTTGATTCTATGCCCTCCTTTTTATCTTTGGTGAGCCTCCTCACCCCAGACCCCACACATTGTTGAGGTGACTTCCTAGGGAAGATTCCTCCTTCAAAACTACGTTGTCCTTGTTGGCTTCCCTCACCATTGTAGCAGCGTTGTTGACTTGGTCAACTATGACTAATCCACCTGTAATGCCTCTATTCACACTAAGGGGTCTTCAATCAAGTTCTCATATGTGTGTCTAGGCTGATCCTTGTTCACATTGAGCTAGTTTACTTGGGTGATCTCTTCCTCCTCACGAATGCATGTTGACTTAGTCAAACTTGACTATGTCCACATCTATTGTTCCCTTGTTCACACCTGAAAGTGTAAAATCTAGCTCCTAAAGTGATTTCCTTCCTTATTAAGGTGGAAATTATTCATATTTTTATTTTTCATGGGCCTCCTTACCCATTTATTCCTCTCCTAGGTGAAAGCAGCAAAATCTAATATTCCAAATTGCTGTGTGAAAATTTTGGAATATTACACTTTATTCCATATCAATATTCAACAAAAAAATTTCTCCCTTCAACTGATCAAACAAGTCATCAATCCTTAGCAATGGATACTTTTTCTTGATGGTCAGTTTGTTCAACTTCCTATAATCAATGCATAGCCTGAGTACCATCCTTCTTCTTCAAAAAATAAACTGGTGCACCCCACAGTGATACAATTTTCCTAATGTATCCCTTGTCAAGAATTTCCTTCAACTACAACTTTAACTCTACTAACTCTGGAGTTTTCATCCTATATGGTGCCTTTGATGTTGGTGTTGCCCTTGGTACTAACTCAATAGAAAATTCTACTTCCTTGTGAGGTGAAAACTTTGAAATCTCTATCAAGAACACATCCTAAAACTGTTGTAAGTTTGCTTACCTACTTAATATCTTTGTATCCTCATTCTCCTTAACTTTATCACTATAAATATGCACTGCAAATAACACACACCCTTTTCTGCGACTATGCTTTTCTTGCATAGATGTCACCATTCTAATCGATGTTTCCTTCTTCTTAGCCTGCAAGATTGTTTGTTCTCTAATTTCATCCAAACACTTAATAGCCTTATCATAGTAGTCTACCTTAGTCCTTTGAAGATATAGCCAGTCCATACCCAAAAAAATACTATATGATCCCAATGGAAATATGATCAAATGTGTTGATGTAGGCATACCATTCAACTCAAATGCATAAGCTCTTACCCAATGATGAACTTTTTTTCTTTCTATTTGTAGCCAACTGCACCAACCAATATTCTACATGCACTTATTTACTCAAACCACATTTATGCACCAAGTTGGGGTTAACATAACTATAATTATATCCAAGCTCAATCAAAATGGAAACAAATTGATCACAAATATTACCATCCATCTCAATGGCAGATGTTGATGATCTACCTACCTGTTATCCAACACTGCATAAATCCAAGGAATACTTTGTCCAACATCTCCCACTGTTTGTGCTTCATATGAACTATAAATATAAGGCCTACCTTCCTAATACTGCACACAATCTCTCTTGAGATGATCCTTACCACATATCCCACACTGAAATGATCCCATACGATCACCTCTATTCTTTTTCCCTCCAAGTTGTGACCCATGTCCCTGTCTAACTACTTTGACCTTCTTGTAAGGTGAAACATTTTCTTTCTCACCTACATCCTAAGGCCTTATTCTTTTTAGTTTCCATTTACACTTAGCTTTTTCTTTCCCTTTCCAACCTTGCTGATATTTTATCTTACGCTTTCACTACTCATAACAGTGATTCAATTTCCCACTAACTTCCTCAAGTGACCGAGGCTCATCATATTCAATTTGATCTCCAAATGTTAATGGAAATCCACTAAAAAGCCTCTGAACTTTATCCTTTTCATCCTTCAGATATGGTACATACCTCAATAACTCTAGGAACTTAGTCATATACTCCTCATTTGTCATTGATCCCATATTTAGCTCATAGAATTCCTTAGCTTTGTTGTCATAATACCTTTTTGAAAAGTATTTCTTCCTCAAAAGTCTCTTGAATTCATGCAGACTCAAGTCTTTTGTGCTAATGTCTCTAACCCATTTCACATCTTTCCACTAGATGTTTTCTTTCCCTTTGGGGTTGAATATAGCTATTATGGCCTTCATGTTCTCTATGTACTCATGCAACTCAAAGAATTTATTCATCCTAAGTAACCATGCCTTTTCATCTTCCGACTTCTTCAAGTCTCCATAAAATGTAGGTGGCTTCACTTTCTTGAACTCATCTAGAAAACACCTCGTGTCATTCCTCCTGTAAGGATGATAACGATGACGATCACAGTGTTTTTCAGAACTAGAACTAGAGTAGAACCTGATTCCATCACCTCCCTTGTCCAGAGTATCCAAGCGTTTTCCATCCCTGATCATGTTATCCTTATCCAACCCATGTCCACCATGATATCTATTTCCATATTCCCCACTAGTATTATCCTCCTATCCTTGGCTGATCTGAATTGGTACCTGTCTCTGCAATTCTAAAAAACTTTGAACGAAAACTGCATTAACTTTTTCTTGTTTCTCTTGTTCCGAAATGATCATATTATTGTCTACTTTACAACTTCTTATTTTTGCCTTCAAAATTCTCAATGTCCCTGCTAAGTCAGAAGGATTCCCACCACCATGCTGCTCATCTGATCCATAGGGAGAGTCTCATGAACTATAGTCTACCAACTTGCTAGTCATCTTTGATATCTTTCCTACAAGTATACCATGTCATCTAAACCAAAACATAGCATAATCAACATACCTCTGTATAGCTTAGGGGAGGATATCTCATCTGCAAGATCAACCATATTAGAATGATGCATGTATAAACATAATCATAACAGTATATAAACATCATTTCGACCATAATCCAATTATCAATGCATGACCATACTGACCATATACCATAACGTCATACATGATAGCTATCACCATGTCAATGTATGCATAAAAACATATAAATATTAACATGTATAACCAATGAATAACTAACATATACTCATGACGACCACATCCAACAACAACATTATCAACTTTCACATGGCGACACAACTGCAACCATGACTACCACCATGCATACACAACAACCACATATATCACAAGCATAGATAACACATATGAAACGTACATGTATGCATGACTAACACACCTCCCATCCAATCCAAGGGATGAACCATGATCTGATATCACTCTGTGGTAGCATATAAAACTAAAAGTGGACATAAACCATACATTCCCCAAAGAGAACAAAACTCCCTCTGATACCACTCTTGAACCACCCTCCTCCCACATTTACCCAAGTTAATCAGGCTATAGGGGTAAACATGTGACAATAGGATATTGTGATGTGATTCAAACTCCTATGTTGCCTTAAGGAAGTGCATCTAACATAACACAGCCAATCTGACCTTCCACACATACTATAGAACCTTCAGTAGCCGACCAACCCTTCCAGGTGGTCAACCCTTGTGAAAAGTCATTATTTGAATGACTTGAGCCCTCAGTCACTCCCATGATAAACCCTGCAAGCGACTTACACATTCCAGTAGTCACTACCACAACAAGGCATGCCAAAAACTATTGACTTTTCTTGGTAGTTTTGTGTCAGTGACCCCATATTCTATGCCACATTTTCAGGTCCAGGACTCAGGTCACTTCCCAAAACTCCATGAAAACTTCACAAATGATAAATAACATGAGAATAAAGATATTGATGCAAACTTTGATATAAATAATTGATATTCCCCCTACTATCCATGATAGTAATTTCGTCAAACATGTCACAAATATGCAATCTGTAGGTTTTAACAACATATATGAGCATAGGGGTCTCGTCCTTTTCTGAGATTCATAATGAAGCACTATTTCCTTATCCTTATAACAGCATTATCATATATTAGGACATATATACATTGTACATTCATTTTATAATCAAAACATAATGAGAACCATACATCAATTATGTCATAAAACATACTAATAACCAACATATAACCAACAGAAATAACAAGGATATAAAAACCATAAAAAAAAAACATATGACCCAGTACATTTACACATAAAATACCAAGGAGAAGAAGCTCTTATTAATGAATGTAAAAACTAACCAGGTTTGTGACTTCCATGAACCACCCGACCATATATTGTCTTAACCAAATATTTCTTTCAGCCAATCACCCATGTTCCATATTCCAAGAGTGAATGTGGGATTCACAACAAAACCAACCAGGGCTACCTATGACTTTTCCGCAATCCCCACCGGATCACTAGGCCCTAAAGAAGCTCGGATACCTCCATATCTCTCCACCTAATCCGTGAGGATTTTGTCTATCTCGACCTCTCGAATTTACTATGTATCTTTCCATTACCAGTCAAGGGATTCCTAGGCCTACGAGGTCTCCACCCTCTAGGATTTACTATGTATCCCACAATTACTGGTCAAGGGATTCCTATGCCCAATCAAGGGTACTTACCACTGAGCTTTACCATGTATCTTTCCATTCACCGATCGAGGATTCCTAGGCTCAATTGAGGTTTTCAAATCCAGGATTTATCGTGTATCCCATCTCGAGATTCCTAGGCCTTGTGAATAATCCTGAGACCACCCCACTCACCTTTAATTCCATCTGGAAATCGAACTCAACCAAATACAAGAGAACCCACCACACCATGGCTATCAAAAATGGAAAGGCAAGGCTAAAAAACATTTTCACACCTGGAAAAACCCATGCAAATGAAAACAAGAGAACCAAATGCACATATGCATATAACATGCATGCCAAATTTAGTAAGGAAATCACACATGAAAATCGATACCTACAAGTAATCCCATTGTAGTTTCCTGATCCTGCTCTTCCTTACTTGATATTTGCTTCCCTTTGTCTTCATTGTCCTTCCTTTTCCTTTCTTGATCCAATGTTAGATTTATCCAAGAAAACTCTAAGTGTCCAAGAGAGACAGAGAGATAATAAAGAGAGAAATCCAAAACTTAACTGACAAAATGTACCAACTGATCCTTACAAGCCTTTTTATTAATGAGGCCTCCATTTTTCTTCAATTTTCCATTATTTTCCTTCATTTTCCTCGTCACTTGGAACATGTCACCTTTCACCTTCCTTTTCTCCTAATTTCCATTATCTTCATAAATAAATTGTCAATTAATTCCACTTTTCCTTCCCATATGCTTTGTCATTTCCTTTGCTAATTTCCTTAGACATACTAAACCAAATGAACACCCACTAGGATGTATTCCCAACATTCAACTTGGAATAAGTTTCCCATGACCATGGTTATTATTTTTCCTTTATTAACTTTATTTACATTAATTTTGACCTATAAAAAATCTAACAATGGGATTCAATTTGATCTTGTAATGTACTAAAACAAAATACTGAATCCTTATACAATTTGTAGAAAACAAATACGATCGCAAAATCACATAAAAAGTAAGAGAAATAAATAATAAATTTCACAACACAAAACCCCGCTATATCTATTTGTATAAAGTCAAAACCATGAAACAATACAATGCTTTTATCTCTCAGAGAAACTCCTGCACTCTACCGACTATCTCACTTTGATCTAGGTAAATAAGTCAAATACTTAACCAATTCTCAGCTTCTATCTGACCAACCTTTCTCACACATTCCTAGAGTAATTTTCACCCTATTAAATAGGAAATTCCCAAGAAATGGTTGTGTAATTCCTTCAAGGCATCCTGATGGCTCTATAAATAACCTGTACATTTTTCTAATTATACAACTGATAGTTATCATCCCTTTAACCTCAGTGTCAACTAGGCCTTCTTTAGAAATGACATGCAACATCTATTTATAGTGAATTATCAGTTAAATAATTGATCAGTACTTGTGAATTAAATCAGATTTAATTCACTTGACCTCTCACAAGATCATCTCTCAGTTATAACAAGTTAAACTTGTTTTAACTAAATTAATTGAGTTAACTAATTACAAATCACAAATAACTGTAATTGGACCCCCTTAAATCATGGTAGAACTCTACATGCCTCCTCTCTGATCCTCAACTCGAATTTTCTAAGCTAACTCAGTCTTTCTGACTTAGTTAACTAATACAATTCATCATGAGATCAAATTACAATTTCACTTACAATTTAATTAAGGGAAAAATAAATCAAAATCCCCCTTAGGTGTCATTTCTTGGCGCCATTTCAACACTCCATCTCAACAAAAAAGGGATTATCTGCTACCCCGATCTTGTCTCTGTGGAATTTGAATTTTCTTCTTGCCAGCACCTTTGTCAAGATGTTTGCATCCTGCTCCTCCGTGGGAATGTACTCTAATGAAATAATCCACCTTTGTACACAATCTCTGAGATGGTGATACTGGATATCAATATGCTTGGACCTATCATGAAAAATTGGATTAACTGAGAGTTTGATGCAACTCTGGTTATCACAATGTATCACTGTTGGATCCATCTATCGACCAAACAAACCAACAAGTATCATCCTCATCCAAATGGCCTCGCGTGCTACCTAACTAGCCCCCATGTACTCTACCTCCGTTAAATTGAGTGCAACTGATCTTTGTTTCCCGTTGTACCAGGAAACTGTTGCTAATCCTATGTTGAATATTCCCCCTGATGTTCTCTTGTTTTTGGATGGACTCCATTCCCAATATACATCAGTGAAGCCTTGAAGCTTCACTCCCTATTTCCGTCTGTACTGTTGGTGTCCAAATGTGAACAATATTCAAACCATTTTTCCACATAAATTATCAACCCGTTGTGTTAGATATTTCAAGACTAACACACACATTATATGCAAGAGAAATGGCATAATCTGCTATTGAATCACAAGCTTTAATTAATGAAAACCAGAAAACTATTGTAACAACAGTTAAGATGGATTGCAAAATAAAAAAGGTATTCACAACAATTACAGAATTACACTGGAACAATAGTTAAAAAATCAAACCAAAATATGAAATCAACAAAAGAAAGATAACGCAACACCTGATCAGAAGAGTGGGCCCAACTCTCTAATCAGGGCTGCAGCAAAGTCACAACTTACAAATGGGATATCAAAACATTGTGCATTGAATTAATTGAAAAATGATTATGTTACTAAATCTGTCTCTTCTTGCTTAACATCGATACGCAGCCCTAAGGCCCTCTTTATAAAAATGTTCAGAAAATCATAGATTTCCTCTAACAAATAAAAATCTACAAGTATACATCTATTAGAATAGCAAAGTAGTTTCCAAAAGGAAACCATGAAAAGCCTGAAATAGCGATGGAGTAAGATGGAGTCTGTTGCGCTGTTGCAGCAGGTTGAGATAACGCTGGGAATTAGGAGTTGCTCTGTGGCTCGTAGTTGTAATCCCTTTACCTTTTCCAAATCTATGAAAATACCGGAGTTAATGCTTAGCTCAACTGGTTAACTCTATAGCATATGTTTGGTCGTGTGTTCACCAAATACATGAGTGAACCCACAAGCTTCCTGTAAACGATAGAATCCACTACTTCGAATGAAGTAGCATCCTCCTTCCTCCAGTTTCCTGCTATAGGAGTCTCCATGGGTTTTCTTCCCTCCATGTGGAACTTCCTTAGAATATCCTTGGCATACTTTCCTTGAGATACAAATATCTCCCCATCTCATTTCCATATTTCTAATCCCAGGAAATAGTGCAAAAGCCCCATGTCCTTCATCTCAAATTATCTTGCATGATCCTCTTTGCAAGACTTGATGAGCTGCTCATCACCTTTCAGTATCAGATCATCGACCTAAAGTACAATAATCAAAATCTTACCATCAACCACAATATGATATAGGTTTGCATCTACTTCACTCTTCGTGAAGCCCAAACCAATGAAATAGATGTTGATCCCGATGTAGCAAGCACAGGGTGCTTTCTTCAACCCATACTGTGCTCTCTTGATACTGCACACATGTGACTCCCTGTCTATGGTCTCAAAAACTTATCGATGCTCAATGTATAACTCTTCCTCAATAACTCCATTGAGAAAGGTTGTCTTTACATCCATATGATATATCTTCCATCCCATCTGCATCGAGAGTGCAAGGATGGATCTAATAGATGCAAAGTACCTTGTGACTAGTGAAAAAAATCTCATAATAGTCAATTTCCTCCACCCGAGAGAACCCTCTAGCCACAAATTTGGCCTTGTTCTTCTCTACACTCCCATTTTCTTCTCGCTTCACCTTGTAGACACATCTAGATCCTACAACTGACTTCCCCACTGGTCTTGGGAGAACTTCCCATCCATTGTTTTTGTTAATGGAGTCACACTCCTCAACCATGGTATCAACCCACACTAGTTGTTGCAATGCTTCCTCAAAAGAGGATGGTTCCATCTCATTATCTTTGCTCATAAGAGCCATGTATCTAGTGTACCGCTCTGGGGACCTTCTCTGCCTGCACTGTGATGTGGGTGCTCCCATATTCTCTCTCACATATAGCAACAATGTGTAAGCCTCTCTGGTGCACTTCCTTCCATCTTTGGTGAATGGATCTACGTGAGTGGTTTCAACCACTTTCTATTCATTTGCTTGTGGCTGCTCCACATCTTGAGACTCATCCTTCGGAGCCAAGAGCTCCTAAACTGCATGCAACTCGAGCTCCCTCAAGCACATGGCTTTGTCTTCATGTAATTTCACATCTCTTATGACCACCATCATCATATGTGCTAGCAAGTACACTTGATAGTTTTGAGGTGTATTAGTGTAATCCACAAATATCCCCAACTCTGTTGTTGGCTCTAGATTCTTCCCGGCATCTTTGGTCACATGGCAATAAATATATGAACCAAAAAATTTAAAATACAACACATCTGATCTCTTACCTAAAAAATCCTCCTCTGGTGTACTCATCCCAAGTATCCTATGAGGACTTTAGTTCTACACCAATATTGTTGTGTTGCATGCTTCTGCCCACTGTTGCAATGGTAGGCCCTTATCATGCAACATAGCTTGTGTTTCTCCCAAAATCATTCTATTCTTCCTTTCTGCAACCCCATTCTGTTGTGGGTTATGAGGTGCAATCAATTCACTTCAAATTCCTTCTGAGGCACAAAAGTTCTTGAATTCGTTAGAATTTTATTCTCCACCATTGTCACTCCTCATAGACTTTAACTTCTTCCTTGTATATTTCTCGACAAGTGCCTTGAAGTCACAAAACTTGGAGAATGTCTAATATTTCTTCTACATGAAGAAAATCCAACACTTTCTTGAAAAATCATCAACAAAAATCACATAATACTTGTGCTTTGTTATGGAAGTTGTCGACAACGATCCACACATGTCTAAGTGAAATCTCTCAAGGATTGCCTTGGCTTGACTTTCCTTATCATGAAATATGGATTTGGTATACTTCTCCAATGTAAACCCTTTGCATGCATCTCTTTGTGCAAGTGCACCCTTTGGAATTCTTGTACAAATATTTTGCATGATCTTCAAAGTGATGTGGCGTAGATGGCCCAGCCTCATGTTTCATAACTCACTGATGTCTCGACTCTCCACCTTATCTGATTTTGTGCCCAATGCAGCACAGTCTTATACATCCAGTTTGTAGATGTTCTTTACTCAAACCCCATTATTTTTCACTTTTCCCATGGCTTTGTGACAAATTAATGTCTTTCCTTCACTGAAGATCACATCATAACCATGATCTTCCAACATAGCAACAAAAAATAAATTCTTATTTAAGTCAGGAACATACATGGCATCTTTTAATGATAGTGGATTACTGATCCATGTGGATATTGGTGGCCATCCACTTATTCCATTTGGGGCCCCAGCATTGTCTCTTTCATTTTTTTAGTTTCCTTAATTATAGCACAACTTACTATTTTTAGCAATTTTTCGGGTCCTGAACTTCCAGAGCCGTTTTGAGGCCCTAAACCATGTTTTTTGGGAAAACCGGGAGCAACATGGATCCATGGACTGATATATCTCACATAAAAAGTTGTATTCCTCGGAAATATATTTCTAACAAGTTATGGTGTGCGTCAAACGGAGATCGTATGCCAAAGTTACATCCTCGGGAAGTTGAAACACCAATTTACCCAAACAGGGCCCATAGTTTTGGCGCTTCATCTCCTAGGGTTATTTTTTTATGTTTAGAGTTTTCCATTGTTTCTCAATAATAAATAGGCCCTTGAGCCTCATTGTAACATATTTCAAAGGCTTGTAACCACCACATCTCTTCTCAAAGATAAGCTACCAGCACCCTAACTAGTTTATTTCCATTATGTCTCTAAGAAAATTTCAGTTCTTTTATATTAATGAAATGAAGTGTTATTTCCATTGCATATTTGTATTTATGGTTATATGTGTATTTTTTTGTGTTCCTACATAAATATGGATCAGTGGTATTAGATTGGTCTGTTTTTCTCGATCCTTCTTTGTATGTCCCCAACGAGGTCAGGGTATAAGGAGTTAGGGCTCAATCTGGTTTAACCTTTACAAGACCAGCCTCGCAAACCCCGACGACCACCCATGGGGATGAAAATAAAGTTGAGGGAGTAGGATATCCTATCAAAATATTGCTCGAGGAGGCCCTCGAAAAACAAAGGAACGTGATGATGGATAACTTTTCCCATATCCTTCAATGACTGCCCACCGGCGGCCCATCTACATCCAATAGCCACTCTGGAGGTGTGACTCCCTTTAAGGTACAAGTAAACTTTGACATTCCCATATTTGAGGGCCAAATAGATGCAGATGCCATAGATAGATGGTTGAATCTGTTAGAAGGATATTTCTCGGTTCATGACTTTTCTGACCAGGAGAAGATTATTTTTTCACTCCTCAAAGCTACCCCCCCATGTCAAGGACTGGTGGGAAACCTACTGTGAGAATAAGGACGAGATAGAACCCTCTTTGTTCTCGGTCGTACCCACTTGGAATTATTTAAGAGATGCCATCAAGGAACAATACTATCTAGTGGGGAGCTATGAGGACAAGTACATACAATGGACCACGTTGCGGCAGCAAAGGGATCAAGATGTGAATGAGCTAACGAATTTGTTACATACCCTACACAAAAATTTGGGTATCAAAGATTCAAAGAAACATTTGGTGCTAAAGTATCACAGTTTTATATACAGATACATTCAGGAGGAAAAGGAATTCCTTGACATCCCCTCGCTCAGTATGGCATATCGTTATGCTGCCAAGATTAGGAAAAAATTCATACATAAGAAGCGATACTTTGGATATATGAATCAAAAGTAAGGGAAAGGTGCCCCTAGACTGAAAAACAAAGGACAAATCCAAGGCATGGTGGCCCAAGTCAACCTGCCAAAGTCGTAAGCAAAGAAAAACACTGCAAAGCCAAAGAAGGACACAGGAAAGTGGTGTGAGTTCCTTAAGAGCTCCATGCACAACACAAGTGAGTGTCGAGCCAAGCAGTCACTAGTGGCAAAGATGAGGGCTTATGAATCAGATGCATGCTCTGAGTCCAAATCAGAACCTGACAAGGGGAATTACAAAGGGAAGCAGATTACTGATGTGGAGCCCAACCCCACCATTGCCACTGTGAAGATCCAGAAGGAGGAACCAAAATATCAAGAGGAGGAGGAGCATATCTTCCACTCCCGGATGTGGGTAAAGGGTTCCACGCTATAATTCATTGTCGACAGTGGAAGCCAAAATAACCTCATTTCAGCAGATTTTGTGAAGCAGTTGGGCTTTCTAACCATAGCACACCCACAACCATACACCATCAGGTGGCTTCACCAAGGATGGGATCTCCTCGTCAGCCATTAGAGCCACCTTCCCTACAGCATCAAGCCCTTCACGGATGAGGTATTATGTGACATTTCTCCTCTTGATGTTTGTGATGTATTATTAGGCCAACCATACTTGTGGAAGCGACATGTTGTGTATGAGTCCCGGCCTCGCGTTTTTATTGTTACTTTTGGTAATAAGTTTTACAGGATACCAGAGGTACCATTGCCTATTGCTATCTCTTTGGTT
This sequence comes from Pinus albicaulis, assembly GCA_034641835.2. Classification (NCBI taxonomy): domain Eukaryota; kingdom Viridiplantae; phylum Streptophyta; class Pinopsida; order Pinales; family Pinaceae; genus Pinus; species Pinus albicaulis. Next base: position 1,028,937,232 of record CM076584.1, read on the forward strand.
ACTACAAAACAATGCAGCAAGCTCATTTCCAAAACCAGGAAATTTTTTTTCCTGATGATCCGCCCCCAGGGCAAGAAGAAGATTGTGGTCATGATCTCCAGACTGGGATCCTCCGCACGAAAAAAACAAATGGACAAGGTTGTGTAGGAGTATGGGGAAATCTTCACCTCACCCACAAGGGTGGCTCTACAATGTTGATTCAAGCACCCCATTGATATGACCCCAGGTGTGTCACTACCTAATGGACTAATCTATCGACACTCTATTCTGGAGAATGATGAAATCAAGAGGTAGATTCAAGAGCTGTTGTAGAAAGGTCACATCCGGCCAAGTTCATCGCCTTATGGGAGCCCTATCATGTTAGTACAGAAGAAGGATAGGACTTGGAGACTCTGTATTGACTATCGGGCGCTGAACTAGATCACTGTCTAGAGTAGGTACCCAATCCCACAGATAGATGACCTTCTAGACCAACTCAAAAGGGAGAAATATTTTAGCAAGATTGACTTGAAGTCCGGGTATCACCAAGTACCAATCAAACCCTCTGATGTGTGGAAGACTGCCTTCAAAGCCAAGGAGGACCTTTTTGAATGGCTGGTCATTCCTTTCAGGTTGATGAATGCTCCTGCAACCTTCATGAGGTTGATGGATGACATCTTGTGGCCATTCACCAACTCCTTTTTAGTGGTGTACTTTTGTTGCCGACAAGTCTTCCAAACACTACAGCAACACAAGTTGTGTGCCAATGTGGAGAAGTTAACTTTTGGTATGACCTAGGTTCAGTATCTAGGATACATCATTAATGAAAGGGGGGTGCATGTGGATCCAACCAAGATCCAAGTCATTCGGGATTGGCCAACCCCAACCACTCTAAAAAAGCTTCGCAGCTTTCTAGGTCTTACTAATTTCTGTCGCGGGTTTGAGTTGAGATTCTCTCATATCACTTGGCCCTTGAGTCAAGTCACCAAGGGAGGAGCGAAAGAAAATTTCCTTTGGTTGTAATCTCAACATAAGGTGTTTGTAGAATTGAAACATCGCCTCTGTTCTACCCCAGTGCTCACATTACCATACTTGCAACAACCATTTGAGATTGAGACAGATGCCTCTGACTACACTATTGGGGCAGTTCTTACTCAACAAGGTCATCCAGTCACATATCACAGTGAGCCATTGTCTGACACAGTCTGCAAGTATCCCACTTATGAAAAATAAATGTATTCCATTTTGCAAGCTTGTTGACAATGCAAGCATTACATTTTGGGGAAGGAAATAATCATCCACACAAACCACCAACCCCTGCAGTTCATACAGGCACAAGGGAAGTTGAAGAACGATCGCCATCAAAAGTGGTCCACATATCTGTAACAGTTTCATTTGAACATCAAGTACAAGAAGGGTAGCACCAATAATGTTGCACACTGCCTCAACCGACCACTGATCGTGGCGCTAACCACCGTTCTCAACTCTTGTGAGCACAAGACTTCTGATTGGACAGTTCTCTACAAGAGTGATCCAGAATTCAGCCACACATACAAGACACTCCTAGAGGGTATGCAAGTTCAAATTTTTCACCTCCGAGATGCACTGCTATGTCACCTGTGGCACCTTTTTGTTCCTTCAAGCAAGCATGCCAAGATGATTTCGGAAGAAAAATACAGTCAAGTCGCTAGGCATTTTGGGGTCGAGAAAATAGTGGAAGTACTACAGAATTATTTCTACTGGTCGAACCTTCGACAAGATGTCGGGAAGTACATCAAATCTTGCACTGCTTGTGCCATTTCCAAACCGACCATCAAGAAGCAAGGCCTCTATACTCTACTACCTAACCCTAGTCGACCTTGGGAATCCATCTCCATGGATTACATTTCAGGCCTTCATTCTACTAAGCATGGAAAAGACTATGTTTTTGTGGTCGTCGACAGATTCTCGAAGATGGCCATTATGGTGGCATGCAAGAAGAATATCACAGCAGAAGCCATTGGTAAACTCTTATTTGAATGAGTGTGGGTGCACTTTTGGATCCCACAGTCTATCATCTCAGATCAGGATAGCAGGTTCCTCAACACATTTTGGTCCAGCCTTTGGTCAATGCTGGACACCAAGCTCACCAAGTCTATAGCTTTCCATCCCCAAACTGATGGCTAGAGAGAGGTTGTCAACAGGATGATTGTACACATTTTATGCATGTACAATTCAAAGCATCCACACACATGGGATGAGAGTCTCCCCTATGTACAACACAGTTATAACTGGTCTCTCCACAGCTCAACTGGCCACAGCCCCTTTCAGGTGGGCTTGGGATTCCAACCACTATGTCCCATTGATTTAGCCATGCCATTTGCAGCTACTCAAGTCGATTCGACTCATGTCCAATCTGAAGCTGACAAAGCAAACATATTCATTAAGCGCATTCAGCACATCCGTCAACAGGTTCATGACATATTGGATAGAGCCAATTCTAATTACAAACAATGACATGATTAACATCGTGTGCCACACAACTTCCAGGTGGGAGAAAAAGTGTGGCTACATTTGCAGAAGAAGCGCCTCACTGGACCACACCCCAATATTTACCTGCTCCAAATGGGTCATACACCAATGCCAAGGTTGTAGGGAACAATGCCTTCGAGCTCAGTATTCCACCATTCCTTGGTTTGCACCCAGTATTCAATGTGGACCACCTTCGACCCTACTTCCCACCTCTACTGGACACCTCTAACATTGCAGAACAACTCACACCAACCGTGTTAAACCTAGACTACATGGAACAGACCGCCACAGATTGTATCATGGACATTCAAGTCAAGAACACTTCCCAGCAGAAGATCCAACCGTATCAGTTTGTCAAAGCTGGCCAACTCCTGCACCAAGGCAAGTGGTTCACTAGGGACCAATTTCAACAGAAGTTTCCTCATCTCATGGAGGAACTCAACACAATGGGGAAAATTACTTCCTAAGGGGGGATTATTGATCCAGGTGAATATTTGTGGCCACTCGCCTGTTTCGCTTGGGGCCCCACCATTGTCTCTTTCATTTTTTCAATTTCCTTAATTATAGAACAACTTATTATTTTTAGTAGTTTTTCGAGTCCTGAACTTACGGAGCCTTTTTGAGGCCTTAAACAACATTTTTTTGGGAAAAATGGTTGCACCATTGATTGATATACTAATTTTTCTCACATCAAAATTTGTATTCCTCGAATAGATCTTTCTAACAAGGTATGGTGCACATCAAACAGAGATCGTATGCCAAAGTTACGTCCCCGAGAAGTTGAAACACCAATTTACCCAAACGAGGCCCATAGTTTTGGCGCTTCATCTCGTAGGGTTAGGTTTTTGGATGTTTAGGGTTTTCCATTGTTTATCAATAATAAATATTCCCTCGAGCCTCATTTTAAAATAGTTTAGAGGCATGTAGCCACCATGTATCTTCTCAAAGATAAGCTACCAGCGCCCTAGCTAGTTTATTTCAATTTTGTCGATAAGAAAATTTTAGTTCTTTGATATTAATGAAATGAAGCTTTATTTCCATTGCATCTTTGTATTTATGGTTATATGTGTATTATTTTGTGTTCCTGCATAAATCCGGATCAATGACCTGACTCCCTCTGAAAGGTAACTTTACCTACACCGATAGCGATATACCTCCCATCGTCACCCATCTCGATGTTCATCTGGATATCCTTCTCCTTGAATCTACTTATGAATTATTTGTTTATGGTCATATGGAATGAAGCTCCACTATCCAAGTACCACACAAAACCCAACACCAATGACACCATGCATTCGATGAGAGTGAAATCCAACTCAAACTGTGAAGCAATTGCTTCACCTACTGCTCCTCATGAGGCCTTCTTGTTGGTCTTCTTTTGTGGAAAATTTGTGGCATAGTGTCCATTCTCATGACAGTTGAAACATTTTACCTTTGACAAGTATCGCTTCTTGCCTACATTTTCGGACTCTAATTTGGAATGGGATTCCTTCCCTTTTCCTGTTTTTTCCTTTCCATCCAAGGCACATTTATCCTCATCACCAGTCTTTGATGAGGATCCATCTCTGGTGTTGTACCAAATCTCTTCTTGTACCAAGTCAGAACATAATCGCTCCCAGTCTGGTAGTTTCTCCCTGTAATTCACAGAGTCTTCGTAGCTATGCTTTTAGGTCCTTATATTACTAGTATAGTCCCTTATTTTTGTTAGTGTAACCCCCTTATTTTTATTTTTGTAACACTGTAACCCCCATATTGTTATTATTGTGCCCTTACATTATTATTTCTAGGTCGGCGAGGATTACATTGTGGCCCCATGGACTCCTATATATAGATTGGAGGTTTTGTCATTTGTATCATCCAAGAATTATTCATTTATGTAATGTATTGGAGGTTTCCCCTTGAAGTTTCTATTTCTAAGGTTTTGATCTCTCTTTTCTTCTATTTTTGTGAGCTGGTTTCATAACATTTGGTATCAGAGCTTTGGATTCCAGGGTTTTGCTTCTCCAAACAGGTCATCGTGGAATTTTCATTATAATTTTTTTTCTACGAAGGTTCAGAAGCTAAAATTTATAGAGTGCAAAGCCAAAATCCTTCAAAACATCATCGCAAAATTTTAGAGTTTGGTTCACAATATTTTCAGAGATATGATCTGTGGAAGTTATGGCTTTTAGCAGGCTCCTCAATTTCACCTAAACAGGTCATCGCGGAATTTTTGCTATAACATTTTTATTATGATGGTTCAGAAGCTAAAAATTTCCCAAAGATAATCTGAAATCCTGAGGAATCTCCTATAAAACTTTTAGATCTTGGTTCACAATATTGTGGAAGATATGATCTGTGGAAGATAGGATTGTTTCAAGCTCCCAAATTTCATCTCAAAGAGGTGACCGTGGGAAAAACATCATAACTCTCTCTCTGAGCATCAAATTTGGATTCTGTAAAAATTAGCCACAATTACACGGACTGTAGTTTTTTCTGTAGAAATTTCAGAGCCGAAGGAGGAAATAATGACACGTGGAAAGTTGTACAAGTCAGCTCTACTGAACCAGTCCATAATTAGGTCATCGTAGGAGATTGGGCATACCTTTGTCTTCAAGAATCCAAATCCGGTCAAACCTATGGCATTCAAAAGAAGATTCAGAGGAATACTTAAGAGCCTAATTTCAAATATTAAATATCCAAAATCACAGAGATAATTCAGTTTCAATATCGAGCTCCTCAAAATCAAGAAAAAAGTGTGTATTTTCTTTCAAATTGCATAGGTCTTGTTTGAAAAAATAGTTTTAAGTGATTCCAAAGGCCTATTGAGCATAGATATCAGTATTGGGTTCTAAAATTCCTCCTAAAAATAATTCAACACCCATTAAGCCCTCAGAGTACTCTACAATGACTCATGAAGATGAAGAATTGCAACATGATCTATCAAAATTACAAGAGCAAGTGCACCAAATTCGCTCTCGCAAAGAGCAAAAAAAAATGAAATGGATGTTTTGAAGAAAAGTGTGGAAGCTAAGATGGATGGTTTAAATAAAGGTGTGGAAGCTACAATGGATGGTTTGAAGAATGGTATGGAAGAAAAAATGGATGGTATGGAAGAAAAAATGGAAGGTTTGAAGGAAGCTTTGTCAAAGTTGATACAAGAAATGATTCCTAATGGTGAAAGATAGTAGAGGAAAGTCGTGATGAGAAAAAAATAAATGTTAATCGTGATTTCATAAACTCTAATGTCGGATTAAAGAACCACCATATTCCAAAGATGGATATGAGGAAGTTTGATGGCAAGGATCCCGTGACATGGATACTACATATGGAGCAGTATTTTGATCTCAATAATGTGCAAAATACACAAAAGGTATGTATTGCAACTTTACATTTAGAACAAAATACATTTGTATGGTATCGATGGCTTTTCTCCCGTAAAAAAATTGTCACTTGGTCAATTTTTACAAAGGAAATGATAGCACATTATGAGGATACAAAGAGAAACACCTTCTTTAGCGTTGATAAATATCAAACAAAAGGGTTCAGTGGCGGAGCACATTGAGGACTTCCAAAAATTGAATATAAGGGTAACTGATATTCCAGAGGAACACAGGATTGATGTTTTCATAGGGACTTTAAAGGATAACATCCAACATGAAGTTTGTGTTTGGGAACCGGATTCATTAGAGAAGGCATTCAGGTTGGCAAGAAAAATTGAATGTAAAATTATGGCGACAAGGAAGCCTACCACTCACATCTATAAAGATGGAAGTGTTTCTACTCCTAGACTTCCACAACCTAAAAGGTTGACACCACAAAAATTGGAAGAAAAAAGAGAAAAAGGGCTTTTCTACAATTGTGATAGCAAATACACTAAAGGTCATAAGTGTGTTGAGAAGAAATTATTTTACATATATTGTGAAGAGGAGGAAGAAAATGAACAAGAAAATTCAAAAGAAGAGGATATACACTAGGAATCAACCCTAGAAGAAGAATAAATGAGTCCGACCATATCATGTAATGCATTGGAAGGAATTACCACTCCTCAAACTCTCAATATAGAAGGGCATATCAAGAAGAAAAAGGTAATAGTGTTGATTGATTCGGGTAGTACCCATAATTTTATTCATTTTAAGGTAGCCAATGAATTGAATTGTTTCCTATACCCAGCACCAGAATGTCAAGTGATGGTTGCAAATGGAGGAACTATAAATTTCTTTGGAAAATTCCATAATATCAAGCTATCCATGGGGGAATATGTATTGAATATTCCAATGCTTTCCATCCCAATGGGAGGTGAATATGTTGTACTAGGAGTACAATGGTTACAATATTTGGGGACGGTAGATTTTAATTTTCAAGAAATTTTCTTGAAATTTTTTTCGGAAGGAAAGGAAATCGAATTACGGGGTATTACAGGGAAACCAAGAAAGATAATAAGCTCTAATGTCATGAAAAATCTTCTAAAGAAAGAACAACGAGGTGTAATTGCACAATTATGCTCACTAGAAGTTCCAACATCAAAATCATCTATTTCTCTAGATCTCCATAAAGTCTTGGAAAATCATTCAAAGGTGTTTCATACTCCTAAAGGACTCCCACCTATTCATGATCATGATCATGCTATTCATTTGATTCCAGGAAGTGTTCCTCCAAACATCCGGCCTTACAGATATCCTTATATCCAAAAGGATGAAATTGAACGTATGATTGCAGAAATGTTAGAGGCTTGTATAATTCAACCTAGTCAAAGTTCTTTCTCTGCTCCAACAGTATTGATTCACAAGAAGGATGGATCATGGCGCATGTGTTTGGATTATAGGGAGCTTAATAAGCTCACTATTAAAGATAAATTTCCCATTCCTGTGATTTATGAATTATTGGATGAATTACATGGAGAAATTTATTTTACCAAGTTGGATCTTCGTTCAGGATATCATCAAATTCAAATGAATACTGAAGATATTCTGAAAACAACATTTCGAACTCATGAGGGTCATTATGAATTTTTGGTCATGCCTTTTGCCCTTACCAATGCACCTTCTACATTTCAAGGGTTGACGAATTCCATTTTCAAACCCTTCCTTAGAAAATTTGTGCTAGTATTTTTTGATGATATAATAATCTACAGCAGGTCTTGGAAGGATCATGTTCAACATGTTGATAGGGTGCTCAAACTATTGGAGGAGAAACAATTATATGAAAAAACATCCAAATGTTTCTTTGGAGTACAAGAGGTGGAATATCTGGGTCATATTGTATCTTACGAGGGTGTTAAGGTAGACCCTAACAAAATTAAATCCATTAAGGAATGGAAATTCCCCACAACCATAAAGCAGTTGCATGGATTTCTCGGGTTAACAAGTTATTATCACAAGTTTGTTAATAGTTATGGGAGAATAGTAGCACCTCTAACATCATTATTGAAGAAAGATGCATTTTCATGGACTCTTGAAGCAACTAAGGCCTTTGAACATCTTAAAGAGGAAATGTGCCTAGCACTAGTCTTAGCTACGCTAGACTTCAAAAAAACCTTTATTGTGGGATGTGATGCCTCGGGAAATGGAATTGGTGTTGTTTTAATGCAAGAAGGAAGACCCGTTGCTTTTGAAATACGTTCAATCAAAGGAAAGTATTTACAAAAGGCTATTAATGAGAAGGAAATGTTGGCAATACTACATGCACTAAATAAATGGAGACCTTACCTAATGGAAAGACACTTCAAGGTAAAAACTGATCATGATAGTCTTAAACACTTTTTGGAACAAAAACTATCTTCGGAAGAGTAGCAAAAATGGGTCACAAAGATGTTGGGTTATGACTTTGAAATCATCTACAAAAAAGGGAAGCTAAATGTTGTTGCAGATGCACTCTCAAGAAAGGTTGAAGAGGTGGAAGCATTGCTTTGTGCCATTTCAATTATCCAACCAAATTGGATAACCAAAGCAAGGCATGAATGGAAGAAGGACGAAGAAGTTTGGACACTCATTCGAAAGTTGCAGCAAGGTACTAGTACATCTGATACATTTAGTTGGAAAAATGATTCCTTATGGTACAAATATCTCTTATATATTTGCAAGAATTCCCAACTAAAACAAAATATTCTTTTGGAATTGCACACTTCTCCGTTAGGAGGACACTCGGGATTTTTAAAAACTTACCACAGGTTTAAGAAAGAATTTTCTTGGGATGGCCTTAAATTTGATATTCAAAATTTTGTGGTGGAATGTTTAGTTTTCCAGCAAAATAAAGTTGAGATAATTAAGACCCCAAGTCTTCTACAACCTTTAACCATTCTAAGTCAATGTTGGGAGGATATTTCAATGGATTTTATCACAGGTTTACCTAAGTCCGAAGGAAGGAGTGTCATCATGGTGGTAGTTTATAGACTTACCAAATATGCACACTTTTGTGCATTATCTCATCCATTTAAAGCAAGTATAGTTGCTACTACATTTATGGAAACAATTCAAAAGCTACATGGAAACCCGAAGATTATTGTAAGTGACAGAGATCCCATTTTTACAGGAAATTTTTGGACGGAATTATTTTCTTGTTTGGGTACTCAACTAGCTCATAGGTCATCTTATCATCCTCAATCCAATGGTCAAACAGAGATAGTGAATAAATGTTTGGAAGGATATCTTCGTTGTTTTGTATCTGATAAGCAATAAAAATGGGTCAAGTGGTTACCTCTCACTGAATGGTGGTATAACACTTCATTCCATAATGCAACAAAAATGACCCCATTTATGGCACTTTATGGAAATCATCCACCATCCATAACATCTTCTTTAAGGGAAAATTCTAGGGTTCAAGCAGTGGAGGATCACATCGAGCATCAACAAGAAGTTCTCCAACTCTTAAAGGATAACCTAAATTTGGCACAAAATCGAATGAAACAACAGGAAAATCAACATCATAGTGAGAGAAGTTTTGATGTGGGAGACTAGGTATTTTTACGGCTACAACCATACAAACAAATGTCCCTCAAGAAAGCTAAGAAGGATAATAAATTATCGCCAAAGTACTATGGTCCTTACAATGTGTTGCAAAATATTGGTACTATGGCATACAAATTGGAACTTCCTTCTTCTTTGCGAGTGCATCCATTTTTCCATGTTTCATGCCTAAAAAAGGTTATAGGGGACAAAATTCCTATTCAAACAATATTGCCAGAACTTGATGAGGAAGGAAAAACCATATTGGAACCTGAAGCAGTCATGGAAACAAGAACTGGACAGCTACGAAATTGATCAATTCCAGAGTATCTCATCAAATGGAAGAACTTACCCACTAAAGATTCTACATGGAGGACAGAAATTTATCTGGCTTTGAGCTACTCAAGCATTGAGGACAACACTTTGAAGGAGAGGAGCATGTTAGGTCCTTATGTGCCAGTAGTCCCTTATTGTTGTTAGTGTAACCCCCTTATTGTTATTGTTGTACCCCTATAACCCCCATATTGTTATTATTGATACACAGTTTGACTGGTTAAATTGTTGCCCCATGGACTCCTATATATAGAGTGGAGGTTTTTTCATTTGTATCATCCAAGAATTGTTCATTTATGTAATGTATTGGAGGTTGCCCCCTCGAAGTGGCTATTTCTAAGGCGTTGATCTCTCTTTTCTTCTATTTTTGGAGCTGGTTTCATAACATATGCCATCTCTTGGGAAGGCCTAGAAGAGTTAGGCTCACCAAATAATCTGAGGTGGCAGTTGTCCCAACACTTCCAATCTCATCTCGACATTTAGTGAACTTTGTCAAGTATTTTTGGATCGTGTTACCCTTCTCCATCTTGATCATTATGAGCTTGTCAGCACCAGCTTCCTCTGCTCATTGTTTTTATAAAACAGGCATGTCAAGGCCTTCCACATAGCATATGGAGTCGCCTTCCCATGGAGACTCGAGACAATATGATCTCGAACTCCCTCTAACAAGATATTTCTCGCCTTTGCTACATTCTTCTTCCATGCATCAAGTTGTTGAGCATCTACAACTGCAGGCTAAGAAATATCACTATCAATGAAAGCCTTCATTCCACTTTCCTCGAGCACTGCCTCCATCTTGTCCTTCCATGCTATGTAATTTTAGTTTCCCTCAAGAGAATATTTCGAGTCTCAAACCATTGAAATATATCTTGATCTGTTGTTGGATCCTGGAGAATAAATATGAAAATTTGAACCTATTCAAAACAACTCTATTCTTCTCTTCTATTATGATTCCTGGCACTCTAATACCATGTAGAAAATATAACAAAAATATTAAATCTGATCTTTTAATGTACTAAAAAAAAATACTAAATGCTTCTACAATTTCTAGAAACAAAACATGATCGCACAATCGCCTAACAAGTAAGAGAAAGAAATAATCAATCGCAAAACACAAGATGTATCTAGGAAAAGCACAGTGCCTAAAACCATATTATCTCTCTATTGTATAAATTAAATACCATGAAACAATACATTTTTTTCTCTCTCAGAGAAACTCCTGCACTCTACCAACTGTCTCACTTTGATCTAGGAAAAATCAGTCAAATACTTAACCAATTCTCAACCTTTGTCTGACCAGTCTTGCTCACTCATTCTTGGAGGAATTTTCACCCTATTAAATATGAAATTCATAATAAATGATTTCACAATTCCTTCAAGGCACCCTTATGACGCTATAACTGAACTATACAATTTTCTAATTATACAACTGATAGTTATCATCCCTTTAACCTCAATCTCAACTGGGCCTTCGTTATAACTAACATGCAACAACTCTTTATAGTGAATTTTCAGTTAACTTATTGATCACTACTTGTGAATTAAACTATATTTAATTCACTAGACCTCTCACTAGCTCATCTCTCAGTTAAAACTAGTTAAACTAATTTTAACTCAATTAATTGAGTTAGCTAATTACAACTCACAAATAATTGTAATTGGACCCCCATAAATCATAGGAGAAATCTAAATTCCTCCTCTCTAATCCTTAACTCATATTTCCTAAGCTAAATCATTGTTTCTGACTTATTTAACTAATACAAGTTGTCATGAGATGAAATTACAATTTCTCTTACAATTTAATTAAGGGAAAATTAAATTAGAAGCCCCCATGGGTTCCATTTCTTGGTGCCATTTCAACATGACCATGGTTGTTACAAAATTTAATTTTTCATCCAAGGAGTACCAATGTTTCATACTTTCAATGGACCCTACTAAATTAAAAATGTGAAATACATGAAAAAACGTGATAGAAATCACATTTTTTCATGTATTCCACTTTTTTTGTGTAGTAGGGTCCATCGAAAGTATGCAACATGGGTACTCCTTCAATGAAAAATCAAATTCCACTTCCAACGAGTGCTCCCACTTGAAATTTGAGTAAAATCACAGGGAGATAAGTTGAAAAAGTAGTTATTTCCTTTTTCCCTCCAAAAATTGATGAGGTAATCTAATCTTATTTTATTATTTCCACTATTATTTTATAATATTCCTTAGGAGGCCCATTTTAGATCTCAAAATTTTTCTAATGTTTATACCAATACTCCAATCTTCTCCTTCTTCAAACAATGGTTAAATAACCTCTTCAAATAATTGCAACATCATTTCTGAGGAATAATTATTTTGTATTATGAGGCAGAGATGTTGCCATACCAACATGTTCTAGAACAAACAATCTGAAGCACCTGATATCACTATATAAGAGGAAGAAACTTCTTCAAAGATCCAAATCAGCCACATGATCAAGCCTTTTCATCATTAAAAACAGTACCAAAAGTTCTCTAATCTATAAATCCAAGATCATGTCATCTAAGTAAGTTTGGTGTGGTTTAAGTTTAGCATATACTAGATATGTCTTAATATCAGCCCTTTTTCAACATATGAAATATCACTGGCTCATGAGAGGAAGATTTTTCTTCTAGGAACCTTTCATCACAAATATGATGAAAAACTATATATATCATAGAATCCTTACAAAATACATAGATAAATCTAGTAAAGGGTGTGCTATACATTTGATCCTAATTCTAGATTTTCCTTATTGGCTTCTCCCATTGTCACACTCGGGTCTTACTAATTTTTTCAAAGAGAATAAATAAATATTTAATTATTGTGAGAATGTGAAACTTGAAACACTTAAAACTTATCATGGAATTCCATTCCCACTAAGGCATTAGTCGAAACCTTACTTAAGAGAGGCTCCTTTCTATGACATGTATATACAACACTTTATAGACGACACTATAAAAGGGTTACAAACCAACTTTTGCAAACAAAATTTAGTAGACCTCTTGCATAGAAGAAAACTTTGTTGGCTTTTCCATAGGTTGAGATACTTCAAATTTATTTTTTCCTCCTTCTGAGACTTTTTGTCCTATTTTTATCACCCCATGTGATCTATCAACCTCCTTTTTGCTATAGTCTTTCCTTAGACAAGTTGTGGCCTAGTCTTCAGGCGTTTCGATGCAATAGTAGATGAATTTCGACCCTAAACCTAGGGCTTATAACTTCTTCATAACTTTGGAAAAAATATGGATATACATCAACCTTCTTTTGAATACACTTTGTTCTTCAGAGTTTTGGACTAGGGCTTCTCTTGAAGGCTTTTCTTTTCACCATATTTGATACCATGTTGATTTTTAAAGATTTTCTATATTGATAATTACTCACAATTATTACTTAATTATTTTGTCTTGTGTCACACTCATCATTAAGCAATTACACATAGAAAATCTCAACATTATGAGAAATAAATCCAATAGAAGATTAAAGAGACAATCAAACAAGAGACACAAAAATTTATCCTAGGAAAACCCTGACCAAGGTTGAAACATAGCAACCTTTTCTTAGAGAAAATTCTAATTCAACAAGAGATATAATATAAACTTTCTAGTCAAATAAATTCAAATTGACCAGTAACCAAACCCAAGTCAAACCTAGTCAAATAAAGACAAGTTTGACCTCCAAAAATTTTGGTTTACTTCTTATTCATCCTTCAAGTCTATCACATATATGTCCTTTAAGTTTTCCTCATAAACGTCCTCTAAGTATCCCTCAAATTCATCCTTTTACATCAGAAATATCCCTTTCTCGCATGTGTGAACAGAGATAAATGATGATCTAAATTGGTACAAATGGAGAAGGACTAATGGAGCATATAATAAATTATATTTCCCAAATTGGCAAGTCCCTTGGGCGGGTCTGACTTAAGAATTTAGAGTCAACCTTACATTTTGGAGGAAAAATTCAAATTTTCCTTCTTTTGAAATTGAATTGAAGTATAAATTTGTATTTATCATTTATTTTACATGAATGTTAACCATAGCTACAAAAAATAAACAACAAATAGATCAAACTACATTGAAATCCAATCCATTGTGAAGTGTGTCTATGACTATTTTTTCCATCTTAACTTGGTTAAAATGCAAAGGTACATTGAAATATTTAGCCAGGATACTCCTAGACCAATGACCTATAACAACTACTAAGTATCATTTTATACCTTCATCCAATCTCCAACACTTGTTTGCATCATTAAAATCTTTAACACCAGTGATACTAGATGTTTCCTCCATGAGCACCCAATATTCCTCCCAAGAAACTTCCTCGTTTAAAGATAATCGTAAAGTTGCATCAAATTGATTAGACCACCATCCCATATTATCATTTATTTTTTGAAACAAAGTGAATAATATATAACAACGTTTTGAAACCTACTATTTGGAGATGCTGAGCTATAATACCATTTATCACTAACCTAAGAGTCTCCCAAAAAATTCATTTTTCATCATTGTTCATGTGAAACTACCTTGTGTTACTAATAGTGACTCAACAAACATGCACTTAATACAACCACACTATGCCTTTTCACTTAAAGTCTACCCATAACTTCACTTTAATAACTATCAATCCAACTCCTAGGGAAATTTCAAGCTTGCCTCCTATAGGTCCTACATTCTTCTTCTTCTCACTTGGAAAATTTAATTTATCCTATTATTCTTAACCCTACACTTCGCACAAACCATAGAGCTCATTACATTAGAATGAATTATCATCTTTCATGTCTTAATATTGTTGAGGAATCCTCCTTTTATAAGAGACTTTCCTTGCACTTTTAAGCTTTTACTCTAGGGTGGACCCAAGTGTCATTCGTCCACTTCGCTTCATTTAGTTCCTTTTCCATCGACTATATTCATCCAATAAGTGTTCCCGAATAGGGAAAACAACACCTGAGAGAGAAGCCTACGTGAAGGTTCATTCATCTACACCCAAGTGTGTCTAAAAGTCACTTAAATTTCTAAGGGATGTTTAACCTCTTAGGTCCACACATATTATTACTACACCCAAGCCATCCCAAATTATAAAGGAATGATGGAATGATTCACCACTTTATACATTTATTAAGGAGGAAATGTTCAACATTACAAACTTATACAACACCCCCCTACACCCACTTAAGTAGTGCACTTATTGTCATCCATAGGTGGAGGCCTTAGAATAGGTCTCAAACAAATCACTCTAATACCATTCCCTAGAGCCAAAGAATTAGGTATATCAAAGAGATAATCAATCCATGAAAAGGGGGTGCCTAAATCGAAGTCAGGTCTCGCGGACAAGACCCAGGTTCAAGAGTTGTGGCCAACAAAGGGGTCCGGTGTAGTCTAGGTATATCATTATAACATTTAAGCAAAAGTGAGCATCACTCGATATGAAAAGAAGAATAAGAAGCCATAATATTTCCATTAAAAAAAATAGTGTTTATAGATCGACCCATAAAGCCATATCATATAGCATCAATATGTAACCAAGTCCCTTGAAAATATGAATATGAGGTCCACTTAAATAAATTAGGGTGCATAATGAAATACCTAAATTTTTCCTTAATCTCGAAACCAATCAACTATGTTAGTTGAACTTACCAATTAATCGAATATCTAATCAACAACTCAATTAGTCACATAGTCCATGGTTGACTATCAATTATGTATCTCTAAAAGATATAGATATGTAATGACCAAACTTTTCTTATTGTTCCAACATAAACGACGATCAGTGGAAACTCCTTTTCAGAGGGTAGCATCATACCCATATTCTTGTCTTCATGTGAACATTAAATAGGAAATGAATAGTGGAATATTGAAGAGTACTCGATAGCCATGTGGAAATTCATCCTCCTCAAGAAAACCACCATCAAGATAAATAACACTAACTTAGGATTGACAAATAAAAGGATAATGTGGTAAGGAAAGGGACATGGAACCCATGTGAGTTGTAAATATTAGGGATTGGATGTGGCATAGTTGACCCTAATTAATATATATATATATATATATATATATATATATATATATATATATATATATATATATAAATGTATGTTTTAGTGGGGATCTCATTTCCACGTCAAATGAAGTGGCTAATCATGGTTGAGGGTCGAATCTAGGTTATGAATTTGATGGGAATTCTTTCACATCAACAAAATATTTTGCGATGAGTTATTTTTTTTAAATTTCCCTTCACATGACATTTGATATTTATTTTTTCCCACCATTGCATATTATGTATTATATGCATTTCCATTATTTTTTGTCGTGAATACAAGAGAAAATTTTGTTTTGAATCAAAGACAACCTTTGTATAACATAAAATTACTATGAGATTTCATTTAACATAATGCCATCAAACTCGAAAAGCTTATATAAAATATTTGTGTGTTATACATCATAGGAAATACAACACCATTAAAAATATAAATAAAAAAGGTTTTTTTTTTCAAATATTTAATATTCTTCTTTGCTTATCGTCTTTCCAAAATTTGTATATCATATACCATTCCACCATTAATTAATCAAGCCCTATTTATGAGATTCTCTTCAAGGAATCTAATGTATCTAGTAATAATTTGTTTCTCCATATATCCTTTATTATGTTTTCCCTTGAGAAACCCCTCTCACATTCCATTTTACTTGCAAATATAGTAAGTATTGATTACCATATCTTTGACATGTTTGGAAAATTTTTATGTAACTTAGTGGCAAAAAATATCCTCCAAATATCTTTCATGGATGACCCCTGACAATTAACACAAAGAGTATCAACAAATGTGTGTAACTCTTTTGAGCAAGATTCAAAATCAAAAAATGTTTTCTTTTCTTTTCTCTCACATATAGTATGTTGCATGTGTTGAAAAATATGTTCAAACCAACACTTTGAATTATATTCTCTATCATGAACATCATGTACATAATTGCATGGGATAAACCATCTTATAGAGTTGTAAAAAGAAAGTTAAGTGAATCTTCCATTCAAAATTTCTACAAGATCTTGAACATATTCTTTTGAAAGTTCTTTGCAACTCTCCAATGAACCATCAATGTAAGGTTCTATGATTTCTTTTGTGTATCAATAGAATCACTATATGCATGTGGAATTGATACAACTTGCAACCCGTGCTTATAAACAAGTTCCTCTTTATCAATAATTTCTAGATAACTAAATTTATAGGCAACTAAAATTTTAATATAAGTAATATATGTCATATACAAATGTATCACTTGTTAAAAACCACCTTTTGTTTATAGTAACATATGTGGATTTTCCTAAATAAGTAACTTCAACATACTCTTCCTAGAATTTTTTATTCAAGTTCTTTAGTTCACACATTATATCTCCAAGCATAGGCAAACAAAATTGACTTGAAAATATCCTTGTCTTATCATACCATGAGTCCTTCATTTCATATTTCAACAAAGTTAATATGGAAGGCATCAATACAACATTCCTTTCAATTAACTTTCCTCTAGAGAACCATCTAAATCCATGTATTTTAATATTTTTAAGAGTTTCAAGTTGCATAAGTTCCTATAGATATATAGGTTGATCATTTATTTTGGTAGAAATTTTCACCCAAGAATATATCTTATTTTTCAAATTCTCAACAAAAATAATTTGGGTATTCTTTTGGAAGCATATGATGTAGCCAAAGCTTCATGATCATAAATATAATGAATACCTAGACGATTAGGTACCTCACCTTTCAAAAAATTAATAAATCCATTTTCATTTCCAACCATTGATGAAGCTCCATTTGTGGACAATATTATCAATATTTTGTTTGAAAGGCCTCTTGATTCCTTTAAATCATTAATTGTGTCACCGATGTTGTTTTCTGTCTTCCACCATAAACAATTGTGATTTTTAAAAACTATGAAATTGGAGGACCCAACACTTGTGAGCCTAGAAATGTGGCATAAACCATGAGATGTTTCTCTAAACTATGGTATTTAATTTCATCTAGTGTCAATGAAAAAGGACTATCCAACATTCTTAAAGTTTTTACCTCTTCAAGACACTTAAATATAGCAAAATAGAATTATTTGTAGCCATGATGTGTAATATTTATTCTTTGGTATGTTTGGTGTATGTAAATATATTTCAAAAAGGAACTCATATTTTGAGAGAGATAAATCTTCTTGCACAATATAATAAACTAATTTCATGGTTCTGATGACACTTTGCTTGGTCTTGTCATTAATGTCTGGTTTGTGTTATGTAATAAGTTTTTCTTTATTTTCATTTACATATATCAATTATGCATATTAAAGTTTATGGATGCTTTATGTTGATCCCCCATGTTCTAGTTGTCTTATGTGTTTCACAGTATATGTATTTCATAACCATTTTTCCTTCATGTTTTGTCTCCCTTGACCACTTAGTTTTTCATTCTCATGAAACTCTCATTTCTCTTCCAGCTTTTTTTTTTATTTTGAGTACTAAGTTCTTTGCCTTAAATTTTTTCAAACATTCTTCATTATATCTCAATATATCTAAGTCTTCATTCAAATCAAAATTAAACCCTTGTTTATTAGGAGATGAAACTCGTGGTGTAATAAATCATCCAACATTTTTTATGACTTTTGTTTGAAAAAAAAATTTAAATATACCTAAATAATAAAAAAACTAAAAATAATTAAGTATTAAATAAACGTACTCATCAAATTCATAATTTCCATTTAAAACATGAATGAATGTCTATTAAAAATTTGAAAGAAAAAAATTTATTTGAAAGCAAAAAATTCATCATCTACACATAACTATGAATATATTTAAAAATTAATGCATTATATGTAAGGATATATAAATAGAATATGTAATTAATTCATCATGCATTTCCACATAATTCCTTATATGCACACATATATAATTATAATAATAGTATTTTTTTACGTGGATAGGCGTCTCTTCTTGAAAATGGTCAAGCTAACCTTCGACTACCCTTTCGTCTTGAGGTTGACATTTGTCCCATGGTATGACAAGTACATTTGTCCTCCTCCATGGATATTTATGTCGGTTATGCTTATAGGCTTTCCATTTCAAATTTTTTCATTGCATATCTTCGTCTATTCTTTTTTTACAGAGGTGACATTTTTCGAAGATTATGCCTAGACATATGTCCCTGTCGTTACGTTGATATCCCATTGACTTAGTCTATCGATATTCGTCCACATATTCCATTCCATATTTCTACGTTGATGGAACTAGCAACTACGAGACCAAGACCAACCCCATCATACTACCAAATATGTTATCCTTGATTGATCCCTCCATATATATGGTCAGCTTTTGGAATTTATTTTTCCAAATGTAAGTCATAAATTTCTTGCTATGTTGCTTGTTATGTATATAAATGACAACACAAAAATTAAATAAATTTCATTAATACATTTATGTGAACAAACTTTGTTGTTGTTGCTCTGCCCCAACAAAGAATTCCTTCATTTCATGTGAGATTGGAGCACTCCTCCTACCTTCATTTTGAATTCCTCTTTGGCAATAGGTGAAAATAAGCCCTCCATAGGAATGGAAGTGTTATCCTCAAAGGCCTTGAACTATCTCATGTTGTTACTTTTAAGTGCAACATTTTCTGTTTCAACCAATTCTTCCTGGACTTCCTCTTTCTCAACCCTCTCAGTGTTCACTTTAAATATTGTATTCATACCATATTGTTTTAGTGATCGTACTTATTACACATGATAATTGTGTCCCTAATGGATACATGTTCACTAGATGTACCATTGCTTAACTATAGAAAGGATGACAACCTGAATAAAATAAAGCAAGGAATTTGGAAGCTAGAAAAGAGTCCCCTCTACTTTACTACAATATAAAACATATTAGACAAAGGAGCATACCAGAGAGGAGATTTTATCAGGAAAAACTGAGGTTGTTTAGCCTTCTCTTGGAGAGCAAACATTCACCATGGTGCCGTAACTTCTAACAAATAAATTATCTACACTT
The DNA here is from genome assembly GCA_034641835.2 of Pinus albicaulis. Taxonomy (NCBI): domain Eukaryota; kingdom Viridiplantae; phylum Streptophyta; class Pinopsida; order Pinales; family Pinaceae; genus Pinus; species Pinus albicaulis. The sequence continues at coordinate 1,028,956,995 of CM076584.1, forward strand.
AAAAGTATTCAACCAGATGAAATTCTACTTGTTAAAGCTATTGTAAACATGGGTTATTCCACTTGAACCCACTTACAACCTCCAAAGAGAAATCTCCCCTTTATCCTTTCATTCCAGGAACCTTCGTCATGATAAAATTTTATAGATGTTTTTTGTGACACATTTTAACTATACTTCTCGTTAAAGGTTCCATCGAACTTTCTTTCTCTATTTCCAACAAGAAATGGAGGCTTTATTGCACTGTGAACCAACCCCATACCATGGTTTCCTATAGTACTAAAATCACAACTGACATTTCTTTTACAGTTTCGATGACTACAAAATAATGAAATATGGGATTAGTAAAACTCTAAACCTCAGGAATGTAAATAAAATTCTTTCAAGACAAAACTAGATGACACACCTGAAAAGCAAAGCTTCATACCCGTTTACCTCTAAGGGCTCTCAATGTTTCATTAATACCTTCCAGAAACGTGTGGTCCAACTTTTGTGTATATTTAGCTTACCTTATTTGAATATTGGGTAATGTCTGTGAATTCCGTTAAGTGCATGTGAGATTCAATTGCAATTTGAAATACTTACGACACAAGACCAAAACAACTTATAGTTTTGGACAGTTATGTATAAATAGATAGATTGAATCTCTACATAATGAATAAGGATTAAGAAATAAGAAAAAACTATATAATATGGGGAACATGTTCATTACAAGAGTAATATAGGCCTGTGAGAAATAAATTTGAATATTCTTGTCTCCTATCAAAGAGTTTTCATCCACCAGCATATTTCCCACTCCATTGAAAAACCATTGTCTGCTTCACCAAAATTGTATATAAAATTGAGTGACAAACAACATGGCAACAAGTTTATTTTCCTTATTTCTATCAACCATTATTCTCTTAGATGTCATTGTCATCATATGCAGAATAAAATATCTAAAGTCAAAATCAATTCATATACACTTCACATCAAAGGAAAAAATGAAATGCATAAGATTAGAGAAACTACCAATCATTTGCAACTCTTAAATATTCTTAGGACGAAAATAATGATAAAAGACATCAAATGATATTCTCCTATTATAATTATTTTTCTTATAAGTTCCATATCATTTGAGCATGAAACCACCAAATTATGATTCATATGCATCTCCTTTTCCACAAAATTACAATTTAAACATGCCAAAATTATTCAACATTTCTGAAAAGATCAAGGAAGCTATTCCCCCCCTCCATCCATCCAAATGCATTCTTATGGTCTACATGAACTCAATTCACCCCCATATATTTGACAATATGCATTATTGTGTCACAAAGAACTAAATTGTTTCATCTTCCTTTCATGAAAGTATAAATTTAAAAATGTGTCAAAATCAACACAAAAAAGCTTTTTCGAGAACAAATCCTTTCTCCCTCATCCTGTTGACAAGTAATTTTTCTTCCAATGATTTGTATTCTTTCCAAAATTCTTTGATTAATTCAGAATATGTTTGAATAGTAGGTCCACATCCTCTTTCATCCACCCTATGGATGAGCTTAATACATGCATCAAATTTTCCTTCTTTGCAAAAGCCATCAATGAGTATAGTCCAAGTAATTTCTTCGTGACTAAAAAACTAGAAATAGAATTATTGAACAATCTTTGCCTTGTTTATCCTTCCTTCTCTATAAGTACCACAAATTATTGCATTATATATCGATAAATTAGGTTCAAAGCCATTTTTTCTCATTGAATTTAAAATCTCTAGGGCATGCTCATTTTCTCCTTTTTTACAATATCCCATAGTAAGAGAGGTGTATATGCCTTTATGAGGAAGCAAGCCTCTCGCTCACATAATTTTTACCAACTGATCCGCCTCTTGCACCGTACCTCCATTGCATAGTCCAACTATTAATGCACTATAAGTATCCATTGTAGGCTAGAAATCCTTTTCTACCATTTTTTTCCAAAAGCTTCAGAGCAATATCAATATTGAAATCATTTTCTTCAAGATCTAAATCACCAATTTCCCCTTTTAAAGCAGTCAATTTTACTATTTGTGTCTTTCTTTCATGAAGTAGCTCATTCATAAGTACATTATATGTTCAATAATTAGGTTAGCATTTTATCTTTATCATTTTTCTCAGAATATCAAAACCAGGGTCAACTCTATATAATTTGATACTTCCATCAATAAAAGAGGTGTATGTCACCTGATCAACTTTCACGCCTTTTTCCTCATTTTTTTTCAAGGAGTAATTATGCTTCGTCTAACTTCCCTTGTCTGAAAAATGCCATGAATCACTACACTATAAGTGTGAGCATATGGCTCACAGCCCTAAAACACCATTTCGTCAAGAACTTTAAGTGCATGATCCATTGCACCTAATCTGCAAATTCCATCAATCGGGATTTTGGAAATAAATGAAATTTGAACAAGGCCCATTTTTAGCATTTTTCTGAACATTTTTCCTACTAGTGATATCTGATTATCCTAGAAAAATCCATTCATCAACACGTTTTAAGTATAAGCATTTGGCTCATAATCATATTCCTTCATCCTGTCCACTAGTGCAAGAGCAACGTCAATGTTTCCTCATTTGCAATGTCTATCAATCAAAGTAGTATATGTAAATTCATTTGGGGTCAGGCCTTTCTCATAGAGCTTACTGAATAAATCACAAGATTGTTCTAACTTCCCCTCTTTACAAATTCCATTAATAAATTCACTATAAGTGTGCAAGTCAGGTTCACAACCATTTTTCTCCATCATGTCAATAAGCCTAAAAGTGTTATTAGTTTTACCATATTTATAATAACCATCAATCAAAATATTATATGCTATTCAAGTGGGGGGCAGGCCACTTTTAAGCATTCCATCAAAAAGCAGTGTTGTCTTATGCAAATTCCGCTCTTTACAGAGTCCATTTATCAATTCATTTTGGGTACAATCATTTGGTTTACAGCCAGTACTTTCCATCTTCTCAAAATCCCAAAAGAAACATCCACTTTCCCCTCTCTACACAATCTGTTAATGAGGGAATTATAAGTGACCACATTAGTAACAAGACCGTGTTCCATTACTTTATTGAATAATTTGCTTGCTTCTTCCAACCTGCTTTCTTTGTAGAACCCACTGATTAATGCAGTATAATTATGAATTTTTGGTTGAAATCCCCCTTCCACCATTGTGAGTGAGGAGAGTTCTTTTCCTCGTTAAAAAATGAATCAGTCGACGATGAGGACAATTATTTTCCTGTGTCAACCTCATTAAAAAATGAATCAGTAGGTACATTGTAGAGAGTAGATTAATAGATTAGAAATAAGTAGTTTCTGAGGACGGTTCTTTTCCTGTGTCAACCTCGTTAAAAAATGAATCAGTTGGTCAGAGGATAGTACCTGTTACTGATTCAACCTCATTAAAAAATGAATTAGGTATGAGGACAGTTCTTTTCCTGTGTCAACCTCAGTAAAAAATGAATCAGTAGGTTATGTAGGTAGATTAGAAATAAGTAGTTTCTGAGGATAGTTCCTTTTACTGTGTCAACCTCGTTAAAAAATGAAACATGTTGCCATGAGAATAGTTCTTTTCATGTGTCGAGCTCGTTAAAAAATGAAACAAATCCTCCCCTAATTGAGTCGAGTCTTTGAATAGACCTCGTAAATGTTAAGTCATATATTTAGGTTAGTTTTTAGGTGGGGTCTTTCATATGATCTCGTAAATGAACCTTCATTCCATCCAGCTATTAATTACCAACAGTGTACTTAGTTGAATGAAATGAAGTTGGGGGGGCATGCGCTCTAGCAGTTACGCTTAGGGGGCATCAAGCACAGTTTTCTCTCTGTTTCAAGCTTGTGTAAAAATGAAACCACTCTAAAGCATAGTTTTTCTCTGTTTCAAGCTTTTGTAAAAATGAAACCTATCTTGAGTCAATTTCGGTTATTTTCAAGACTCGTTAAACTCATGAAAATCCTGAGATTATTTTGCTATCTTTCATTCTCGTAAAACACATGAAAATGCCGAGTTCTTTCCATCTTTTCCTGCTCATAAATTAAATTGAAAGTCGGCCACAGGAGTACATTTTTATCCCTTTTTCGAACTCGTTAAAACTTACGAAAAAGTGAAAACCATGAGTACATTTTTATCCCTTTTTCGAACTCGTTAAAATTTACAGAAAAAGCAAAACTACTGAGTATACTTTTATCACTTTTTCGGACTCTTTCAAAAATTTACGAAAAATCGAAACCTTGGAGTCATCTTTTAAGCCCTTTTCAGACTCTCTAAATATGAAAATATTGCCGAGTACTTGACTATTCGAACTCGTTAAAGTAAATGAACAGTCGTCCCTTCAGTATAAGTTTACCCCTTTTACGGACTGAAATGGACTATTTACGAAAAAGGTATACGTTGACTAAATACGGTCAATAGAGTTCTCTCCCGCAGTATTTTATCCTTTTTCGGGCTCGAGAGACTAAATTTACGAAAAAGAACACCCATGGAGTTTTCTTAAGTTTTTCTTCTGACTCCCTAAAACTGAAAAACACCGAGTTTCTCCTATACTGGACTCGTTAAAACTTAACAGTAAAGGACCTATTTAATTTTCAACAAGAACGAACCACTCCTTCTTAGGGTTCGAATTTTAAACTAAGTTGGACTCATCTGAAGGATGAGCTTATAACCAAGCAAATGTTATCCTCCTCAAGCTTGTCAAAAATAAAGAGGTACTTGCCAGAAATGGTGGGGGAAAAGAGAGAAAAATGGGCGTGTTTGTTGTATTTTAAATTTTTTGAAAATTCAGTCAACCACTCTTGAACACAACACTTTCATTCACCTGGATTGGGAAATCCTTTGCCTAACAGTTAATCAAACCACATTGAAAGTCTTCAGCCGGTTTCTGGGTATTAGCTTTGGGTCAATTGTCACCAAGCCATCTGTAGTGTCGTTATGTGTTCAAGAGAATAGTTCAAACAAACCATTCATCTGCAAAATAGCTGTCATCCATTTTGACCATCCCTGAGTCAGTCCTTGCCAATATATTTTCAAAACTTGATCTATGATTTCGTGTTATGGGCTTACCTACAACAGATCACTTTCTATCGACATCAGCATATTATCTAGGAAGTTGATCCAGAAATTGTCAGTACCTTGAAATCTGCATGCCTCAATGGCAGGTTTCTCGCCTTCGACGACAGGTTGCGTCATTGACCTTCGATTGAATGATTCCGTGAGATGTTCGACTTCATCTCATTCATTCACATTTCATGGATTGTACTGGGTACTTTGAGAGCCATTGACATTACTGGTGGTTACTCTCACACTTATTAACAATTTACATCAATGACTGGTAATCAAGTGGTTTCTACCATGTTCGACTTCAACACATTTATTCACATGGATAGAATCGTACTAGTTTGAGAAGCGGAAATCAAGACCCTGGATTTAGTTTCTACCATCCAGGCTGCGAGGAATTTTGTTATTCATTTATACAGTGGACTATTCATAAACAGATGGTTGCATCCATACTGTGTCTACGTATGTCTATACTGATGATGTATTCAAAATCATTCCTGTATCAGAACAGTTTGAATCTAGTTAGTTTTTGATCTGAGTATGGGAATGCCTACCTCAGCGATGATATGTTTACATATATATATTTTGCATTGGATTTTTTTACAGGTTCCAACTGGGGTGTCCATAGGATGATCCTTGAAATGATAAAGTACTTCACTCTTCATATATGACAGACTTCATCTTCATCTATTTCAGACTTCACACTTTAAGGGGAAATCTGTTACACTAAAAAATTTCACCCTGACATTCTGCTGACTGTATGAGCTCATTGACACTCATACTTACCTCCTCTACAAGTCTTACAACCTTTGTTCCTCATTTCAAGCCCTAAAAATGGAGGAAAAACCCTTAAAACTCAAAAAAGCCTTGGGTACGCAGGTAACATGAAGCCTTCCTGCGTTCCTAGCTAGGGTACGCAGGTAATGTGAAGAGGAACTGCGTTCTAGAACGCAATTTTCCAGTGTTATGCCTGCGGACTTCCTGTAAAGTCAAAAAAACGTGAAATCAAAGTGAAAAAGTTGATTTTTGGTCAATTCTGGAAGGTTCTAGATGAGATTTTTTGGGGATGAGTACGCTTTAGTAAGGTGCATGTATCCCACACCTTAAGGAACTAATCCCTTGATGTGAGGAGCCTATCCATTTGAAGGAGGATTCTATCCCTTTAAAGGTGGAATCCTAACCTTCTCATCTGCTCTATAAAAGGAGGCATTGGGTAGCCTCAAAGGGTTAAGTTAAACTATTGGAGATTGAGGTTATGGAGATGGAGAATTAGAGTTAGAGCTTTAGGATATTTGAAGATAAGTGCTATTGAGATTCAGACTCAATTAAACAAGACTTCTGTGAGGAGAGATCACACACCTCTATTTGTCTTGATTGAAAGAGTGTAGATCTTGTCAAAGTAGAGGAGACTCCTGCTTCGGACCCCGGGAAGGCCTGTGCAACATCAAGGCTCAGGTTGTAAGGTTTTCCTTCTTTGAAATTAATACAAATATACTCATTTTTCTCAATAAGTTGTTGTTAATGGTTTATTTCATAGATTCCTTGATCACTATGATAAGCATGGTTTATGATAATGTCTATACAGGTGCTGTGTAATACTTTGCTTGTTTGTGCCTACACGTTTACAAACGAAACTCCTTCAAGCGTGCGAGGGACAATAACAACTCCAAACAAGCACTGGGCATAAGGTAGGTCTTTTAACACCTATATAGAGCTTTTCATATATCACATATGCTTAGAGAAAGATTAGTTTATTTGGTTGTTTGTTGCTAGATACTTTTAGCACTAGGGAGATCGGTTTTGTCCGCAATAACGATTTATCCGGCCAACATGAACCCACAAGCTACATGTAAATAGTGGTATCTACTTCTTCACCTGAAGTGGCATCTTCCTTCCTCCAACTACCTACTAGAGGAGTGTCCATGGGTTCTCTACTCTCCAAGTGGAACTTCTTCAGTATCTCATTGGCATAATTTCCTTGAGAGAGAAATAGTTCCCCATCTCCTTGTCATACTTCCAAACCAGGGAAATAATTCATGAGTCCTGTGTCCTTCATCTCGAATTCTATCACAAGATTTTATCAAATTTCCATCACCGATTAAAATCAAATCATCAACATATAATAATAATAATAAATTTACCTTTAACAACAATATGGTAAAGGTTTGCATCTTCTTCCGGGGTACTTGTTTCAACCCATACAACGCTCGCTTGAGTCTGCACACATCCGACTCTTTGTCGAAGGTCTCAAATCCTTCCGGTTGTTCAATGTACACCTCCTCCTCAATCACTCCATTAAGGAATTTTTTCCTCACATCCATCTGATGGATATTCCATCCCATCTGTAATACAAGTGCTATAATTGATCTGATAAAAGAGTACCTTTCTACTAGAGAAAAGGTCTCCTCGTAATCAATTCCCTCCACCCAAGAGAACCCCTTGGCCACAAATATTTCCTTGTGTTTCTCAATGCTTCTGTCTGCCACTTGCTTCACCTTGTAAATCCACCTCAAACTTACCACTGAATTTTTCTCTGGTCTTGGGACCACTTCATAAACATTTTTTCTCACTATGGAATCGTATTCCTCTACCATGACATCAACCCATACTATATCGTGAAGTGTGACACATTTGGTTTCTTCACTAAAAAATCTTCTTCTGGTGTACTCATCCCGAGAATCTGATGAGGACTCTTGTTTTGCACATATACCATTGTGTTTCATGCTTCATCCCAGAAGTGCAATGGTAGGCCCTGATCATGAAACATATCCTATGCAACTCACGCAATATTTATGTCATTCCTCTCATCCACCCCATTCTATCGTGAGTTATGGGGTGATGTCAACTCCTTTCAAATGCCTTCCTTTTCACGAAATTTCTTAAACTCATTCGACACATATTCTCCACTATTATCGCTCCTGAGAGCCTTCACTTTCCTGCTATTTTATTTCTCAACAGGTGCTTTAAATTGAACAAATTTGGAGAATGTCTAGTCTTTATTTTGCATGAATAAAATTCAGAACTTAGATGAGAAATCATCTACAAGTATAACATAATACATGTGCTTGGACATGGAGGTTTTCGAGAAAGGTCCACATGCATCCGAGTGAACTCTTCGAGGATTTATTATGCTCTACTATCCTTACTATGAAAGGTGGCTTTGGTGTACTTCCCCAGTGTACACCATTTTCATGTATCTTGCTGCTCTACTGCACCCTTGAGAAGTCCTGTAGAAATCTATTGCATGATATTCAAGGCTCCATGGTGCAAATGGCCAAGTCTCCTATGCCATAATTCATGGATGTCTCAACTCTGCACCTTCTCTTCTTTCATGCTCAATGCTTCACAATTTTCTACATCCAATTTGTAGAGGTTCTTCACTCAAACCTCGATCTGCTTCACTTCACTTGTGCCTTTGGGTCTAAGGAAATCCTTTCCTTTGATAAATATCACATCATAGCCACGGTCTTCCAACATAGCAATTGAAACTAAATTTTTCTTTAGACCTGGAACATACATGACATATTTTAATTTGAGAGGGTAGCCAGACTCCCTATGAGAAGTAAATATACTAATACCGGTCATGTTATACCTTCCATCATCTCCCATCTCGATGTGCATCTGGAGGTCCTTCTTCTCCAAGTCACTGAAAATTTATTTGTTTCCTGTGATATGTAATGAGGCTCCACTATCCATATACTACACACTATGTTAAGTCCCTATATTAATAGTGTAGCCCCCCTTATTGTTATTATTGTACCCTTGTAACCCCCATTTTTTTATTATTGTGCCCTTAAATTATTATTGTTAGGTCGGCTAGGATTACATTGTGGCCCACTAGGATTACATTATGGCCCCATGGACTCCTATATATAGAAAAGAGGTTTTGTAAATTGTATCATCCAAGAATTGTTCATTTATGTAATGTATTGGAGGTTTCCCCCTCGAAGTGGCTCATTTCTAAGGCGTTGATATCTCTTTTCTTCTCTTTTTGGTGCTGGTTACTCAACATTTGGTATCAGAGCTTGGGATTCTAGGGTTTCGCTGCTCCAAACAGGTCATCGTGGAATTTTCGCTATAACTTTGTTTCTACGAAGTTTCAGAAGCTGAAATTTTTAGGGTGCGAAGAGGAAATCCTGAGGAAGATTTTCTAAAAATTTCAGAGCTTGGTTCGCAATATTTTCGGAGATATCATCTGTGGAAGTTAGGTCTTTTTTCAAGCTCCTAAACAGGTCATCGTGGAATTTTCGCTATAAAACTTTTTCTACGAAGGCTCAAAATCTGAAATTCATATGGTGCGAAGCTGAAATCCTGAGGAAATTCGTCAAAAAAATTCAAAGCTTGGTTCGCAATATTTTTGGAGATATGATCTGTGGAAGGTAGTGCTTTTTCAGGCTCCTGAATTTCATCTCAAAGAGGTGATCGTGGGAAAAGTTCAATAACTCTCTCTCTGGGAAGTGGATTTGAGTGCCGTAAAAAGTGGTCGCAAGAAAACGGACTGTAGTTTCTTGGCTATCAATTTCAGAGACAAAGGACGAAACAGTGACACGTGGCAAGTCCTACAATTTTGCTCTACTGAACCAGTCTAGAATTAGGTCATTGTGGGAGATTGGACACAACTTCGTCTTGGGGAATCCAAATTAGATCAGACCTGTGGAATTTGAAAGAAGCTTCAGAGGGCTACTACAGGGATTAATTTCAGATATTGAATATTTTCATTTACAGAGATAATCCAAAAGCAAGAAAAAGGTGTGTATTGTTTTTTTCCGAATTGCATAAGTCTTGTTTGAAGAATCAAGTTGAATTGATTCCAAGGGCATATTGGAGAATTTTTGTCAGTAATGGGTTCTATTATGCCTCCAAAAAATAATTCCATACCCATTAAGCCCTCAGAAATCTATACTATGACGCATGAGGAGGAAGAATTGCAATATGAGATATCAAAATTACGGTACCAAGTGCAACAAATTTCGATCTTACGAAGAGCAACCGAAGATGAAATAGATGGTTTAAAATCAGAAATGGAGGATAAGTTGGATGGTTTGAAGGATCAAATAATAGCTAATATGGATGATAAATTAGTGGAAGATCACAGCGAGCATCAACAACAAGTTCTCGAACTCTCAAAGGATAACCCAACTTTGGTGCAGAATCTAATGAAACAACAGGAAGATCAACATTATATCGAAAGAAGTTATGAAGCAGTTATAGAAACAAGAAATCAACAAGTACGATCAATTTCAGAGTATCTTAGCAAGTGGAAGAACTTTCCTGTAGAATATTTCAAATGGGAGGATGAGAATTTTATACAGAAGCATCAAGAAATAATCAAGCGTTGAGGACAACACTTGTTGAAGGAGAGGGGCATGTTAAGTCCCTATATTAATAGTGTAGCCCCCCTTATTGTTATTATTGTACCCTTGTAACCCCCATTTTGTTATTATTGTGCCCTTTAATTATTATTGTTAGGTTGGCTAGGATTACATTGTGGCCCACTAGGATTACATTATGGCCCCATAGACTCCTATATATAGAAAGGAGGTTTTGTAAATTGTATCATCCAAGAATTGTTCATTTATGTAATGTATTGGAGGTTGCCCCTTCGAAGTGGCTCATTTCTAAGGCGTTGATATCTCTTTTCTTCTCTTTTTGGAGCTGGTTACTCAACACACTACCCATCAATGATGTCACTATGCATGCAATGAGGGTGAAATCCAACTCGAATTGTGAAGCTAGAGCTTCACCTTTCGCTCCGCCTAAGGGCTTATTTCCAACCTTCCTACATGGAAACTTCGTTGCATATTGTCCCAGTTCTTGACAATGAAAGCACTTGATTTTCTACAAGTATTTCTTCTTTCCCGCCTGACCAGATTCTTCTTTGGAATGGGATTTATTCCCTTTCCCTTTCTTTACCTTTCCATCCAAGGCATAATTCTCCTTATCCTCAATATTGTATGAAGTCTTGTCTATTTTTCTCCACCTTATTTCTTCTTGTACTAGATCATACTATAACTTATCCTAGATTGGTAGTTTATATCTACCATTTAAGGAATCTTGATAACTGTGCCATCTCTTGGGAAGACCCAACAAAGCTAGATATACGAAATATTGTTCTAGAATAGTAACATTGACCCTTCCAATTTCATCATGACATTGTGTAAACTTTCTTAGGTATTGCAGAATTGATTCAGTCTTTTGCATCTTGCTGCTTCGAAGCTTGTCCTTGAGTGCCAGAGTTCTTGTGGTCACTATTGTTCTCAAACAAGTCCATCAGTGTTTTCCACATCATGAACAGAGTTTCTTTCCCGTGGATATTCAAGAAAATATGATCTCGAAATCCCTCCAATATGATCCTCCTTGTTTTATCCACATCCTTCATCCACTGAGCGAGATCCTTGGCATCAAATGTTGGGGGTTTTACTATATCTATCTTGATGAAATCTAGCATCCCATTGTCATTTGATACTGCCTCCATACAGATCTTCCATGCCACAAAATTTGTGGTTCCTTCCAAAGCATACTTGACCCGAGTCTAGGGAATACATCTTCTCAGTCCTCGAGAAATCCTACAACAATGATCTTGAAATTTTAACCTCTTGCAAAGAAAACTTTGAATTCTCTTATCTACTATGAATCTAGCTCTGATACCATATAGAAATTAATTTTAGATTCAATACTTCTCATGTAATGTTCTAAACCATAAGACTAAAATCTACTCTACTCATCTACAGAAAGAAATTCACAATTTAGAAGCTATATCAAAAGCATGCATCAATATTTAACACACATACACGAGGATATATCTAGTGGAAATCAACTGCTCAAAACCCCTTCCTATCTGTATTGTATTATTCAGAAAATAGAGAAGAAATATAATGCTTGCTCAAGCCTGAGAAACCTCTGCACAAGTATAATTTATCTCACTACCTCACAGACTGACTCTAGCAAACACTTAGCTAATTTTCCTGCCCGCCAAGCTCCTATTTCCTTGTGTTGTTTCCTTGGTAATTATTAGCACCTATTATTTAGGGAAGTTCTTCATCCATAATTGCACAATTCCTATAGGCCCTTCTCTGACTACATGCACCACCTGTACAAATTGGATATATATACAATTGATAGTACGATTCCCTTGAACTCCAATCTCAACTTGGTAACTCTAAATTCATGCATGCATGAGTAAATTATCAGTTGATTGATCAGTTGGAAATTTTTTATCTTATTTGACTTCCCAAAAACTTATGGATGACAATGTTTTGTTTGTCTCGTTGAAACCCTTCCAAAAATATGAATTTGACCTTGATCCAACTTACAAATCACAAGATGCAACCATTCAAATATAGGTCAATTACAACCTTTTCATATCATCAATGATTTCCATGTGGAAATCACATATTAATATGCACGATGCCTGGTGCGCCCACTCTACCATCGTGGACAAGTCCATGTGAATAGGCACATTCCTCTGAATATTCAGAGGTTAGGATATTCCACAACTCTGAAAAACATTAAACTTAACAAAATGGGTATGGCCCTTGACCCAGAGGTCGGCCCAACCTTCCATCTGACTATGCCATTGCTCCCAACTGCTTTACCCAAAAAATTACATGAAAGGCCCGACCTAACCCAACCCCTGAATACCTAGCTCTACTCAACTTACTCCAGGCCTGACTTGTCTCCAAGCTCTAAGCTATCCCACACTAATGACTGTCCCTACCCCCAACTTGGTGATTCCCACTAGTCTCTCCAACCTATTTTTTATTCTTTTACACTTGGAAAAATATGTATACTTGCTAGATTGGAGATTTCTGTGGTGTAGTTTTTCAGATGTAGGAATCGGAATATCCACAGTAGTCATTTTTTCAAACACTTAGCTAATTTTCTTGCCCGCCAAGCTCCTATTTCCTTGTGTTGTTTCCTTGGTAATTATTAGCACCTATTATTTAGGGAAATTCTTCATCCATAATTACACAATTCCTATAGGCCCTTCTCTGACTACATTCACCACCTGTACAAATTGGATATATATAAAATTGATAGTACGATTCCCTTGAACTCCAATCTCAACTTGGTAACTCTAAATTCATGGATGCATGAGTAAATTATCAGTTGATTGATCAGTTGGAAATTTTTTATCTTATTTGACTTCCCAAAAACTTAAAATGGATGACAATGTTTTGTTTGTCTCATTGAAACCCTTCCAACAATATGAATTTGACCTTGATCCAACTTACAAATCACAAGATGCAACCATTCAAATATAGGTCAATTACAACCTTTTCATATCATCAATGATTTCCATGTGGAAATCACATATTAATATGCACGATGCCTGATGCGCCCACTCTACCATCGTGGACAAGTCCATGTGAATAGGCACATTCCTCTGAATATTCGGAGGTCGGGATATTCCACAACTCTGAAAAACATTAAACTTAACAAAATGGGTCTGGCCCTTGACCCAGAGGTCGGCCCAACCTTCCATCTGACTATGCCATTACTCCCAACAGCTTTACCCAAACAATTACATGAAAGGCCTGACCTAACCCAACCCCTGAATACCTAGCTCTACTCGACTTACTCCAGGCCTGACTTGTCTCCAAGCTCTAAGCTATCCCACACTAATGATTGTCCCTACCCCCAACTTGGTGATTCCCACTAGTCTCTCCAACCTATTTTGTATTCTTTTACACTTGGAAAAATATGTATACTTGCTATATTGAAGATTTCTATGGTGTAGTTTTTCAGATGTAGGAATCGGAATATCCACAGTAGTCATTTTTTTCTTTACACTTGGAAAAATATGTATACTTGCTAGATTGGAGATTTCTGTGGTGTAGTTTTTCAGATGTAGGAATCGGAATATTTATACTTCTTTGTCAAAATTCCTAGACCCGATTTCACTTCCCACCTCCGTGAAAGAAGGTCATAAAACCATCACATTGAGCTCTCCACATCAACAAAACTTTTTGAAAGGTACACAATAGTTTTAATAATGAAACTTGGAAAATAACATGCATAGGAGGATAGACTAAGTGAATATGCACTTGAGTTCATTTCCCCATAATCACACGAAAATTGTGTGGCTGCCTTACACAGTAGAAAATGTGTTCTTATAATTAATTTGCTCATATACATAGAGAAATAAAAATCAAACAATGAGAAACTCACATTCATCATTTTCATGAATGAAACACAACATTTTATGCTCACACAATGCTTATAGGATTTTTAACCATGCTTTAGACACGCATATAGAAATTTAATATCCATTAACACACAGGAAATCAAATTCCTTAATATCAGCCAGATAATTTATCCATTACTATACACATGTATATATCATTTAACATAAATATACCAAGTAAATACTTATCTTATGTATCAAGTTGTAATTTCAACTGTGATTGGGATTGCAACTCTCCACAACCTTAGACTCAATGCAACCAAGTATTTCTTGCAGTAGTCACCCCTGAGCCAGATTCCAAAACTTGAGTATGAGAGCTTAAGATATCAACCAAATCTGCCAACTAAAATAGGGACTCTAGAGCACCATCCACCTCTACCCACTAGCTATGTCAAGCAATCAATGTCTCTCAGGGAATCCAGCGGTCCTCCACCTCCACTGGCCTTTAGGTCAACTAAGGAATCCGTAAGTTATGCTTCCACCCCCTAATTAGTAATAGAATCCAAAGGTTGTGCCTCCACCCTCTAAGCATAAAGGGAATCTATAGATCTTTGTAACAAAGAAGCCAAAAAAAACAGAGGGAAGCTAAAGAATTCTCCTACCAGGGATCCAAGGAGCACACCTCCACCCTCTAATCAAAAAGGGAATCTATAGATCTTTGTAACAAAGAAGCCAAAAAAAAGCAGAGGGAAGCTAAAGAATTCTCCTACCAGGAATCCAAGGAGAAGGCCTCCACCCAAGTTGTCAAGTGGATCCAAAGAAAAACCATCTCCACCCTTCAAACTTACAAGGAGTTCAGAGACTATTGTCCTTACCTGAGAGTTATCCTTCTACCTCCCAACGCTCAATTGAATAGTCACTTGTCTTTCCTTCACTTTATTGATATCATAGAGCTATATTTTCTCATTCTTTCTCAATTTCTTTCTCTTTTGTTCTCACTAGTTGCTTATGCATCAAAATTCCATTCTTCTCTCAATGCATGAATGAATGTATGTTCTTCTGATTGACCAACAATCCCCTCCTTTTCTAGGTTTCCAAATAGCCCCTTCCTTTAATGATAGCACAACCCATTCCCATCTTGAATACATTTTCCTTTCGTGCTTTTTGTTAGAGGTTAAGGACACCTAGGCATGTCCTTTTCTTGTTGGTTAACTTATTGCATAGTTAGGCCATTAAGACCATTTCAAACAACCAGGGTTGACATTTAAAACAAAATTTCCCTCAAGCAATATCCTTCCTCAAGCAATGGAATTTGTGTCCCTCTCTCAACCATTTAAATAATTATAATTATTTAGTATAAGAGAAATATTAACCAGGGGAAGTCACAGTCCCTTCTCCCTTGAGGGGGAAGATCGTCCTCAGTGTTCAATAACCATATACACTACAAGGAAAAGACCCTCTAGCGGAGGTTATAAAGGAGGTTTTTAGTGTTATAAAATTGGCCAAAATTGTCAAAAAAACATTTGCTACAACATCCGTTTATGGTTACGGAGGTTTCGATAGAGCTTTTAATGGAAATTCAACACAACTAAAAAAATTTTGGTTGCCGGAAGTTATTACAAATGATTTTTTCATCGGTGTGCTACTCTGACTTTAATGCACCGGTGCATACATGTAGATGGTTCCCTAGGATGGTCTCAGTCCAACGCACTGGGACGTTTAGGTGTAAAACCGCACCGGGTGTAGTGTTGGTCATACAATGCACGGGGCCGTTCTAATTATTCTTGGGATTTGTGTGGTGCCCATAGGTCGTATCAACGCACCGATGTGTATAATTATATAAATGCACTAATGCGTCGTATCACAGAAAGGCACCGAGATTTATAATTGGTATCGGTATTCATGTGGTGCCCATAGATTGTAAAAATGCATCGGTGCTTATAGATACGTAAACGCCTCGGTGCGCAGTATCACACAAATGCACCGATATTTATAACCAGTATCAGTATTTGTGTGGTGCCCATAGATTGTACAATGGCACCGGTGCATATTGACACATAAATGCACCGGTGTACAGTTACTGACACGCACCGGTTTTCATGTTATATTTTTTAGAAACATCGACCTGTGACAGTCGAATTATTGTGATTGTTTTAAATTCATTATTCATCAAAAGTCGACACATATTATAACAATATTAATATTAATTACATTTTTATTAATGCATTTGAATGTGATGTTTTGATTAATTTGTTATATCATATCATAATTATTGTGGTTTTTTAAAATTCATTATTCATCAAAGTCAACACAGATATATCTTATAACAATATTCATATGAATTAAATTTTTATTAGTGCATTTGAGAACGAAATAATGACAATGGAGAACGCAATAGCAACAATGGAGAATGCAATAGAATAAATTAAAACATATTTTATGATTATATATATATATATATATATATATATATATATATATATATATATATATATAAGACAACCTTTATCATACAAAATGGGACAGTTATTGGTATCCCTTTTCCTTTCAATTGGGACACTATGTCCATTACATTAAACAAAATGTCTGATTTCATAGACATATATATTTCAAAAAATAAAATGCCTTGCTTTGATATCCAAACGTAGTGATCATCATTCTTCGCTTGAACTATTGTCACTGCTAGAGCTACTTCCATGACTTGGGTTATTTTCAGGAATGTTTTGTTCGCAGCATTGATTGTTTCCTTCTTCTTCACCTTCCATCTACAAACATAAAAATAAATTGAAATGAGTGTATATACATTGGTGAAAATAATGAAAATTGCAATATTAAATAATATACATCAATGTAAATCGAAAATAAAAATGACGTACCATAGCAACAATTGACTCATAAACTATACACATTCTTTCAAAACCATGTACCATGCCATCTTTCAAAATTTCATATGTTGACGCAGTTCCATACTTTGTTTCATGCAAGTTTTATACCCCATAACAAATCATATATTTAATATAAAATATGTTTTTGTTCTATTAATAAGTAAAACAAGATCGATAGATGCTTACAAATTCCACAATTAATTTCTAATATGCCAACATATACTCACAACCCATATTTAACCCAATTTCAATCAATTCATTTGATGGTTCTTCTTTGTATGTTAGCACCTGTTTGAAGACATTCAATGATGATTTTTGTAAAAAAACTTTTAAAATAAAAAAATGAAATCTAGTTAAGTTGTTATAAGGAAGTAACAATTACTCACAAACTTAGAAATCAACCATTTTCTTCCTTGTCGTCCTGTTTAATGTGCTGAATGGGTTCCATTTTCTTTTATTTCCTGCAAGAAAATTCTTGAAAATTAATATTTAACGCTAATTGTTCATTTATTGTACCTACTTGTTACACAGCAATTTGTCACTGTCCCTGCAATTCCCCATCCCGCACAATTGGAGGGCTCATTCCATGACCTGTGAGCAATAACATAACTTGAAAACACTTTCATGGCATTCCCCTAAACATGTAATTTCATTGCCCTGAAGACAACTCCTTGTGAAAAACCCTAAAAACACCCCTTTTTGCATTGGCGCGGGAAGCCAGTTCAGTACCCGCGCCAATGGGGGAAATCCTTCAAAGAGGGCGCGCCAATTGGCGCTCTGTCCTAGGGTCGCACTCGCGTCAGCCATTTTAAGGAGTGTTTTTTAAAAATAAATGGTGGAAATTTCGTCCTAACCAATCCATAAACTGGTATCTAATTTGAGTTGGGAAGTTTGGCTTCGGATCTCCATGTAGAGGAAGTGGTTCGCCACCTCTCATGGAAGCTTCCTTGAGGATAGGGCCAATCCCATGATTATAGGGATCCCAACTCCCCTTCCTCCATCTATAAAAGCTTGCTCATCTCCTTTGCAAGCGAGTCTCCAAGTTCCCAAGAGCCATCAGAGCCTTATGTTGCAAGAGCCTTGATTCATTTCCTTAAGGCCAAATCCAAGCAAGGAGATTATTATTGAGACATCCAAAGAGAGAGGTTTGTCCCATGCCCGATAGGATTTTTCGAGACGTGTTCCACTGGCGACCCTCCGAAGGAGAATTCAGCGTCAGAGCTATGGTTGTATTCTTCTTTGATTGATTAATGATAAGCAACTATTGGTTATGGTTCCACTCTTGTTGATGATTATGATGATGAGTTATGCCTTCTCTTACTGACATATAGTTGCATATATTGGATTTTACACTTGCGTTTGTTTTTTTTCTTGCATGTGCAGGTGTCCGATCACGGATATCGTGAGGATTGTGATCTGTAGGAGCTAAGGAACGGGAACGCTACTTTCTCTACAAGTGACAGCATTGGATTCCAGGTAAGCCTTCATCGCTAGTTGGTTTATTTGCAATTAGGAACCTGTACTATAGCGTGTGATGATTGTTGCTAGACCCGGTCTGGGCTAGTAGGGATCGCCTCTGTCCGCAGAGGGGATTTACCTCCACAACAAATTGGTGACTTCGTTGGGGAGCGTCTAGCTTGTTGTTGTTCTGCTTTGTAATCTATAGACGGAGCCTAAAGTTAGCCAGATAGCCTTCGAAACACTATTGCTCTGCATTAGCGAAGTAGATCAAAGCTGCTTCAGTCAATCTCCGGTTTAGTTTATGAACTGAACACTTGGAGTATTATCTTGTCTTTTCAGTTGTTTCTCGATTCTGCTTGCTTGATTGGCTCTTTTGGCTGGCTCTTTTTGTGATTTTGGCTTTTGGTTAGCTTGATCATCACTGGTCTGCTTGTTGGAGTGTTTTTTTATTTTTTCCATAGCAAACTCGACTGGCGCACTTTACAGCTTGACAGTCGCGCCCATTGGTGCAGGTTGCTAGTGTATTACCCGCGCTAATTCGTTTCTAGCGCTAGTTTCAGCCTCACAGTCACGCCAATCCTGTGAGGTACTAGGGTTTGCCCTGTTTTGACCTTCCTGAGCTTGATCAGTGTCTTTGGTTTTGTTTTTCAACTACTTGAGTGTTCTGGAGCCTTGTTTGACTGGCTGTGACCTTCGTCCTTTAGTTGTTTTCCCGTTTCCATCGATTTCACATTCTAGCCCTAGGGCATCTAGGTGCTCTTGTGCGTCGAGCCTCCCTTGGGAGTTTTTGGTTTCTATTTGTTCAATCGACCTTGTGATTGCTTCTTTACATTTGTTTGGTGGTTGTTTATCATTTTATTGCGTTATTTGAGTGTTTGTTCTCTCCTTCATTCAAATTTTTCTTTATCTCGTTTTGGGCCTAGGTTACATGGTCCATTTGAGTCTTTGGGATTCTCTTGGTTTTGAGGGACTGTTTTGTCAATTTGGAGATCTGATTGTGTGTTTGCGTTGAGTGAAATTTGTGTGTTTTTCTCTTTCCTCATCACTTCTCAAATTTCTCTTTTAATTATTTTTCATTTTGTTTAGTGCACTTTGCTATTAAACATTGAAAATATAAAAAATCTCTTTTGATTTTGATTAGTTAGTGCAAATTAAAATATTTTCGGTGTTATTAGTGATTAGTGACTTTGAGAGAAAAAATTTTGGTTTACATTAGCTGCATTAGAGATTTTTTTGGTTGTTTTCTGATCATTTTGTTTGTGTGAAAAGCTCTCAACTCTCTCATAATTAGCTTTCATCGAATGAAATGATATACTATGGCATATAGTGTGCATTTAGGAGATTTTGAGACATCACACTCGCTAGGGCCTGAAAACTGAAACGTAATTGAAGATAAATATTAAAATTTATTCAATTTACACTAAGGCAGCATTGAAACATTAACGCAACATTTAGAGGTCTAGGCTAGAGACGTGTTCCGGTGTCTTTAAACCTAGTAGCTATCGTTCACCTCTTGGCTTTAGACAGCACTAGTACGGACTTGTGCTCCCTGTACCGTCGCATATATAAAGGGAGACCCCACTAGGTTTCTATCCTTTATCCATAGGAAGTCGAGTCTGCCGCCCTATACCCATGATACACCGGACATAGCATTCAGGGAGATTTCCTGCACGTACGTTAAGTCCTTGGTTGATTTGTCTTTCATTGTGAAACCAAGGTGTATATTGCAATTCACGGTTATTTGGTACACCCTTTACCTAGTATTCCTGAGTAGTCATTTGATCTTTTCTGACTCTTTAAATTTGAAAGGATCACCAAGCGCTTGTCCTTTCATGCTTGCTTCAAAACTGAAAGAGATAGAGTCACCTTTCATCCATTTCTCAACTCTTAAAACATGAAACGGTGAAGTTTCTAAGTTTCAATGTGGTAAAATAAATCACCCGCGATCACACGCCCTGTTAGATTTTGCTTATTGGCCGTTTGATTGTGTGTCTTGACTCTTTTTCAGCCCGTGTGTGTTGTGCTTGATCTTTTGTTATTGTTGTCACAGTGGCGGAACCTTATATTTCGTCTACTGATAGTCCATATACGGACGATTCATCAGAGGCTTCTCAGTCCTCTGCTGAACCCCAGTAGCCCATCGTTTCCAAGTTTCTCGACGGGGGACCGGTTCTGTCTGAGCAGCCCTTTGGAGGACCAGTTGAGTTCAATTGGCCCTTTTTCGACCCTTGGTTTGGATTGGGAGTAGGGGAATATTTCCCTCCTCTTACATCGGGTTTGCCTTTTATAGCTGTTGTTATTCCTCCTAGTCCTCGCCGTCTATTACGAGATCTAGCGACAGGTTCAAATATGAGTGATTCTCCTAGTGAGGAAATCCCCACGTCTGGTGAAGATTACCAGTTATTCCCTTGACAGTTATTTCCAGAAGGAAACCCTGAACCATCTGTTATGTCATCACCTAGTCCCTCATTACCAGCTGGGTACAAATCTTTGGGTCAGATTATTGTCGTCGTTGCCTCTATGGGGGTATCAGCTCCTTCTACGAGGCCGGTCGTTCCTTCTTTGGGGATGTCTCCTAAGACACCCATTACGTCATCCCCTCAGGTCACTTATGTACCCTCCATGCCCACTGTTTGTGTGGCCACATCTGCACCCGCTGTTACCACCTAGTCCGTAAGGACCACATCGCTTCCCGAAGACATCTATATAGCATCTGCTATGCCGGAGAACATCTCTCCGGAGGAGTATCAATTTTCCTTGCAACAATCGAACCCCGAGGTCGGACAGTCCTCTCAAGATCCCAACCGCTCGTATTTTTCGCATTATGCACAGGATGGTACACCCGTGTACGTTTTTCCATATCAGTACGATGAGCATGGGAACCCTTTACATTTACCTGCTCCTGAGACTCAACTTCATGCTCAGGGTTTACCGTATAACCAGACTAGACAGCCCTACAACCCGCAAGGACAACCTTTTCAAGGCCAACCTTCGAGCCAGCCTGGCTATCCTTATGACTCGCAGGGACAGCCCATACAGGGCTACCCTCTGGGTCAGCAAGGGCCATTGTACGGTCCGCAAGGACAGTATTACAACCCTTCCGGTCAACTCGTGCAGCCTCTCCCTTGAGTCCCACCTGGGCAACCTCATGGACTCACAGGACAACCAAGGTACCAATCGGGACCGGTATATGGTCCTGGGGGGCAAGTCCAACCTTCTCAACCTTTAAAACCGCAGTATCCTCTTGGTCCCAACGTTTCACATCAGCCAAGACCATCTTATGGTCCTGTTGTGGGTCAAACCGGTTATCAGCAACCACCTGGCTCCATTTCGCTACGAGGCCAACCGGCCCATCTGGCACAACCTGGTATCCCGCCACCAGCCCAACCGGCCAATCCAGCACAACCTGGTGTCCCTCCACCAGGCCAACCGGCCCATCCGGCACAACTTGGTGCTCCTCAACAGCCAGGACAACCTGCACAACCGACACAACCTGTTTATCCGGGTCAACCTGTTCAACCAGGGCAGCCCGCTCAGCCAGGTTAGCCTGTTCAGCCAGGCCAGCCTGCTCATCCTGTCAACCCTGCCCAACAGCCTATTTATTCAATGACGCAGCCAAATCAACCACTGCACCCTAATTATCAGGCTCAGCAGGGTCCCACCTATCAGCAGCCCACTCGACCTCAAGGCGGTTACTATTCTCATGGTCAGTACCGACCGAATTATAGCCAGCCCCAAGGTTCTAACTATTACTCTCAACAACCCGGCTACACCTATGCTCAGCAGCCAAATCCACATGTTTCTCACACGGTGCCGACTTACAATCAGGGTCCATACTCTGGTTATCAAGCCCTGTACACTGGTTACCAGCAACTAAATCAGGTTGGTTACCAACAACCGAATCAGGCTGGTTATACGACCTATACCCCCTACAGTCAGAATCCTGCTGGACAGAACCCCTGGGGGCAAGGATATTCTCAACCAGCGTGGAGTAGAGGTACTGGTCCTTATCCAGGGCCAGGCATGTCGTCCAATCTGCCATTGTCGTTCCTGGCTACCTTGGAATTACCAGATGTTTCAAAATTAACTAATGATCCAATTCTGCACAATCCTTATTGGCCTCCAGTTCCTACCAAGGTACCTAGTGATTGCCCCAAGTTTGAGGCTAAAGCTGGGGAGGACCCCCAAGCTCACGTGATGACTTACCATCTTTGGTGTTCGTCCAACTCTTGGGTGGATGATTCAATTTTTCTACGCCTCTTCCAGCGCACTTTGACTGGTGGTGCCGCTAAGTGGTATATTGAATTATCCCGTGGCATCTTTCAAGATTTCAATACGTTAGCCATGGCTTTTCTAACTCACTTTCAGTTACCGATTCGCTATGAAGCCAGGACGCACCTCCTGACTTCTCTGAAGCAGGACAAAGCCACCCACATTTCTAATCACATTCATGAGTGGCGAAGTCATCATAGACTGATTAAGTTCCATATACCTGATCAGATACTAACTCATTGGTTCACCACCTCCTTCGTTAACAAAATTGCCCAAGATATTGCTATGGGAGCGTGTGTGACTGAAGAACAAGCCATAGCGCGTGCCCAATATCTAGATCTAGTATACTCTCAGTCTGGCACGCTTTATGATATTTTTCATGATGCTCCACGGTCTGGAACCTCTAAAGCTCCACCTACCCCGGCGGTGGATGGTGTTATTGGTTCCGTGTCTCAGAATTCGAAGAAATCTTTGAATGGGAAGCAGAAGTCCAACTCATCCAATAATTCTTCTCCTCCCGCCCCTCCTGATTCTGGAAAAACTATGGAGGTTAACGCCGTTCAGACTAATCCTACGGAAAAAGCCTCCAAGGGAAAGAAGAAGGGCAAAGGTAAATCCAAATCCGACGCTCCAAAGCCAGAATATTCCAAACCTCGTACCGAGGACGGTTCCCAATGCAAACCGAAGTACCCCTGCCTCATCTGTGAAGGAGATCATTACACCAAGGATTTTCCAAGACGATCTGAGGTTAGTCAACTTCTAAAAGGCTCCAAAGGGACTCCGGCAGTTCTTAAAGAACCGTTCCCGTCTCAGCAGACCCAAATGGTTGAACAGCCTTCACCATCTGCACCATTTGGGTCCTAAGTCTTTATGATGAATGGTGTTGCACCTATCTCTATTTCTACGCGTTCGAAGGATTACAACGAATCGCGTCAGGCAGCTGGGAAGGAAGTTGTGGATGATCCACCTCCCCCACCTGTCTCCAGTCCGCTGGAGATTGAGAAGCCTACTGCTGAACCTGTTGTGAGGCCACCTTCTAAAGGTGTTCTAAGAAGATATTCCTACAATCCAAATGCCCGTGCTGCTCAGCACTACAGTATTGTTGAGGATTTGGCACAGGCGCCTTCTGCCATGTTTTCATTGGAAGTTCTTCAAAGTTTCCCGTCACAATGGAAAGCTTTGTTGTCTGCAATCAGTGGGATCGATCCCACTGATTCTAATCTTCTCACCTTCGACTTAGAGAACTTTACCCCCCGACCTCCACATCAGATCTCTCTCGTTATTCAATTCGGGATCAACGGTCTTAACATCCATAGGGTCGTTGTAGATGAAGGTGCTTCTACTTGTGTCATGTCATCTGCTTGCTGGAAGGCCATTGGCTCTCCGGCCCTTTCATCATCTCCTAATTCCCTAGAGGCATTCTATGGTCGGGAATCCAAACCCCTGGGTGTTCTCGAGAGTTTAGCAATTACTTTACAGGGGAAGACAGTCAAAATAGAAGTAGAAGTAGTTGACTCCAAGCTTAACTACAATATACTTCTCGGCCGCAGTTGGACTCATGCCATGTTATGCGTGCCGTCCACCCTCCTTCGACTTCTTAAGTTCCCTCACGAGGGCAAAATAGTTACAGTGGATCAGTTGTCTTTCTTCACCTCCACCTCTGAGAACAATGTTCCTTACGTGGATCAGATTCCAAATCCCCCTGACAGTGTAGGACCCGGTCTCTTCAAGGACCCCATCCTCATGGGTATTTTTCCTGCACCACCACTGCACACCGCTCAAGTTAATATGATCTCTAGGTCTAACAACCCATGGCTCATCCCTTTGCCTGAGTAGGTGACTGAATTTGGAGAATCGATGCCCTTAACTCCGATAGATATTAACTACTGTGAAATCGTCACTGCATCTGATCCTCCCCCTCCTGAGCATGCTCCTTCGAGCATGGCTTTAGACATCTATTCTCAATCCCCCTGGCTCGGCGAGGCCGACTCGCCTGATCCTCTTAAAGAGATTTTCCCTTCTGATGAAGCCATTGTTGAAACAATGTCTCTTGAGGAGCTACCTTGGAGTGATGGACATCATCGTTCCTCATTTATGCCTAGATTGGGGGAAATTTCATATTGTTTAGAGTGTTTTGCATCTCAGGTTCCCACTCCACCTCTCCAAACGCCCATATTGACACATGAGGTGCTCTCAGAGGGAAACCTGAGCAACATTACTCAAACCATTCCAATCGACATCTCTGTTAAACCAAGGATAGTTGAGAACATACACGTGGGAGTAACTTGTTCTCCTGATGAGATACGATTTTATACTAATATTTTTCGAGAATTCAGAGACGTGTTCACCTGATCCTATGAGGAAATTCCCGGGATTGATCCCAGCATAGTAGTGCACGAGATTCCTACCTATCCTGGTGCGAAACCCGTGCGCCAACGCCTACGCCCGGTGCACCCTCGCAAAGCCACTGCCATTAAAGCAGAAGTTGAAAAACTTCTGAACGTGGGCTTCATTTACCCAATTCCCCTCACAGAATGGGTCTCCAACATTGTCCCTGTAGATAAGAAACAGGGTACTATAAGAGTTTGTGTTGATTACCGAGATATTAATCGGGCTTGTCCAAATGACAACTACCCCACTCCTTTCATAGATCAAATTATTAATGAATGTGCTGGGAGTGAGATTTATTCCCTGATGGACGGCTTTTCTGGGTATAATCAGATAAATATTCTACTCGCTGATCGACACAAGACTGCATTCATCTGTCCGTGGGGTACTTTTGCCTATAAAAAACTCCCGTTCGGCTTGAAGAACGTTGGAGCCACTTTCTAGCGTGCTATGTCTTACGCATTCCACGACATACGCCATATCATTCAGCGTTATCTGGATGATTTTATAGCTCACTCAGCTTGGCGAGAGGACCACCCAGAACACCTCCGCCAGATTTTCCTTCGCTGTCGACGCTATAATATCTGGCTCAATCCTCATAAATGCATCTTTTGCGCGGATTCTGGCCGTCTTTTGGGGTTCATATTCTCCAAGGATGGGATTCACCTCGATCTCCTAAAGGTCGAGGCCATAGTCAATCTCCCATCACCCTCTTCGTTATATCAATTGCAGAGTCTGCAGGGAAAAGCTAACTTCCTACAACGCTTTATACCGAACTACGCGGAAGTGGCCAAAGGATTCACATGTCTTTTAAAGCAGAACGTTCCCTTTCATTGGGATGACATTTCTCAACAATCCTTTGAGAAGATTAAGACATTACTTGTTAATGCTCTGTTGCTTAGATCTCCAAACTATCACCATGATTTCACTCTATACTTGGCCGCCGCCTTTAGCACCATAGCTATGGTTCTGGTGCAGGATGACGATAATGGAATGAACACGTTGTTTACTATCTATCACGGAATCTTCTCGACACGGAAATGCGTTACGCTCACATCGAGAAGCTAGCTTTAGCAGTTGTACAAGCTGTGCAACGTTTCCGCCACTACTTCCTCCTGCGTACCGTAACCATGGTTTCGGATTGCAACCCCATGACATATATTCTTTCTCGACAATTACTAGGGAGAAAATACTCGAAATGGATCGTTATCCTTCAGGAGTTCGACCTAGAGTTTACTACTGCTAAGTCGACCAAATCACTGGTTTTCGCGGATCTTATTTGCTCCCTCCAGACAGACTCCCCCCCATCTCATTCTGAAGAACATATTCCAGATGAAACCATCTTCCTTATCAGCACCCGTGACCCATGGTATGGCGATATTATTGTGTATCTTCAGACGTCAACCTTCCGCTCTGAGTTGACCAAAGATGCCCGACGTCGGATTCAGCATCAATCTCAACCCTACCGCATTGTAGGAGATACATTATACCGGGTTGGAGTAGATTCATTGCTACGTCGGTGTTTGACTTTGGAAGAGGCCAAACGAGTCTTAAATGACTGTCACAGTGGCGCCTGTGGTAGTCACATGTCTGGATATGCCACCGCCTAGAAGATTATGCGTGCGGGTTACTTCTGGTCGTCAATCTTTAAAGATTGTATTGTTGCAGTCCGCAAATGTCACGCGTGCCAGGTTTTTCAACGCAAGATGTGCGCGCCACCCCTCCCTCTGCATCCTGTCATTACCGTTGGCCCTTTCACAAAATGGGGCGTAGATTTCATGACGTGTAACCCTCATTCGGCCGGGGGGCATGCATATATAATTGTCGCTGTCGACTACTTTACTAAGTGGGCCAAAGCGATGCCTACACTAGCCGCCAATGGTAAGACAGCTGCCCAATTTATCTTCAACCACATCATTGCACGTTTCGGGGTCCCTCAGGCCATTGTAACCGATCATGGCACTCACTTTCGAGATTATATGATGGTCGAGCTGACATCAAGATTGGGCTTATGACACGATAGCTCAACGCCATATTACCCCCAGGCAAATGGCCAGGTTGAGGCTGTGAACAAATTTTTGGTCACAATGCTTCAACGAACAGTTGGAATTCATAATTCCAATTGGCACCTCCAATTGTTCTCATCTCTATGGGCATACCGGACGTCAGCAAAGAGTGCAACCAGATTCACACCATTCCAATTGGTGTATGGTCTAGAAGCAACTCTTCCGGTTGAGTGTGAAATTCCTTCCTTAAAGCTAGCTGTGGAACTTTTGCTCGACACTTCTCCTGAAGAAGAGTTTCTCTTGTATTTGGAACGGTTGGATGAAACCCACCGCTTGGTTGCTTTAGTCATTGAAGCATAGAAGAAGCAGGTCAAAGCACACTTTGATCAATCAGTCTCTCCACATTTTTTTGTCGAAGGGGACCTTGTCCTCCTATACGACCAAGCACACGACAAACTCGGGGCAGGAAAGCTCCAACCCATGTGGCATGGGCCCTACATAGTAAAACAAGTATTGAAAAATGGGGCTTATGAGCTCATTGATTATGAAGGAGTTCCGCTGGCACAACCTAGAAATGGGTTGTACCTTAAGAAATAATACGCTTGAAGTTATTTTTGGTGTGGTGTGTGTAAATAGGTGTGTATATCCATTTGTGTGCATGTGTGGTGTGGTGTGTGATGTAAGCGTCTTTCTGTTGATCGGGTCTTCCTGATTGTGCAGATGTCCGTTACTCCGTTTGTGGGTTTCACGGATGGTGACTGTTAGGTTCCCGTGATTTGGCTGATTGGCAAGCCAAATGACAGTGTAACATCAAACCAAGCTTTGGAGCCCGAGGACCTAGCCTTCCTGGACTCAGAGAGGGCTCTCTCTATATGTGTAAAGGATATCTATGTGTTTGTTTATCGTGTTCTGGTTTTAGGCTAGTTATGGAGTATGTTTTTTGGTTTTGGTTTTTTAAGTTGTGAGGGATGAAACTGATCAAAGATATGAAATAGGTAACAAGATGTTAGATTAACTGGGCTATGGGGTCAAAAGGCCAAGAAAGCTATTAGATGACGATGCAAGGCTGTTGAAGGGTCGATTTGATTTCAAGATAGAAAGGATCTTTGGGCAAAATGGAGTAAATGGACATCAAGTTTGTGAAAAACAAAGAGTTTCAAGCATCACTGGTTCAATAGATAACATAAACATGGTAAATAAAACTCTTAATCATAAAAAATGTAACTATAAACTAATCAACACATAGAAACAAACATTCAAGCCATGCATAGAAGTATAAGACCCTCTAACTTTGGGAAATGGCTATCATAATTTGGGGAAAACACATAAGATGGACTAAAAACTCAAAACACTATGTCGGAACACCTAAACACAGTACTTCAAGTCATTGCGCACTTTGAACAACAAGATTTGCATAGTTTTAGGCAAAGGGCTAGATCGGGACTAGGCCTCCTTGGTTCAAACAAAATGATAATCTTAATCAGTCAAAGAGATAGCTTCATGTATGGAACTATGGACAATCATAGGTAAGTAGGGCACACCATACATCCTACTCAAAATGCATAGAACTATTAATGAAACTAGCAACAATATCCTCAAGTTATTAAAGAGCAGTTAAGAATTCTTTAATGCAACTAAGGAAGAAGAAAACATAAAAGCTATGAAAATTCAGGAATTTTGAGGTGCCTCCATGGACATATCTCAAATTTAATCTCTACTGATCTATAGCAAGCAAGAAACATGTATCATGAATGAAAACTAGAAGACAGCAACAAAGCAAGAGACACTATACCATTCTACCATGTCATGGAATCCATCAACAATCCTTCATCATCCATCCAAGAACATTCAAGAGGCAATCCAAAAGCATAACACAAGTATTTTCTCCAAAGCTCATATGACCAATATACTCAATTTCAGCCTTGTTTATAATGAGAGCTTGTGGAATAAATAGGCTCAAGTGAGGAAAACCTCATGGTTCAACTTCCATCCTCATTGGCCTAATCAAAATATCTAAACTTGTCCTTGAGGCTTTGCAAAGCCCAAGGCACAAAAATATCTCATAAAATATCTAAAAATTGCTAAAAAAGGAAATTTAATTGACTTTGCATCATTTTCCAAGTGCAAAAATAGCTAAACGCACATTTGGAAAAAACAGATTTTTGAGGTTCAAAAATTACAAAAATACTTCAAATTTATATCAGAAAAAGGTCCCCTGACTTGCTGGAAACATTTGGCAGCCTTCCTGATGTTGAAATGAGGCTCATGATAGCTCGTTGGAAAGCTATGAGTGTCTAATTTTTGGCGCAACTAAAATTTCTTCAATCCGATACCCAGAAGTCCTCCAAATCTGCACCTGTGTG
The DNA here is from genome assembly GCA_034641835.2 of Pinus albicaulis. NCBI lineage: Eukaryota > Viridiplantae > Streptophyta > Pinopsida > Pinales > Pinaceae > Pinus > Pinus albicaulis. The sequence continues at coordinate 1,028,986,547 of CM076584.1, forward strand.
TAAAAAGCCAGAAAATGACAGTTTGCTGATAGACTGGGCAGAGTGTGCAAAATGCGAGTCTTTTTCGTTGTTTTGAAGGGGAAAATGATCTCCAAATGCTTTGAAAATCGCTGAGGACCTACTCATGAGATTATGGCATCTGATGGTACCATTCTCCTCCCTTGAAGAATCCTCAAAATGAAATGGCAAATTTATGATTTTTTGACAAAAAACCCAAAAATGCCAAAAAACTAAAAATTGTCAAAATGGGCTCAAAATTGGGGTGCATGACCCTCAAGGGTCCTTGGCAACATGTTCCGAAGTTGAAGTCAAAATGTAAAGTGCTGATATGCCTTTCTTCTCTTTCCGTGCCGGGCGCTTTCCCTTTTCTTCCTTCAGTTTCTCTTGGGTGGCCTTTAGCTTGCGTCGGGCAAACTGATTCAACTTTTGATAGTGTTGTGTCATCTTCCTTTGCAGCTCCAGGTCTCTGTTTTCCTTTTCAAGCTTCATCTCCAAGTGTTTATTGGCTCTTTCTAGCCATGCCTCCTTATTTTCTTCAATTTCTTGCTCAAGTAGTGCAGTGAGCGGAAAGGATTGAAGATGGGCATGTTCTTCTTCCTTTTGCTTTTCCAGGGCTCTTTTAAGCCCTATGGTTCTAGGCCTCTTCCGCCTAGGCTGTTCTTCTTCTTCATCTTCATCAAACTCACCGATGAGCTCCTCTATCCTTATTTGTGCTTTAGCAGCCTCATGCTTGTATTTGATTGCTCGTGCTTCATGGACAGCCAAATGAACACTCATTTGTTTATTTTAGATCTCCAAGAAATGATTGAAGGTCTTTGCCCGATGAAGGTCATTCTCCAATGCTTCAAATTGACCCTCGCGATGATTTAGAAGTTTTTCAAGAATGCGGGCTTCATTATCGCTGTCATCACTTTGGATGGGAATGACAGCCAATGTACCTCCTTGTTCTTGACTTTCCCCTAACTTGCCTTTCCCTTTGCCTTTGAAAGCTAACCTGGCACTCTTCCTTCTTGGCATGCTAGTGGGAGACCCCTTTGGCGATTTTCTTTTGCTAGGGACAACTCTTGTCACTTTTGGAGTGGCAGCCTTAGGCCCTTTCTTTCTTGCTGTGCTGGGCTTTGTTCCTTTAGGAGAAGGAGACACAATTGCTTTACCCTTGCCAACTTCTTGAAACTGCAGCTCTCCTTGAGGCTGATGTGTGTCTTCTTTAAGTTGCTTCTGCCCCTCAATGTTATGATGCCGATCTGCCTCAAATTCTTTTTGACCTTGATCGTCAACATTATGCTGCTGCTGTGCTTGGCTTTCCTGTTCATTTTGTGGCTCAAGCTGCTGCTCAAATTCCTGCCCAAACTGTTGTTCATGACCTTCAATATCAAGTTGTTGTTCTTCCTCTTGTCCCTGCTGTTCATTTTCACTGAGATGTTGCTGTTCATCACTCTTTTCTTCTTGCTCTTGCTGTTGCCCTTCATCTTCAATTTGCTGCCCTTCACCTATCTCTTTTTGCTGTTCAAACTGTTGCCCCTGTTTACCAACATCAAGCTGCTAGTGTGTTTCAACTTCATGCTCACTTTGTGGCTCAAGCTGCTACCCTTGACCATCAAAATCATGCTGCTGGTCTTCATCAGTTTCTTCATGTTTATCCTCTTCCTCTTCTACCTATTCATGTCCTTCTTCTTCATGTTGTCCTGACTGTTCTGTGGTGATCTTGAGCCTTCTAGGAGTAGGCCTGCTGGACAAAGGTACAGGGCGATGAATAGGCTTGGTGGGAGATATATGGACAGGAGGAACAGTAGAGAAATCTGGGTGGCTGATAAAAACATCCCATGGAACCTCTTTCTTCTCTAGCTGGTGTAGGATGATAATTTTGATCAGAGAATGATGGAAAAGGGAAGCTATTTGTAGAGATGGAGTCTTCTTCTGGACTGTGGATGCCATCTTCTCGATGCTTTTGTATAAAAAGTAAGGGAGATTTAGCTGCCTAGTTCTAGTGAAATGCATCAATAGTCGGACATGGTAGGCATAAACTCGAGTAAATCTCCCTTCACAAGAAAAATACTTCATTATGACCTTCATTAGAGGAGCATAGCTGTCAAGAAGATAAGAGAAAGGAAAAATAGTAGTGCAAGTATCTCTATGCTCGGGCTTGATGAAAGTCTTGTAGTCATCCAAGTCTAGATGGGTCTGTTTGAACCATTTCTCGCCATGATATGGACTTTTGGTAGCTTTAGACACTGACCTCGGGGAAAACTTGAAATCAAGGTCTGCTACCTGGAAATACTTGCTTTGGAACCTCAGGGGACATAGGTGTGTCAAGGGCGAGAAAATTTTGACCTCCTGTACCTTCTGGCAGAAATCTAAACAACCTACCTCATGAAAGTTGAAGAGGATGGATGGATGCGCATTGACCTCCTCTGTAGAGATTGGCTCATATCTCTTATGTAAACCACTTCTACTATCTTTCCTGGGCAGCATTTTGGGCTAAATAAGCTCTTGAAACACCAAACAGTCTTACTGCCTTTAAACTGTCTTCTTTGAACCAAACCCTATCAATTCACTATTTAGATAGAGAAAAATTGTCTTTGAATGACTTCAACAAGTTTCCTCACAATACAAAACCCCTGCTCCTTTAAAAAGTGGCCTTCTGACCTTTAATATGTATCTCAGCCAGTAGACCTCTTAACAAGAGACAATACAGTGAAAAGGAGACAAACTGTTAGGTGAAAATGTTGTTTAGAGTGTCAAAATCGCCTTTCTCTGTGATGTTTGGAGCTCAAAAACCTATTTTGTACCTTTGACCAATGGTGAACTTTCCAATCATCACAAAATTTCCTTTACCTAGTATGCCAATCACTCAACAAACTCATATCTCATGTAATCAACCTTTAGTGTAAGCATACAGTCAATGCCACAGTTTATGTAACAAGGTGACAGAGTTTTGAAAAATGCTTCAAAAAGTCAACAAAGCCTGTAAGAGTTTTCTCTTTTCAAATAATCAAGGCCCCTTATCAATGTAACACATTTGTCTTTGTATAAAATTCCTTTGCCCTATATGAATATCCACTTGAAGAATAAAAGACAGTAATGTAGAATACACAGTGAAAGAACTGTCTCTTTCTGTGGTTTATAGGGGTGACCTGCCCTTTGATGCCTTGAAGATATAAGATATCTTGTCCTTTGATTAGTCAAGGTGAAAATACATAGCTCTTAGTTCAACACATCTCTTTCCCTGTAAGCACTTTTATCAGTATGCTCACCACTCCAGCACAGCTTTGAACAATGGATATTTTTACAGAAAAACACAGTTTACAGGTATGGCAACAAAGTTTCAAATAAGGCTGTAGGGTTTTATCCTCTCACACAAACAAAACTCCTTTTTAGTATGTAAAACTTGTCTCTTTAGGAAATTTATGTGTATCCTCTGAAACTAACTTGACAGTGAGCTTGGAGAACGAAAGGCATTTCAAAGTATAAACAGGGAAACTGTCTTTCTCGGTAGGTAGTAGGAGTAACTTTTCCCTTTGGTGTTTTGAGGAATAAACACACCCTGCTTCTTGATTTATTAAAGGTGAACCCACAACGTTTTAGTTTCAAGACCCCCTTCCTTGTTAATAATTTATCAGCGTAGACAACACTTCAGCACCGTCTTGAACAATAGATGTTTTCACAGCAACAAACACAGTTTACAGATATGGTGACAAGTTTCAACTTTTTTTTGGACTGTGGTATCGGACACTATAGCAAATCACAAGTCAAGCCGCTCCTTTGCATCGAGACTTTAACCCTTATATGCAGCTCATTAACACTCTTAACAACTATTTCAAAACTGATCTCTTTGGCCTCCAAGTATTTATCCAACAAACGTGAAAACGAGGGTCAGTTTGTGCAAAATACCTCAACATACGATGCAAAACCCTTTGAATAGCTTGGGCCGCCTTCAAAATTGATTTGGAGGTGTGTTTAAGTGTTTAACAAGTGCGCGGCACTTTCACTGATGAGAACGCCGCGCAGCGACCTTCGGGTGGCCTGTCGGGTCGTGGTCGGGTGCCCGTGACCCGCCGTTACAGGGGCGCCGCGCGCGGCTACAGGAGCGTCGCGCGCCCTTGTGGCATAGTTCAAAAACTTTGCGAAAGAGCCCCGCGCACTCCTACAGGAGTGCCACGCGGTCTGAAATGGTTTAAAACTCGTTTAAACTCCTGCAAATTGACCCGAAACCTGTTTGAATGCCTGGAGATTGCAGAGAGAAACTTAATTTCTTGCTTGGTGTTTTGAAAACGAAACCTTTTCCCTTCGACCTCATTCCTTTAATACATCGAACACCCAACGGTCAGTTTATTTTTTGAAATATAAAATGAACTTTTGGTTGTCTCTTGCAAAGGTTTTCACAGCTTTTTTCCCTTTTTCAACAATACCTTTGGTGCATCATGAAGCTTGGGCTTCGAAATAATGTAGGCAGCGGAGGTTTTTATGTTTTTAAACCATGTTAACATGAACCACTTTTATAACATCAATGACTTGAAAAAGGTGTTTTTCTGCTATCATTGTCCCTTTGGTGTTAATTTGGCACAGGAGCTCCAACTTTCGATAATACCTCAAAAACCTACAACCATGTTCTCATTTTTTAACACTTTTGGTGACATTTTAACACAGAAAATCCATTTAAGGTATGAGGAAAAGTACTTGACACTGCTTTGTCCTTTGAAATGATGAGGTTTATCCTTTAACTTGTTTTGACAACTTCGGTCTCCAAACGCTTCATCAACCCTTTCCAACTGTAGGTGTCCAAAATGGCTGCATTTATTTGGACTTTTTCATGGTTTATTGATCAAGAGGGGCACTGCTATTCACTATACTTTCTCTGCTCAGAAAATGTTACCATGATGTCTCTGTCCATTTGAATAATGAAACCTATGTTTGTTTCAAACTTTCCAACATACTGACAGTAGGTCAAAACATCTCTTTGCCTATTATGAACAATATTTTCAATGGTCATGTATCTTGATGACATAAACCTAGATTGTCTGTGTCAGTTGTTGTAGCATTTTTGAAAAGGCACATGTTCATGAATGGAGCTACTTTCAAGAAAGACATGCCTGATTAGCTTGGCATGCTGTCCTAGGGTTTTTAAAACTCAGATCATAACCAGTTTTTGTCTTTGTGTTGAGGAGGAAAGTATAAAAGATGTGGAATAACTGCTGGCATATTTCATAGCTACCAAGGATTTTATTAGCCATCTTCTTCCTAATGAAACTCTGAAAACACCAACCTGCTGCATCTGAAGAAAATACCTGTCTCTGTGGTGGATTGTAGATCGCAACACCTGTACCTGCACTGGTGCTTTGAATGATATCAAGATGTCTTACATCTAAGGCTGTGTACTACTTGCCTGCCTTTTCTTTATGTTCATCCAGAAACCATGAACTGTATTTCTCATTTCAACAGAAACAAAAGAACACACAGAGGTCCTTTTACTGAAGTATTTTCCTGCTCAACACTGATTTGAGCTGTTCATATCAACACCCCTGCAGAGATATTTGTTATGAGAGCTTTGATTAAAGGAGTCCTTTTTGATATGCCATGATGATGACTGAAACTTCAAATGATCCTCTTTCTTAGGACACAAGACCAAAAACTCTGTTTTCTTTTGTCTTGTACATTTCAGATCCTAGCCCTGTTTTGATCATCACTTTCACTCAGAATCCTAGAGTCACTGTTTTACTGTCTAGTAAAAAACAAACCTATGCTTATAGTAAGTTTTGCAATCCTTGAAGTCAATATTGGCCATCGCCCTCTACTTGTAGATGAAGGAGGCGCCTTAACCCTCTACTTGTAGATGAAGGAGGTTCTTGGCCATGACAAATTACTAGTCTGTTTGACAGTGGTGTCTTTCTTCTACTGTGATTTCATGCTGAATGGAAGCTGCAAGGTCTTGATGAGTAATTCCTTACCCCGCAGATGTATCTCAGGCTCATGTTGACATTGAGAAGGAGCTGTTCTTCTAAATGTGGATTCAAGAATTTTCTCCTGAGATGATTATATATTTCCTGTCTTTGTAAAATCCATAAAACACTGTAAAAAACCTAATAATCAGCTTGAGACTGTGGTCTATGCAGTCCTGAGACTTAGGGGTGTGTAAGTGGCGCGACTTAGGGCTGTGATAAATTTCATTTGCAGAGGGGGAGGTCTGTTATGATTGGTCTGTAGCAGATGGAGGTTTTTTGGCCTTTTGATGGTTGCCAAGGGTAAAATGCCTTAAAGTGCCACTTCCTAACTTAAGGGAGGCTTTTGAAACAGACTCGGATTGTCCTTTTAGAGCTGATGGGCAGACCAGTAGGGCTAAAGCTAGATAGGATAGTGATAATGAGGTTTAACCTTGACATGGGCAGACTGAAAAGTAGGAGGGCGAAAAAAAGTTTTATGAGGGTTTTCTAGATGACAAATTGACATATGGAAATCAGCTTCTAGAAAACTCAGCTATGGATCTAGTCATCACTAACAAGTGAAAAATACTGATGACTAACAGTGGCTCCATTTGGGGAGGGCAGCTCCTCGTCAGGAGGTGTCCAGAATTCAGATCTTTGGCTTATGAAGACCAGTGCCTTACCCATTGGCGCAAAATTTCACCCTTCTTTGATGCTATTTCTGAAAAGTGACAGCATGGTTAATCATCAATGATATTTCTACCTACCCCACTATCTTTCCTAACATTTTTTCTTCTCTTTGGCGCATTTGAACTAGCAGCCTTTTGACAATGTGTATTTTTCTTTTTGCAAAATGAACCTATCTATTTCTACTCTTATATCTGCCGAGAGTTCAGATTAAACTGATGAACTCCTTCATTACTCTACCTATGCTAGATCAACTATCAAGATTAAGCAGTTTGACAGGATTTTGTTCTCTAATATAAAACATGAAATTTAAAATGATCAAATCAAGATTAGACAGTCTGATTTGTCATGCATTTGCGGTATAAAAGACAAGCTGCACACAAATATTATTTTGCAACAAAATGAAAACTAGACAAGTGGGGCTAAGATGTACAATGTATTTTTCATCCCTCGCTTCTCTCTTTGGTTCTGTTTTAGGCATGCGGAACCAGAATCTCTCCCTAATCTATCCTCTGTGATAAGTCAATCTTACACAATGTTGACCATCTTTTTCACTCACTAAATTATCAGCAAATAAATTTAAACATGCTCAGCTATGATTAGGCTAGATAGCTGAACAAGACATTGGAGTACTAGTAGCGGCATTTAGACTTGCTCGCTTTCCGAAAGACTATTTTTTTTGGAATATGGGGCTTTTGTTCTATCTTCACTCGCCCTCTTTTCTATCTTTTACTGTTTTTGACTTTTCTTTTTTTTATATTTCAAACAATGGTATGTACAATGAATGAAAGTGCTTCAAACTCAGAAATCTTGGAAATGACGAAATTTAAGCATCTTATCCTCGTAAGGATCTCCTCTCACTCTTGGCCCATTCAACTCCTGAAAAGAGAAATTTGGAAAGTTTTCTCTCTCTAACATGATATAGGGATTCATGCAAGAATCTCTAAACAAACCGATATCTTCCCACTGTATCTCTTTGAATATCTGATTTCCACTCCTTTCCTTACTATACATCTTCCTCAAGTAATGCATGTACTCTTGGTCATTCTTGAAATAGATAATGACATCATCAAGGTATGCAAAAATGCAGAAATTTAAAACTGGGAACATGGCCTTCATGAACAGATTTCTGATATTGGGTGGTTTTGCAATTTTGATTCTGAAATTAGATCTACCTCCCGCAAACTGGAAAAAATCTTTAAGCTGTCTACTTTGCAAGGGAATCTTTTGAACATAACCTGAAACATCATCTTGCGAAAACACATGATTAAAAGCACTTTTAATTGGTACATCATGGTTTTGGGTAGAAAAAACAGAATTTTTGTTATAGGGATATGCAGTAATATTTCTAAAATCGAAACAGACACTATGACCAGCTGTTTTATTCTTGATTATTATAGTTTGGTTCAGATTGTTATGTTTTCTCTTGTCAAGGTTATTCTTTGAGGAAGAATAAGTATCACAACATTTTCCTTTGTTTTTCCTGTAGAAATTGGTATTCTGCATGAGATTTCTGATTTTAGCACTCCTGAGTTCTTCATGAAAAGACAGAATATGAGCCAATTTCAGTAGCTCAGGTATGGTGGGGCTGCATCTATCATTCTTGCTCATAAGAAGTTTATCAGGCATTTTTTTTAGATTTTGAACTGCTGAGGCTATAGTCAAAGTTTCATTTGCAGTGGATGATCCATATGATGGTAAATATTTGAGATATGGTAGAAACATTAAACTGCCTTGCTCCCGGGTTCCAAACAGGTTTATGATGTGTAATTCTTCTAAAGCTTTTACCTTGAAAAAATTTCCGCAGGTTACTGCTGGTGTTTGACTAGAGTTAGATTAATTTGCTTGATAGTACATAAGGGTTTGCGCTTCTTGCTCTAATCCTACCTTAGAAGGGACATACTTACATTCTTCATGACACAGCTGTTCATGATCATGGTAGTTTTGAGTGTCTAGTTCATCATAGAGCACTAGGGGAAGCTGATGTGGTGGATCTAAGTTTATTTCAGTTTCTTTTGAGTCTTCCTCCATGTTTTCATCAATATGCATAATGAAAGAGTTCAGGTCGGAACGCAAGGAATACATTGGAATGTTGTCTGGCCTATCTTGACTGCTAATCATGTATTTCATGTGTGATTCTCGGTAGAGTATTCTTGTCTGGTCGAACACAGGAATGGTGGCGTATGACATATCCAGTTGAATATTCCCTTGGAGTTTGGCTCCCCAAGATCTGGATAGAAGCATCCCGTACTTGGGAGGGATGTCTGCCACTACTATATCCATGATTAGATGTTTCATAGGTATTTGGGCCAGACTAAAACAAAGGTCTTTGATCAAACCCAGGCATTTGACTCTACTCGAATCAAATGAATAAAAGTCTTTGTATGGTCTTGTGATTTCCAGGCCTAGTCTTTCCATTACTACCTTCGACATAAGATTATGCGAGGCACCAGAGTCTAGCATGGCATTGTGGATGATTTGGTCGTGGATGTTTAGGCTAATGTAAAATGGAAGAGTAGTTCCTTCTTGGAATTTTCCCTCTATTTTTAGACCAAACAACACTTCAGGAGTGCCATCAGCCAGATTAATAGTGTTCGCATCATTTCCTAGATTTAGGACTTTTAACACTTGGGTTTTATAAGAGCTTTGGGCGATGAGTTCGGTAAGAGGCATGGTGATCTTGATCTTGGCGATTTCGCCTTCAAAGCTAAAAGGCAGCTGAAGTTTAGATATGTTTGTTTCAGCTTTTTCAGCCACGACCTTCTCTATGTTCTGAGTTTGTTGGCTTTGTTTCGGGATTTTGTTTGCCATAGTTGCTTCGGTAGCTTTCATGGAAGTACTCGGAGTAGCTGAGTCAAGGCTAGTTTGGGTAACTTTAGCTTTGTTTTGGTCACTCTTCTCGACTGTGATTTTGTTACTATTAACTGCTTTCCTAAGGATGGTATCAGGGGTTTTAGCAGTATCTGAGTTACCTTTCTTGGAATTATCTTGGTTTCTTTTGCTTCTAAGGTCATATTGCCGGTGAGCTTCTATTATGGCATTTTGAAAATCTATGGCAGGGTCGTCGAGATCTTCATAGTTGGTCTCATCTTGATTAGGAGAAAAGAACGCTTGTTCTTCTTTAGTGAGGTACACCTCACTCTCATTATCAGATCCTATGAGGTTTAAATGATGTTCATCAAGAGGTTTTGTATCCCTGTCATCCTCTTCCACATAGTTTTCATTGAATGGTGGCCTAATCTGTTGGTCATTTTCCCTTGGTCTGTTTTGGCGCTGTTCCCTCCTAAATTTTTGGTTTCGGTTTCTGTTTGGAGGGTTTGGTTGGTTGTCCCTAACAGGAGCTTTTTCATTTATCTTTTCCCACATTTTGGCCATGGTTTTGACTAAATCATCTATTCTAGGATCTAGGGAAGGTGATGAAGTGGAGACCTCATCTTTATATGTGACCTTTCTTTCTGACCTAGTCCTAGCCCTTTTTTCTGCTAAGTTGGCATCTACTTTTATGGCTATTTGTTGCATTTCTTCTAAGGTAGGGGGATCTTTGTCTCTCAGATGATATGTCATGTCCGGATCGAAACCTTCGGGGAATTTTGCTAAGGCTAAACCAAGTGGGGGTTTGAAATGAGGTGGGAGGGAATTATACACACTGTTGAACCTAGTGCAGTAAGCTTGGACACTTTCCCTATTTTCCCGTTTTAGGTTGTTATATTCTGACAGGATTTGAATAGGGTTCCTTCGGACTTCCCACCTATTTATGAAGATTTGATGTAGTTCTGGGATGTTGTGGATGCTGTTTGGAGTCAAGCTTTTGAACCATGTTTTGGGTTCACCACCCAGGCTTTGGGCGAATATTCTCATTCTGACGGTCTCGTCTTGTACCTCCAGGTATTCATAAGCATCAGTCATCCTACTTATATGCTGTTGAGGTGTGGTGGTGTCTTCTCCGGTAAAGTGTGGGATTTTGTCTTGATATTTATTTGGGAGAGGAGCCAAAGGCGGTGGCAATACCAAAGGTGCGTACCAGGCTGCCATGACGGGAGCTAATGGATGATGTACAAGATGAGGACTAGTGTGATGAGATGAGGTGGTTTGAACAGTGGTGGTTTGGATAGGTGTGGCAGAGGAACTTGGACTATTGATCTGGTTTTGAGAAGATCTGGGATGGTGGGAGCCAAAGAAATGGAGAAGCTGAAAGTCGCGGGGGGTGGAAGTTGAGGCTTTCTCTACTATGACTGTGTGATTGGTCTAGGGTTTCAAGATCGTCAAATTTTATCTTACTATGAGATCTGCTTCTGAAAATATTTTTTGACGATTCTAATTCAAAAGGTGAATCTGGTAGGATAGTGAGATGTTCAGGTACTGATCTTGTTTTATGGATGGATCTACCAGTAGCTAGATGGTTAGTTTCGGAAGCTTGCCATAGAATCTTCTCTGGGTCATCTACTATGATAGGGGGATTTGGGTCTGGATGGGATCTGGTGTTGATTCTTCGTGAAGCAAGATTTTGGATCCAGAGTTTAGAGAGAATGGTATTGATGAATGTTTTGGATGAGTGGTCTCTCTAAAGTTCTACTAAGGTGAAGGATGGTCAAAAATAAAAGGGATGGACTATTGGAGTCGCCAGGTAGAATTTGGTTGTTTTTGTGAAGATAGCTATGGTCCACCACCAGTAACTAATCCGGAAATGTTTTGGATTTTATGAGTTTTATGTGAGTCTATGTTTTAAAGTATTCTAAACTTGTTTCAACACTTTTCTAGGGTGGCGATAACAAAAAGAGTTTACTCTAAATGAGTCTATGGACTGCTTGCTTGTTTATGGTATCTAAAGGACTAAGAGTCTGTAAGAGTTTGCTAGACTGTCATGTACTCAGTGTCCTACCATCTCCCGCTATGTTAGTGAGCGATGTGATAGATCAATTGGATAGTAACCTAGAGGTCGGTAGAATAGTAAGGCCTACTGGAGGCTAGTGGAGTTGCCAGGTGGAACTTGGTTGTTTTGAGATATGTGTGTATGGTCCACCACCAATACTGTCAAAAACCAATCTAAGGGAGTTTTTTGTGGTTTTTTCTGAGTTTTATGTGCAGCCTAGGATGTAAGAGTGTTATAAACCTGATTCATCACTTTGCTAAGATGGTGAAACAGAGAGTTTACACTAAAAGATTCTAAAGGATGATGGTTTAAGTTAAAATTTGAAGGACTAAGGAGTCTATAAAAGTTTTCTAGACTGTCATGTACTCAATAGGTCCCACCGTGATCGCCATTATGTTAGGTTCCCATGATTTGGCTGATTGGAAAGCCAAATGACAGTGTAACATCAAACCAAGCTTTGGAGCCCGAGGACCTAGCCTTCCTGGACTCAGAGAGGGCTCTCTCTATATGTGTAAAGGATATCTATGTGTTTGCTTATCATGTTCTGATTTTAGGCTAGTTATGGAGTATGTTTTTTGGTTTTGGTTTTTTAAGTTGTGAGGGATGAAACTGATCAAAGATATGAAATAGGTAACAAGATGTTAGATTAACTAGGCTATGGGGTCAAAAGGCCAAGAAAGCTATTAGATGACGATACAAGGTTGTTGAAGGGCCGATTTGATTCAAGGTAGAAAGGTTCTTTGGGCAAAATGGAGTAAATGGACATCAAGTTTGTGAGCAACAAAGAGTTTCAAGCATCACTGTTTCAATATATAACATAAACATGGTAAAGAAAAACTTTAATCATGCAAAATGTAACTATAAACTAATCGACACATAGAAACAAACATTCAAGCCATGCATAGAAGTGTAAGACCCTCTAACTTTGGGAAATGGCTATCAGATTTTGGGGAAAACAAATAAGACGGACTAACAACTCAAAACACTATGCCGGAATGCCTAAACACAGTACTTCAAGTTATTGGGCACTTTGAACAACATGATTTGCATAGTTTTAGGCAAAGGGCTAGATCGGGACTAGGCCTCCTTGGTTCAAACAAAATGATAATATTAATCAGTCAAAGAGATAGTTTCATGGATGGAACTATGGAAATTCATAGGTAAGCAAGGCACACCATACATCCTACTCAACATGCATAGAATTATCAATGAAACAAGCAACAATATCCTCAAGTTATTAAAGAGCAGTTAAGAATTCTTTAATGCAACTAAGGAAGAAGAAAACATAAAAGCTATGAAGATTCAGGAATTTTGAGGTGCCTCCATGGGCATATCTCAAATTTGTTCTCTACTAATCTATAGCAAGCAAGAAACATGTATCATGAATGAAAACTAGAAGACAACAACAAAGCAAGAAACACTATACCATTCTACCATGTCATGGAATCCATCAACAATCCTTCATCATCCATCTAAGAACATTCAAGAGGCAATCCAAAAGCATAACACAAGTATTTTCTCCAAAGCTCATATGACCATATATTGCTTATCTTCTCAAGTTCAGCCTTGTTTACAATGAGAGCTTGTGGAATAAATAGGCTCAAGTGAGGAAAACCTCATGGTTCAACTTCCATCCTCATTGGCCTAATCAAAATATCTAAACTTGTTTTTGAGGCTTTGCAAAGCCCAAGGCACAAAAATATCTCATAAAATATCTAAAAATTGCTAAAAAAGGGAATTTAATTGACTTTGCATCATTTTCCAAGTGCAAAAATAGCTAAACGCACATTTGGAAAAAGCAGATTTTTGAGGTTCAAAAATTACAAAAATACTTCAAATTTATATCAGAAAAAGGTCCCCTGACTTGCCAGAAACATTTGGTTGCCTTCCTGATGTCGAAACGAGGCTCATGATAGCTCGTTGGAAAGCGCTGAGTGTCTACTTTCCGTCACAACTGAAATTTCTCCAATCTGATGCCTGGAAGTTCTCCAAATCTGCACTTGTGTGTAAAAAGCTAGAAAATGACAGTTTGCTGATAGATCGGGCAGAATGTGCAAAATGCGAGCCTTTTTCGCTGTTTTGAAGGGGAAAATGATCTCCAAATGCTCTGAAAATCACTGAGGACATGCTCATAAAATTATGGCATCCAATGGTACCATTCTCCTCCCTTGACGAATCCCCAAAATGAAATGGCGAATTTATGAGTTTTTGACCAAAAACCCAAAAATGCCAAAAAACCAAAAGTTGTCAAAATGGGCCCAAAATTGGTATGCATGACCCTCAAGGGTCCTTAGCAACATGCTCCAAAGCTGAAGCCAAAATATCAAGTGCTGATGTGCCTTTCTTCTCTTTCCGTGCCGGGCGCTTCCCCTTTGCTTCCTTCAGTTTTGCTTGGGTGGCCTTTAGCTTGCGCCGGGAAAACTGATTCAACTTTTGATAGTGCTGTGTCATATTCCTTTGCAGCTCCAGGTCTCTGTTTTCCTTTTCAAGCTTCATCTCCAAGTGTTTATTGGCTCTTTCTAGCCATGCCTCCTTATTCTCTTCAATTTCTTGCTCAAGTAGTGCAGTGAGGGGAAAGGATTGAAGATGGGCCTGTTCTTCTTCCCTTTTCTTTTCCAGGGCTCTTTTAAGCCCTATGGTTCTAGGCCTCTTCCGCCTAGGCTGGTCTTCTTCTTCATCTTCATCAAACTCACCGATGAGCTCCTCTATCCTTATTTGTGCTTTAGCAGCCTCATTTTTGTATTTGATTGCTCGTGCTTCATGGACAGCCAAATGAACACTCATTTGTTTATTTTGGATCTCCAAGAAATGATTGAAGGTCTTTGCCCGATGAAGGTCATTATCCAATGCTTCAATTTGACCCTCGCGATGGATTAGAAGGTTTTCAAGAAAGCGAGCTTCATTATCGCTGTCATCACTCTGGATGGGAATGACAGCCAATGTACCTCCTTGTTCTTGACTTTCCCCTAGCTTTCCTTTCCCTTTGAAGGCCAATCTTGCACTCTTCCTTCTTGGCATACTAGTGAGAGACCCCTTTGGCGATTTTCTTTTGCTAGGGGCAACTCTTGTCACTTTTGGAGTGGCAGCCTTAGGCCCTTTCTTTCTTGCTGTGCTGGGCTTTGTTCCTTTAGGAGAAGGAGACACAATTGCTTTACCCTTGTCAACTTCTTGAAACTGCTGCTCTCCTTGAGGCTGCTGTGTGTCCTCTTTAAGTTGCTTCTGCCCCTCAATGTCATGATGCTGATCTGTCTCAAATTTCTATTGCCTTTGATAATCAACTTTATGCTGCTGCTGTGCTTGGATTTCCTATTCATTTTGTGGCTCAAGCTGTTGCTCAAATTCCTGCCCAAGCTTCTGTTCATGACCTTCAATATCAAGCTGTTGCTCTTCCTCTTGTCCCTGCTATTCATTTTCACTCAGATGCTGTTGTTCAACACTCTTTTCCTCTTGCTCCTGCTGCTGCTCTTCATATTCAATTTGCTGCTCTTCACCCATCTCTTCTTGCTGTTCAGACTGCTGCCCCTATTTATCAACATCAAGTTGCTGGTGTGTTTCAACTTCATGCTCACTTTGTGGCTCAAGCTGCTGCCTTTGACCATCAAAATCATGCTGCTGGTCTTCATCAGTTTCTTCATGTTTATCCTCTTCCTTTTCTACCTGTTCATGTCTTTCTTCTTCATGTTGTCCTGACTGTTCTGTGGTGATCTTTAGCCTTCTAGGAGTAGGCCTGCTGGACAAAGGTACAGGGCGATGAATAGGCTGAGTGGGAGATATATGGACAGGAGGAACAATAGAGAAATCTGGGTGGCTGATAAAAAAATCCCATGGAACCTCTTTCTTCTCTAGCTGGTGTAGGATGATGATTTTGATCAGAGAATGATGGAAAAGGGAAGCTATTTGCAGAGATGCATTCTTCTTCTGGACTGCGGATGCCATCTTCTCGATTCTTTTGTATAAAAAGTAAGGGAGATTTAGCTGCCTAGTTCTAGTGAAATGCATCAATAGTCAGACATCGTAGGGATAAACTCGAGTAAATCTCCCTTCACAAGTAAAATAATTCATTATGACCTTCATTAGAGGAGCATAGCTGTCAAGAAGATAAGAGAAAGGAAAAATAGTAGTGCAAGTATCTCTATGCTCGGGCTTGATGAAAAGCTTGTAGTCATCCAAGTCTAGATGGGTCTGTTTGAACCATTTCTCGCCATGATATGGAATTTTGGTGGCTTTAGACACTGACCTCGGGGAAAAATTGAAATCAAGGTCTGCTACCTGGAAATGCTTGCTTTGGAACCTCAGGGCGCATAGGTGTGTCAAGGGCAAGAAACTTTTGACCTCCTGTACGTTCTGGCAGAAATATAAAGAACCTACCTCATGAAAGTTGAAGAGGATGGATGGATGCGCATTGACCTCCTCTGTAGAGATTGGCTCATATCTCTTAAGTAAACCACTTCTGCTGTCTTGCCTGGGTGGCATTTTGGGCTAAATAAGCTCTTGAAACACCAAACAGTGTTACTGCCTTTAAACTGTCTTCTTTGAACCAAACCCTGTCAATTCACTGTTTAGATAGAGAAAAATTGTCTTTGAATGACTTCAACAAGTTTCCTCACAATACAAAATCCCTGCTCCTTTCAAAAGTGGCCTTCTGACCTTTAATATGTATCTCAGCCAGCAGACCTCTTAACAAGAGACAATATAGTGAAAAGGAGACAAACTGTTAGGTGAAAATGTTGTTTAGAGTGTCAAAATCGCCTTTCTCTGTGATGTTTGGAGCTCAAAAACCTGTTTTGTACCTTTGACCAATGGTGAACTTTCCAATCATCACAAAATTTCCTTTACCTAGTATGCCAATCACTCAACAAACTCATATCTCATGTAATCAACCTTTAGTGTAAGCATACAGTCAATGCCACAGTTTATGTAACAAGGTGACAGAGTTTTGAAAAATGCTTCAAAAAGTCAACAAAGCCTGTAAGAGTTTTCTCTTTTCAAATAATCAAGGCCCCTTATCAATGTAACACCTTTGTCTTTGTAGAAAATTCCTTTTCCCTATATGAATATCCACTTGAAGAATAAAAGAGAGTAATGTAGAATACACAGTGAAAAAATTGTCTCTTTCTGTGGTTTATAGGGGTGACCTACCCTTTGATGCCTTGAAGATATAAGATATCTTGTCCTTTGATTAGTCAAGGTGAAAATACATAGCTCTTAGTTCAACACATCTCTTTCCCTGTAAGAACTTTTATCAGTATGCTCACCACTCCAGCACAGCTTTGAACAATGGATATTTTTACAGAAAAACACAGTTTATAGGTATGGCAACAAAGTTTCAAATAAGGCTGTAGGGTTTTATCCTCTCACACAAACAAAACTCATTTTTAGTATGTAAAACTTGTCTCTTTAGGAAATGTCTGTGTATCCTCTGAAATTAACTTGACAGTGAGCTTGGAGAACGAAAGGCATTTCAAAGTATAAACAGGGCAACTGTCTTTCTCGGTAGGTAGTAGGAGTAACTTTTCCCTTTGGTGTTTTGAGGAATAAACACACCCTGCTTCTTGATTTATGAAAGGTGAACCCACAGCGTTTTAGTTTCAAGACCCCCTTCCTTGTTAGCAGTTTATCAGCGTAGACAACACTTCAGCACAGTGTTGAACAATAGATGTTTTCATAGCAACAAACATAGTTTACAGATATGGTGACAAGTTTCAAATTGTTTTTGGACTGTGGTATCAGACACTATAGAAAATCACAAGTCAAGCCGCTCCTTTGCATCGAGACTTTAACCCTTATATGCAGCTCATTAACACTCTTAACAACTATTTCAAAACTGATCTCTTTGGCCTCCAAGTATTTATCCAACAAATGTGAAAACGAGGGTCAGTTTGTGCAAAATACCTCAACATACGATGCAAAACCCTTTGAATAGCTTGGGCCGCCTTCAGAACTGATTTGGAGGTGTGTTTAAGTGTTTAACAAGTGCGCGGCACTTTCACTGATGAGAATGCCGCGCAGCAACCTCCGGGTGGCCTGTCGGGTCGTGGTCGGGTGCCCATGACCCGCCGCTACAGGGGCGCTGCGCGCGGCTACAGGAGTGTCACGCGCCCTTGTGGCATAGTTCAAAAACTTTGCGAAAGAGCCCCGCGCACTCCTACAGGAGTGCCGCGTGGTCTGAAATGGTTTAAAACTCGTTTAAACTCCTGCAAATTGACCCGAAACCTGTTTCAATGCCTGGAGATTGCAGAGAGAAACTTAATTTCTTGCTTGGTGTTTTGAAAACGAAACCTTTGCCCTTCGACCTCATTCCTTTAATACATCGAACACCCAACGGTCAGTTTATTTTTTGAAATATAAAATGAACTTTTGGTTGTCTCTTGCAAAGGTTTTCACAGCTTTTTGCCCTTTTTCAACAATACCTTTGGTGCATCATGAAGCTTGGGCTTCGAAATAATGTAGGCAGCGGAGGTTTTTATGTTTTTAAACCATGTTAACATGAACCACTTTTATAACATCAATGACTTGAAAAAGGTGTTTTTCTGCTATCATTGTCCCTTTGGTGTTAATTTGGCACAGGAGCTCCAACTTTGGATAATACCTCAAAAACCTATAGACCATCTTCTACCAATTTTTAACACTTTTGGTGACATTTTAACATAGAAAATCCATTTAAGGTATGAGGAAAAGTACTTGACACTGCTTTGTCCTTTGAAATGATGAGGTTTATCCTTTAACTTGTTTTGACAACTTCGGTCTCCAAACGCTTCATCAACCCTTTCCAACTGTAGGTGTCCAAAATGGCTGCATTTATTTGGACTTTGTCATGGTTTATTGATCAAGAGGGGCGCTTCTTTTCACTATAGTTTCTCTGCTCAGAAAATGTTACCATGATGTCTCTGTCCATTTGAATAATGAAACCTATGTTTGTTTCAAACTTTCCAACATACTGACAGTAGGTCAAAACATCTCTTTGCCTATTATGAACAATAGTTTCAATGGTCATGTATCTTGATGACATAAAACTAGATTGTCTGTGTCATCTGTTGTAAAATTTTTGAAAAGGCACATGTTCATGAATGGAGCTGCTTTCAAGAAAGACATGCCTGATTAGCTTGGCATGCTGTCCTAGGGTTTTTAAAACTCAGATCATAACCAATTTCTGTCTTTGTGTTGAGGAGGCAAGTATAAAAGATGTGGAATAACTGCTGGCATATTTCATAGCTACCAAGGCTTTTATTAGCCATCTTCTTCCTAATGAAACTCTGAAAACACCAACCTGCTGCATCTGAAGAAAATACTTGTCTTTGTGGTGGAGTGTAGATCGCAACACCTGTACCTGCACTGGTGCTTTGAATGATATCAAGATGTCTTACATCTAAGGCTGTGTACTACTTTCCTGCCTTTTCTTTATGTTCATCCAGAAACCATGAACTGTATTTCTCATTTCAACAAAAACAAAAGAACACACAGAGGTCCTTTTACTGAAGTATTTTCCTGCTCAACACTGATTTGAGCTGTTCATATCAACACCCCTGCAAAGATATTTGTTATGACAGCTTTGATTAAAGGAGTCCTTTTTGATGCGCCATGATGATGAATGAAACTTCAAATGATCCTCTTTCTTAGGACACAAGACCAAAAACTCTGTTTTCTTTTGTCTTGCACATTTCAGATCTTAGCCCTGTTTTGATCATCACTTTCACTCAGAAACCTAGAGTCACTGTTTTACTGTCTAGTAAAAAACAAACCTGTGCTTATAGTAAGTTTTTTAATCCTTGAAGTCAATATTGGCCATCGCCCTCTGCTTGTAGATGAAGGAGGCGCCTTAACCCTCTGCTTGTAGATGAAGGAGGTTCTTGGCCATGACAAATTACTAGTCTGTTTGACAGTGGTGTCTTTCTTCTACTGTGATTTCATGCTGAATGGAAGCTGCAAGGTCTTGATGAGTAATTCCTTACCCTGCAGATGTATCTCAGGCTCATGTTGACATTGAGAAGCAGTTGTTCTTCTAAATGTGGATTCAAGAATTTTCTCCTGAGATGATGATATATTTCTTGTCTTTGTAAAATCCATAAAACACTGTAAAACACCTAATAATCAGCTTGAGACTGTGGTCTATGCAGTGCTGAGACTTAGGGGTGTGTAAGTGGCGCGACTTAGGGCTGTGATCAATTTCATTTGCAGAGGGGGAGGTCTGTTATGATTGGTCTGTAGCAGATGGAGTTTTTTTGGCCTTTTGATGGTTGCCAAGGGTAAAATGCCTTAAAGCGCCACTTCCTAACTTAAGGGAGGCTTTTGAAACAGACTTGGATTGTCCTTTTGGAGCTGATGGGCAGACCAGTAAGGCTAAAGCTAGATAGGATAGTGATAATGAGGTTTAACCTTGACATGGGCGGACTGAAAAGTAGGAGGGCGAAAAAACGTTTTATGAGGGTTTTCGAGATGACAAATTGACATATGGAGATCAGCTTCTAGAAAACTCAGTTATGGATCTAGTCATCACTAACAAGTGAAAAATATTGATGACTAACAGATGCCGGTTGTGAAATGGATGTTTGTATTGCCAAATACATGTATTGGCGTGGTGGAATCTGAACTATCACAGGCCCCAACGGATCAGTGAGTGGAGGATTGTAATGAGGCACAACACCTTCCGTGAAAGGGTCCTCCGGAAATTATGTATGATATGAGGCTATGTGTAAATCAGGGTTTGTCAATGGAGACTGCTCTTCCGTAGAAGGCATGGGTTCACCAAGGTTCAGTTGTTCCTCAAGAGTCAGAGGATTTAGACCTTTCTGTCGTCGAGACAGACGGCGTGGGTCAGATGACACCACGGTGACCTGTTCATTTTTAACAAATTTTAATAAATTGTGATGTATTAAAAAGTCTCAATGACAGTAACCACACACCTAGAAAAGAAAAAAGAAAAAAGGACTCTCTAAAATCAATCAAAAAGCAGCCAGAATAAGGTACCTTGTTTGAGTACTACCATTTACTGGTGATGAAATCCAGTATCACAATAGTATACAGAGAGGGTTGGTCGAAAGTACAGTTACGGTCACTCTAGAGCTTCACCCAAACCTCAGATGATAGGTGTAAACACTCTCGTCAAGATGAGTACCATTCTAAAGACCGAAGACAGAGTGGGTCCGTCTGTTTCAGGTACCAGGACAGCTTGTCCCAGTCACCTTGTGTAAGTCCCTAAAAATTATGGCCACTGAAGATACCTCAAATCACAGACATCATCAGGGGGATCCACGGTCAAGGACAGCTTGCTATATGGGCAGAATAACTAGATCCCCGATCTAGTTTTGACATCCCTGAAGGGAACCCTAATATACAACACACCCACCGGATGTAGTCGAAGGTGGGCTACCTTCTTGTGCACCCAAGTGTTGTCTCGCGCTGAGCTCCGGTAAAGGAATGGCCCCGATAATATGAGTGCAGTAGGATTTCGCTCGTTAATGACTCTAGTTTCAATTTTTGAGATCTTGGGTGATTTTCTCACTTTTCCTAACCCAAAATCCTAGCCTGAACTACTGTTGGTGTGAGCTCAAAAAGAGTAATGTGATTGATTTTATTATCACTTGATTCTTATTGTACTTGATTATTATTCTTGCAAAGGGGGAGTGGACGTATGAAATGTAATGAGACTCTGACTCAAGAAACCATGCAAAAATATGCTCTAAATATTCAATTTGATGAAGAGTATTTCTACAAGGAGAGGTTTCTTTTCAACATCCATGCACTAACATTCAAATAGCACAGTTCAACTTTAAAGATTCAGAATTCTATCTACCTCTTCTTAACAGTCTATGAATTGAAATTTTCAGAATTAACTCAGCTAGATGCAGAAAAACTAAAAAAAAAAAATTCTTCTATAAAAATTAAATTCTTTTGACACTAACTTTTCAAAAAAGAGCAAACAATCAGAAATGCCAGCTTAGTAAACAAGCACAGGGATTCAGTCAAGGAGAGATACTGATGGCCAAAAAACTCTTCAACCAAAACACAATCACAGGGGTGAACAACAAATTTTGGCCGAGTAATGCATTGTCTCTGAGTAAAGACAAAATTAATCCAGAGACTAATGCGCTGTATTTAAGTAGAGTCTGCATTATAATGCACTGGAAAACCAATAGATGTAGCGTTAGCCAGGGTAAAGTTCTTCAGATGGCCAAACAGAAACAGGATTGAACTCTGTGAGCTTTTGAAATGTCTACAAGGCATAAATATTGGTCAGAAGGGTCTGTGAATAGAGGAAATAAGAAAGGAGGAAAGAAATAGTCCAAAAACTATGGGGAAATCCCCAATGGAGTCGCCAATTCTGCTATAGGGTAAAATGCTTGGGTTGTTGGTTATCGAATATCCCTCTTAGAGCTTTCCGGTGCCCGAGGTAGACAGTAAGATTAGCTATATAGTTCACAAAGAAGGCACATACATGTTCATATTAACTTAAAACAACTTGATGGAATAATATGGAATATTACCTCTTTAATGATCTTGGAGTCTTTTGGAGAGCACTGAGCAGTGAAGCAGAGATCGTTCTTCACCAGCTCCAAATCTCAACCCTGCAATGAGTCAAAGCACCTGTGTAATCTCTACCATAACATGTATTTCTTATCCATTAAGTCAATATATGATAAACATTTAAACAATGCACATTTAAGCCATTCATCTCATGCTATGTAAATAATCAAATAATAATGACAATATCAACGCATAGAATGGACAAAACAGATACCGTTCTATTGATTTATAAAAAGGAGGATTACAACCGTCGGTTGTACCAAGCCCTCCTCAGCCTTCCAATCTCTCTATCTCTAAAAGTGGTGATGTCTTGATCAAAAAGTTCTCAATAAACCTCTTTGAATCTTGACCTTCACACTACAACAATAATCTCTACTTCACAAGTATTCAAAAACTTTGACAATCCTTCGATCTTGAACCAAGAGCCTTCATCTCCATTTTATAGGAGATGGAGAGAGAAATCATTGATTCTCTCCTTCCACTAGTTATAAATATAAAAAACCAAGATGTTTCCTCAACTTCCATGCTTTTGCCTTCCTTTAGAGTTCAGTTGTCTTTGTCAAGGCCCAATAAGAGATTAGTGCTTTGCAGTTTCCTTTTTGTACTGACTCTCTTGTTAGAAAAAGCTGGAAATTCAAATCATTCTCCCCAGGTTTTTCCCATTTCAAACTCAAAACACAGGTAACGCTGCCCTCTAGTGTAAACAGAGTGTTTCCCTAGCCACTAACACAACCTATTCATTGATCAGATGTGTTATAACGCAGTTGTGCTATTATAGTGGGGCGTTACCTTGGCAGAAATAGGTTTAGTTTAGGTCTTTGTATTCCTCCATATTTATCTTCTCCTCTGAGCTGATGAGGAGCTATTTTGAGGAGGTATTTTGACCTGTACCAAGCCCTCCTCAGCCTTCCAATCTCTCTATCTCTCAAAGTGGTGATGTCTTGATCAACAATTTCTCAATGAACCTCTTTGACCTTTGACCTTCACACTACAACAATGATCTCTACTTCACAAGTATTCAAAAACTTTGATAATCCTTCGACCTTGAACCAAGAGCCTTCATCTCCATTTTATACGAGATGGAGAGAGCAATCATTCCCTCTCTCCTTCCACCAGTTCTAAATAGAAAAAACCGATATGTTTCCTCAACTTCCATGCTTTTTCCTTCCCTGAGAATTCATTTGTCTTTGGTAAGGCCCAATAAGAGATTATTGCTTTGCAGTTTCCTTTTTGTACTGACTCTCTTATGAGAAAAAGCTGGAAATTCAAATCATTCTCCATGGGTTTTTCCCATTTCAAACTTAAAACACTGGTAACACTGCCCTCTAGTGTAAACAAAGCATTTCCTTAGCCACTAACGCAGCCTATTCATTGATCAGATACGTTATAACTCACTTGTGCTGTTATAGTGGGGCGTTACCTTGGCAGAAATAGATTTAGTTTAGGTCTTTGTATTCCTTCCATATTTATCTTCTCCTCTGAGATGATGAGGAGTTATTTTGACCTGTAATAGATGCCCCCTAAAGTGTGAGGTCAGAGACAAAGACGATGGCCGAAATACTTTATAATGTGTGTAGTAGAGATAAAGAGATTGAAAGACTGAGGAAAACCTGAAACAACAACATATGTCAGAAAATATAGTATCTTCCTTAAGTCAGGCATTCCCATGCTCAGTAGATTAAAAAACATGATTTCTCTAGAATAGAGATATGAAGAATCTGTCCACTGATGAGCATAATGTAGAAGTTTCTGTCATAATAGGATCAGGCTGAAGAAGCTATCTCCATAAAAAATATTGCAACTTGGGGAAGGGAACACAACTTTAATGATGTAACCTTTTCCCCCAGGTCTTAACCGCTGATTCACTTAAACTACACATTTCTCATCATGTGAATGACGGAGTTGTCATCGAACATGTGAGAAATCGTCTGATTACCAGTCGATAATGAAAACTGTTAACAGACGCGAAGGTGGCCATCGATAGTGATGATGGTCCCTAAGATGCGCAATACAATCTAGTGAGTGTGAATAAAAAGAGTTGAAGTCGAACACTCATAGAATCATTCAATCAGGAGCTAATGATGAAGACTCCTAATCAAACACAAGACTATCTGCCACTGATGTCTGCAAGTATCCAGGTACTGATGGGTTTCTGGATCAACTTCCTGGATAAGCTGTTGAAGTCGATAGGAAGAGATCTGTTGAAAGGTAGGCACTGAGGCATCCTACATTAGTCAACACGAAACGGAAACCAAATGATTTTGTTTGTGATGGAGATAATGAAGAGTAAATGGTGATGCCTGACGACAAATAAGTTCTGGCATATTTAGTGGTTTGGTTGATAAGAGGAGTAGTAGATAGCGAGATCTGCTTGAACAATAGAAGGCACTGTAACAGGGTACTAGGTAGCGGAGGCTTAATGAACACCAAAGAGTGTGTTAGGATTTTACCAATGTAGGGACACTGGGAGATGAATGCTAATACTCATAGATGGTAGGGTTCGGCTAACTGCGAAAGATTTTTCTGGGAACTGCCATGTTCAAGATTTTTACTGCCAAATCAACCTTTCTGAAATGTAATAGAGGTAGTATCCATTTTGTCCAAATTTTTCCCCATATGATTAAGTTTAATGAGTCCAAACGAGTAAAATCAGTGAATTTTTCATATTTAGAGAGTCTAAAAAATATCATAAAATACAATTCCATGCCCCATATGATTAGGTTTAACAAGTCCAGACGAGTAAACTCGGTGAATTTTTCATGTTTAGAGAGTCTGAAAAATGTCGTAAAAGACAACTCCATTGGGGTACCTTTGTCATGTCTTGATAACCGGGCATGACAAATGGAGAATAGTAAGCCTGAAATAGTTCATTTTCCGTGAGTTAGACAATCGAAGCCAGAAAAGTGAGAAATCTATGTTCGATGGACGTCTACCTCATTTTTTTATGAGTACGAGAAGACAGAGTAAACTCAGTACTCTTTGTGAAATTTTAACGAGTCTAAAAAAGAAAAACTCAGTGCCCTCCGTGAAATTTTAACGAGTCACGCACAGAAAACTCGGTTACTTTTTCGGTTTAAAGAGCTTTGAAAAAGATGAAAAGAATGACTCCTTACTCTCTGTCGTGGTAGTTTAGCGAGCCCGACAAAGTCAACTCGGGGTTTTTTCAGTTTTATGAGCTAGAAAAAGGTCCCTAAAAAGAAATCTTAATGCTTCTTCATATCAATTTTAACGAGTCTGAAGAAGAGAACTCCAGGTTTTTCAGATTAACGAATAAGAAAAAGACCATAAAAAGAACGCTCGAAATTGACTTCGTATAATTTTAACGAGTCCAAAGAAGGAAACTCGAGGTTTTTTAGATTAACGAGAAAGAAAAATACCATAAAAAGAATTCTCAACAAAACAAGTGTATGTCTTCATATGAATCTTGATCACTCATCAGAACATCAGTAACAAATCTCAATAGTTGCGACACATATGCAGAAAGAATTCACGACTTTTTCTGACTAGCTTAAGAGAGTCATGCCCCAAAATTGGCTATAAGAAGGTCAGAAGACCTTCAGTTTCACTGTTTTGAGTGCTGTGAAGGAGCTCTGGGGTGAAAAGGGGTGAAATCTTGAGCTGACGATTGTGGTCAATTTGGGCAACGGTTTTCCTTCTTGCGAGATCCATGTAAGAGCTAGAACCTCCTGCTATCTTTTAATTGTGTTTTTGTTAAGTTTTGCTGGTTCAAAATGGGAAATTTGTGAGGCCCTAAAAAATGTTTGCGGCTAACGCGGGCCAATAGTGTTGGAGCCACGTTAAGCGCACTTCCCATGAGGGGAGGACATGTTAGAGCGCTCTGTTTTACAATATAGCCAGCGTTAGACACAACGCACTTTTTAGGAACTCATTTATAAGCGTTTTGAAGTGGCCCAGACAATTTCTAATCAGTTGAAAATGTTGTATTTGTAGGTATTTAGCTGTTAATCATGAGTATATGGCAAGAGAGAGAACATGAATGGGAAGAAAGGGAAATGCTTATTGATGCTGCAAGCTTGATGGCTCTCCGCAGATGCGGTTTGCTAAAATATGCACATTTAGAACTGATGAGGGGTCAAGAGGACCTCCTGAGGTGGCTAATTCAGCAATGGGACGAGCGGAACCATGTCTTTTGGATTGGGGCAATGAGCTCTCAATCGAGAAGGATGATGTGTACTTTTTGACCGGCCTATCATGTCGTGGACCGAGGCCCAGCTTGACGGGGTCCAGAGCTAACCCGCGTTCCGCTGTTGATATTTTTCTTGAGCATTGCATATGTGACACATGGGCTGTGAGCAACCGGGTACCGATCACATGGGTGAATTTGAGACCAATTATGTCTATATTATGGATGATTGTTCACTTGGAAGGTGCTAAGAGTTAGCATATGGCCACCAAGGCCCAGATGCTACTAGCCTTGGACTGTATGCAGCCTCAGGTGTTTGACTGGTGTGACAGAGTTGTCCGTCAAGTCTGAGCAGAGCTTACACTCCTCAGCCCTTCAATCTCTACCAAGCCCTCCTCATTATTACCTTCCTATAGCCAATTCTGCTATAGGGTAAAATTCTTGGGTTGTTGGTTATCGAATATCCCTCTTAGGGCTTTCCGGTGCCCGAGGTAGATAGTAAGATTAGCTTTATAGTTCACAAAGAAGACACATACATGTTCATATTAACTTAAAACAACTTGATGGAATAAGATGGAATATTACCTCTTTAATGATCTTGGAGTCTTTTGGAGAACAATGAACAGCGAAGCAGAGATCCTTCTTCACGAGCTCCAAATCTTAACCCTGCAATCAGTCAAAGCACCCATGTAATATGTACCATAACATGTATTTCCTATCAATTAATTCAATATATGATAAACATTTAAACAATTCACATCTAAGCCATTCATCTCATGTTATGTAAATAATCAAATAATAATGACAATATCAACGCATAGAATGGACAAAACAGATACAGTTCTATTGATTTATAAAAAGGAGGATTACAACCGTCGGTTGTACCAAGCCCTCCTCAGCCTTCCAATCTCTCTATCTCTCAAAGTGGTGATGTCTTGATCAACAAGTTCTCAATGAACCTCTTTGACTCTTGACCTTCACACTACAACAATAATCTCTACTTCACAAGTATTCAAAAACTTTGACAATCCTTCGACCTTGAACCAAGAGCCTTCACCTCCATTTTATAGGAGATGGAGAGAGAAATCATTTCCCTTATCTTTCCACTAGTTTTGAATAGTAAAAACCAAGATGTTTCCTCAACTTCCATGCTTTTTCCTTCCTTGAGAGTTCAGTTGTCTTTGGCAAGGCCCAATAAAAGATTAGTGCTTTGCAGTTTCCTTTTTGTACTGACTCTCTTGTGAGAAAAAGATGGAAATTCAAATCATTGTCCCTAGGTTTTTCCCGTTCCAAACTCAAAACACGAGTAACACTACCCTCTAGTGTAAATAGAGCATTCCCCTAGCCACTAACACGGCCTATTCAATGATCAGGTGCATTATAATGCTCTTATGTTGTTATAGTGAGGCGTTACCTTGACAGAAATAGGTTTAGTTTAGGTCTTTGTATTCCTTCTGTATTTATCTTCTCCTCTGAGCTGATGAGGAGGTATTTTGACCTGTAATAGATGCCCCCTAAAGTGTGAGGTCAGAGACGAAGATGATGGCTGAAATACTTTATAATGTGTGTAGTAGAAATAAAGAGATTTAAAGACTGAGGAAAACCTGAAACAACAACATATGTCAGAAAATATAGTATCTGCCTTGAGTCGAGCATTCCCATGCTCAGTAGCTTAAACAACATGATTTCTCTAGAATAGAGATATGAAGAATCTGTCCACCAATGAGCACAATGTGGAAGTGCCTGTCATAACAGGATTAGGCTGAAGAAGCTATCTCCATAAACAATATCGCAACTTGGGGAAGGTAACACAACTTTAATGATGTAACCTTTGCCCCAAGGTCTTGATCATCGATTCACTTAAACTGCATATTTATCAACATGTGAATGAAGGAGCTGTTTTCCAACATGTGAGAAATTGTCTGATTACCAGTTGATAATGAAAACTATTAATAGACGCGAAGGTGGCCACCGATAATGATGATGGTCCCTAAGATGCACAGTACAATGTAGCGAGTGTGAATAAAAAGAGTTGAAGTTGAACACTTGTAGAATCATTCGATTAGGAGCCAATGATGAAGACTCCTAATCAAACACAATAGTACCTGCCACTGATGTCTGCAAGTATCTGGGTACTGATAGGTTTCTAGATCAACTTCCTAGATAAGATGTTGAAGTCGATAGGAAGAGATCTGTTGAAAGGTAGGCACTGAGGCATCCTAAATCTGTCAACAGGAAACAGAAACCAAATGATTTTGTTTGTGATGGAGATAATGAAGAGTAAATGGGGATGTTTGATGACAAATAAGTTCTGGCATAATGAGCGGTTTGGTTGATAAGAGGAGTAGTAGATAGCGAGAACTGCTTGAACAATAGAAGGCACTGTAACAAGCTATTAGGCAGTTGAGGCTTAATGAACACCAAAGAGTGTGTTAGGATTTTACCGGTGTGGGGACACTGGGAGATGAAGGCTAATACTCATAAATGGTAGGGTTCGGCTAACTGCGAAATATTTTTTTCGGAAGTGCCATGTTCAATATTTTTGCTGCCAAATCAACCTTTCTAAAATGTAACAGAGGTGGTATCCATTTTTTCCAAATTTTTCCCCATCTGATTAATTTTAACGAGTTGAGATGAGTAAACTCGGTTAATTTTTCATATTTAGAGAGTCTGAAAAATATCATAAAAGACAACTCCATGCCCCATCTGATTAGGTTTAATGAGTCCAGACGAGTAAACTCGGTGAATTTTTCATGTTCAGAGAGTCTGAAAAATGTTGTAAAAGACAACTCCATTCGGGTACCTTTGCCATGTCTTGATAACCTGGCACGAAAAAGGGATAATAGTAAGCCCGAAATAGTTCATTTTCCCTAAGTTATTCCATCAAAGCCAGAAAAGTGAGAAATATATGTTCGATGGATGTCTACCTCATTTTGTTATGAGTATGAGGAGACGAAGTAAGCTCAGTACTCTTTGTGAAATTTTAATGAGTCCGAAAAAGAAAAAATCGGTGCCCTCCGTTAAATTTTAACGAGTTGCGGAAATAAAACTCGGTTACTTTTTCGGTTTAAAGAGCTTTGAAAAGAGAAAAAGAATGGCTCCTTACTGTCTTTCGTGGTATTTTAGTGAGCTCGACAAAGTCAACTCAGGGTTTTTTCAGTTTTATGAGCGAGAAAAAGGTCCCTAAAAAGAAAGCTTAGTGCTTCTTCATATCAGTTTTAATGAGTCTGAAGAAGAGAAATCCAGGTTTTTCGGATTAATGAGCAAGAAAAAGACCATAAAAATAACGCTCGATATCAACTTCGTATAAGTTTAATGAGTCCGAAGAGGGAACTCAAGGTTTTTCGGATTAACGAGCAAGAAAAATACTGTAAAAATAATGCTCGACAAAACATGTGTATGCCTGCATATGAATCTTGATCTTTCATTAGAACATCAGTAGCAAATTTCAATAGTTGCGACACATATGCAGCAAGAATTCACAACTTTTGCCGACTAGCTTAAGAGATTCATGCCCCAGAATTGGCTATAAGAAGGTTAGAAGACCTTCATTTTCACTGTTTTGAGTGCTATGAAGGAGCTCTGTGTTGAAAAGGGGTGAAATCTTCAGTTGACGATTGCGGTTAATTAGGGAAATGGCTTTCCTTCCTGCGAGATCCAAGTAAGAGCTAGAACCTCCTGCTATCATTTAATCGTATTTTTGTTAAGTTTTGTTGGTTCAAAATGGGAAATTTGTGAGGCCCTAAAAAATATTTGCGGCTAACGTAGGCTAGTAGTGTTGGAGCCGCATTAAGTGCACTTCCTGTGAGGGGAGGGTGCGTTAGCGCACTCTGTTTTACACTATAGCCAGCATTAGGCACAATGAAATTTTAGGAATTCATTTATAAGCATTTTGAAGTGGCCCGGACAATTTCTAATTAGTTGAAAATGTTGTATTTGTAGGTATTCAACTGTTAATCATGAGTATCTGGCGAGAGAGAGAACATGAATGGTAATAAAGGGAAATGATTACTGATGATGCAAGCTTGATGGCTCTTCGCAGATGTGGTTCGCTAAAACATGCACATTTAGAACTGATGATGGGTCAAGAGGACCTCCTGAGGTGGATGATTCAACAATGGGATGAGCGGCACCATGTCTTTTGGATTGGGGGCAATGAGCTCTCGATCGAGAAGGATGATGTGTAATTTTTGACCAGCCTATCATGTCATGGACCGAAGCCCAACTTGACATGGTCCAGAGCTGACCCGCGTTCCACTATTGATCTTATTCTTGAGCATTGCATACGCGATACACAGGCCGTGAACAAACGAGTACCGATCGCACAACTGATTTTGAGACCACTGAGATCTATATTATGAATGATTGTTTGCTTGGCAGGTGCCAAGAGTCAGCATGTGGCCACCAAGGCCCAGATGCTACTAGCCTTGGACTGTATGTAGCCTCAAGTGTTTGACTGGTGTGACGGAGTTATCCGTCGGGTCCGAGCAGAGCTTACTGCATGCAAGACACATACCCAGAGAGAGTTTGGGTATGGTACACTGATTGTCTCTTTCTTACTGGAGTAGGTACCATTGATGAGGTTTAGGATCATTATAGTGCCATTGGGCCCACGTGAGATGAGGCAGGCTCGGTGGGTAGCTTTGCTTCTGCGGACTGGAGAGGGTCCCGTCCGCCACTATTTTGATGATGGATTTTTTGAATGGCTGAACTCCTGGATTATTATGATCGAGGATTATCCCTATGCAAGGATGAACTTCCCAGGTGATCTAGAGTTAGCGCTGCCCCCTGGCACCCAGTGGGGACTCGATGGTAAGAAGGAAGTGATCAGTGTACTATAGGAAGTACTTTGTTTTTTTCTTTTGAATGTTTATGCAATTTTTTTGTTGAATTAGGGTGAAAATTATGTTTGGACATGAAGCTTTGTTTACTTGACATAGTTGTGGCACTTGTTCACCCAGTTGGGGCCCCTCGCTATGCACGGCGAGGACTACAGCTACCCGGGGCTGGCGCACCAGCTGAGGATGCGAAAGCTGCCAAGGATGATGATGCCCAGATTTTACATGAACTCTCTAGAAAATTGGATGGTTTGAGTATGGGTGTACCACCCCTTCCTATGCGGGAGGTTCCAGTTCGTTTGCAGCGGCATACTGTAGGTGTGCAGGAGAGATACATGGTGCCTCTCAGGAGGATATCCAGAGCAGTGGTATGTTATCATGATCATCAGGCGTAGCTGGCGGAACAGATGTATAAGTGTCAAAGCGTTGCTTAGTATAGCCAATTTTTTGTAAAACACCCAAGTTTTGGAAGATTTTTTGATGTAACTATTGTACTGGAGATGACATATATATATATATATATATATATATATATATATATATATATATACACATACATACTTTTTGGTGATTTTTTTTTTTTGATTTTTTATTTATTTTTCAATGGGATGAAAATATATATACTCATGTATAAATCTTTTATAGAAAATGTGACAAATTCCAATCTAACACATAGTTTTCCAAAGAATCGGTGAATGCATTAAATTCTCTAGGAACGTGCTCAAATGTGATTTTTTGAAATTGACGTTCTAAAATTTGCACCCTTAAAAATAACGTAGCAAGACTGGATGATGAACACGGTAATGATTGTTTAATTGCATAATGACGAGTTGGGAATCTAAACTGACCACTAAACTGGAGATGTCACGAGATTCCGCTTCCGTGAGGAGTTGTATCACTGACATGTACTCGGCAACGTTATTGGTGGCACTACCTAGGAAAATTCCCCCAGAACCAAGAAGTTCCAACTTAGGAGTATAGAGAACTGAAGCAGCTGAAGTAATGTGTCTAGTGTGATGACTAGCACCATCCGCATATCCGACGTATGATAAGGAGGATGACGGAATCTGTGTGAAAAAAGAGTGTACATGAGAAAAACACCTCAAAAACCAAAAAAAATATCCAGAGACATCAAAATAATAGGCAAAACTTATATACATAAAATTACAAATCATACGCCTAGTGCGAAACTAGGCAAAATACATCTTTAGATAGAGCCTGTTGTGGGGCTCCACGAGTGGAATTCCATTACAGTCCTGAATTTTGTAAGCCCCTTTTGAGAGGACTTTAGTGATGATGTAAGGACCAAGCCATAATGGTTGGAGCATTCCTGCCCCCAGGAGGTCATGTTTCTGATCATAGAGTAGAACAAGATCGCCCTCTTGGAAAGAATGAGGCTTGATAGATTTTTTGTATTGAGCTTTGACTCGGTGCTGGTGAGCTTCGAGTGATAGTGTAACATCTCGACGAGTTTCATCCAAATGATCGAGCGAGAGCAAGCGCTCTTCTGTGGCGGTGGTGCTAGGTAGGAGTTCAACAGCGAGTTTGAGTGATGGAATTTCGCACTCGATTGGAAGTACTGCCTACAAGCTGAATGCAAGTTGAAATGGCGTGAATATTGTGGTATTTTTGACTGATGTTCGGTATGCCCATAACGCGGAATACAACTTGCGATGCCATGTGGTTTTATGATTTCTGACTAATCGACGAATCATGGTTTTGAGGACGCCATTTACGGCTTCGACTTGACCATTAGCCTAAGGATAATAAGAGGAAGATTAATATTGATGAAAACCTAGCATGGATGTTAATTCTGTCATCATATGATTTTGAAAGTGGGATCCATGATCTGTGACAATAGATAGGGGTACGCCGAACTGACAGATTACCTGATTGAACAGGAAGAGAGTGGCGGTTTCGCCATCAGCGTTAAATGTGGGATTAGATTCTTCCCATTTCGTAAGATAATCGACCGCAACCACGATGTAATTGTGTCCATTTTACGATGTGGGATTGCAGGTGATGATGTCAATTCCCCATTTAGTGAAAGGACCAATGGAGAGAACCGGATGAAGGGCAGCAGGATGAGCACGCATTTTCTTTCTGAAAATTTGACATGGATGGCACTTATGGACTGCTGCAATGTAGTCTTTAAACAAAGTGGGCCAATAGTAACCTACGCGCAGGATGTTTTGGGTAGTAGATGTGTCCGAAATATTACCACCGCATGCCCCTGTGTGGCAGTCATTCAAAACGCATTCCGCTTCTGTGAAAGTGAGACAACGCCGGAGAATAGTATCGATACCATGACGATATAATATATCGTTTAGCATGAGGTAGTGCTTTGCCTGGTGGTGGATATGACGACGGTCGTCGGAAGTGAGAGTTGGGCGGAAGCATTGGGTTCGTAGGTAGACCAAAATTTCTCCATACCATGGGTCCGAAGAATCAACCAAGTATACAGATTCATCAGGAAATGGATCACGAGCTACTTCTCCTGGGTCGATTCTGGGAAGGTTCGATAATAATTTGGCAAAGACGAGGGATTTATTTTCTTTAGTAGTTGTGAAGAACAAATCAAATTTTTGGAGGATTATGATCCATTTGGAATATTTTCCTCCAATAATTTGTCGAGATAGGATGTGTTATATGGGGTTCTCCAAAGCAATAACCGTATTCTGTCGCAGCAATATATAGTGTCGGAGTCGGTTGACAGCGAAGACTACCGCAAGATAAAGTTTCTCCACATGTGAATAACGTAGTTTGGGTCCAATCAGACCTTTTGACAAGTAGTATAACACATGTTCACTGTCGTCACTGTGAACTTGAACCAGAACCATTCCGAGTGAGGATGGTGAGGCTGCCAGGTAGAGGAGAAATTCGTGTGAGTTGTCAAGGGCACTAAGGAGTGGGGCTAAAACAAGTGCATGTCTTAAAGCATCAAATGACCATTGAGCTTGGTCATCCCACAAGTATAGTGTTCCTTTCTTCAATAATCGCATAAATCCTTTCATCATCTCAGCATAGTTAACAATGAATCGATGCAAAAAAATTTCCTTCCCTTGCAAACATTGGAGTTGAAGGATGGATTGTGGTGCTGGAAATTAAACAATCACCTTAACCTTATTGGGATAAAACCTAATCCCGTACTTAGAGACAATGAAACCTAACAGACGCCTGGACTCGACCATAAATATGCACTTATGAGGATTCAAACGTATATTGTAGAATCTACACCTAGAAAAAATTTCTTTCAGATGAGCGAGGTGATCAGGTCATTTCTTGGAATGGGCCGGAAGGTCATCCAAGCAAGCCTGTACAATATGTCAAATGTCATGAAAAGCATAGTCCATAGCCCGCTGAAAATTTACTCCAGCATTCTTTAGACCAAATGGGAGTTTATGATATGCAAATGTGCCCCAAGGACAGATGAAGGAAGTTTTATGCTGATCTTATTTTTTAATTGCAATCTTGTTATAGCCCGAGAATCCATCCATGAAGGAAAAAGAGTCACATTTGTCACAATCGTCAAGAATCTGATCTATGAACGGCATAGGATAATTTTCTTTGGGACAAGCGGCGTTCAGATCATGATAGTCAACACAAAATTGAATGGTTCCTTTTTTTTTATTGACGAGAACTGGATTGGAAACCCATTCTGTCAAAGGAACAGGATAGATGAAACTAGCGTTTAAAATTTTTTCTACCTCAAATTTGATGGTGGATGCTTTGCACGGGTGGACAGGTCTGAGTCGCTGCCAAATTGGTTTGGCATTGTCATAAATCTTGATTTCATGCTCGACTATAGGTGGATCTATGCCGGGCATTTCATCATAATACCAAGCAAACACATCACGGAATTCCTTGAAAAGGGATGTGAAGCATGCAATTTCCTCAGTATTGTAGTTGGCTCCAATCTGAATATTTTCCACGATACCCGTTTTGACCGAGATATCAATGAGCAATGTCTTATAAAGATTTCCCATGTTCCCTTCTGAATCGATAGTTTGAAAAATATTGTAAGTGGAGGGAACCATCTCAGGTGGGTCAAAAGATTGGATTTCAGTTTTTATCACGTTCGAGTCGATCATCGAAGTGCGATGGTGAAACTCTCCCCAAGGTCGTTCTTCTAGAGACATGATCTCTCGAATAGCTTCGTCTATAGGCAAGACTTCATTGAGGAGATCCTTAGAGAGAACTGTGATTGGTGGGAGGTTTGTACCTTTGGTCGAAACCATAGCAGTGGAGGGTCAAGATGTAATTCGGATGGCTTGCTAGGCCAACTTGGCTAGTGAGAGCGACATCTGATCTCTGTAGGAATCAATGTCTGAAGGCGCTGGAAGGATCCATGGGTCAATAGTGCCATCCAAAGTGGTGGATATCATTGCAACTGTGTTTGGGATCTCTGGCGGCAGGAGAGGAAAAAAACCCAATAGGGAATATGTCTTCAGAAGACCAGTACCGATACTGACGTAAGAGTCATGAAAGTCTCCTATTAGGGGTACAGTGCTACTTGGTAACGTAGTATAATTAGGGGTGTAGAAAGATAACTGATCCACTGTGACTATTTTCCCATCCACTGGAAATAGGATGAGTCGGAAGACCGAAGAAAGAATGGTGGTCATGGCATAAGACCAACTGCGACCAAGCAATAGCTTATAGTCGAGATGACGATATATGACTTCAATGTCCACGGTTATTGTTTTCCCACTCAGTGTGATGGGAAAGCTAGAAAGGTAACCTTTTGGGAGGAAAGTGTCGCCATCGAAATTGAAAGAGTGGACAGTGCTAGTCGTCACACCAGATGCATTGCTTCAGTTGCTTGGGTTATCTACACTCCTGAGTCGGACCTTCTTGGGTCTGTGGGAATCTTCCTAGGTAGCGCCACCAATAAAGTTGCCGAGTACATGTCAATGATCAAAATCCTCATGGAGGCGGTGTCTCGTGACATCTCCAATTTAGTGGTCAGGATAGATTCCCAACTCATCATTATGCAGTTAAACAATAATTACCGTGTCTGTCATTCAGTATTGTTACATTATTTTTTAAGGGTGCGACTTTTAGAACGTCAATTTCAAACAATCACATTTGAGCACGTTCCTAGAGAATTCAATGCATTAGCCAATTATTTGGTAAACTATGTTTTAGATTGGCATTTGTCACATTTGCTGTAAAATATTTATACATGAGTATATATATCTTCATCCCATTGAAAAATACATAAAAAATCAAAAAACACAAAATCACCAAAAAATTATGTATAAATATATATATATATATATATATATATATATATATATGTCACATCCATAACAATAGTTACATCAAAAAAACTTCCAAAACTTGGGTGTTTTACAAAAATTTGGCTACACTAAGCCACGCTCTGACACTAATACATCCGCTCCGACAATTAGG
This sequence comes from Pinus albicaulis, assembly GCA_034641835.2. NCBI lineage: Eukaryota > Viridiplantae > Streptophyta > Pinopsida > Pinales > Pinaceae > Pinus > Pinus albicaulis. Next base: position 1,029,022,940 of record CM076584.1, read on the forward strand.
CTTGATGATCATGGTAGCATACAACTGCTCTAGCTATCCTCCTCAAAGGCACCAGGTATCTCTCCGGCACACCTACAGTATGCCGCTGCAGACGAACTGGAACCTCCATCCTGTGAAGGGGTGGTATACCCTTCTCAAACCCTCCCATGTTTACGGAGATTTCACTGTAAATACGCAGGCATCATCATCGTAGTAGGCTTCCACATCCCTCGGCTAATTAATGCCCGACCTCGGGTGCATTGCAAATTCTCATTTTGTGCGTAGAGAGGGAGCTGGCGGGTGGACAGGTGCCACATCTGTGTCAAGCAAACAAAGCTTCATGTCAAAACACAATTTTCACCCTAATTCAACAAAAAAAATAAAAATTTCATAAACATTCAAAAGAAAAAAACAAAGTACTTCCTACAATACACTGATCATTTCCTTCTTACCATCGAATCCCCACTGGGTGCTAGGGGGTAGCACTAACTCCGGATCGCCTGTGAAGTTCATCCCTGCATAGGGATAGTCCTCAATCATAATACAAAACTTAAAAAAAATACAATTAAATGATAGAAGGAGGTTCTAGACCTTACCTGGATCTCACGGGAAGGAAAATCGTTGCCCAAATTGATCGCAATTGTCAGCTAAATATTTCACCCCTTTTCACCCCAGAGCTCCTTCACAACACTCAAAATAGTGAAAATGAAGGTCTTTTGACCTTCTTATAGCCAATTCTGGGGCATGAATCTCTTAAGCTAGTCGACAAAAGTCGCGAATTCTTGCTGCATTTGTGTCGCAACTATTGAGATTTGTTACTGATGTTCTGATGAGTGATCAAGATTCATATGCAGACATACACATGTTTTGTCGAGCATTCCTTTTACAGTATTTTTCTTGCTCGTTAATCCAAGAAACCTCGAGTTCCCTTCTTTGGACTCGTTAAAATTATACGAAGTTGATATCGAGCGTTCTTTTTATGGTCCTTTTCTTGCTCGTTAATCTGAAAAACCTGGAGTTCTCTTCTTCAGAATCATTAAAACTGATATGAAGAAGCACTGAGCTTTCTTTTTAGGGACCTTTTTCTCGCTCATAAAACTGAAAAAACCCCGAGTTGACTTTGTCAGGCTCACTAAAATACCACGACAGAGAGTAAGGAGCCATTAATTTCCTCTTTTTCAAAGCTCTTTAAACTGAAAAAGTAACCGAGTTTTCTTCGCGTGACTCGTTAAAATTTCATGGAGGGCACCGAGTTTTCTCCGCGTGACTCGTTAAAATTTCACGGAGGGAACCGAGTTTTTCTTTGTCGGACTCGTTAAAATTTCACAAATAGTACTAAGTTTACTCTCTCTCCTCGTACTCATAACAAAATGAGGTATATGTCCATCGAACATAGATTTCTCACTTTTCCGGCTTCGATGGACTAACTCACGGAAAATGAACTGTTTTGGGCTTACTATTCTCCCTTTGTTATGCCTAGTTATCAAGACATGACAAAGGTACCCCAATGGAGTTTTCTTTTATGACATTTTTCAGCCTCTCTAAACATGAAAAATTCACCGAGTTTACTCATCTGGACTCATTAAACCTAATCAGATGGGGCGCGAAGTTGTATTTTATGATAATTTTCAGACTCTCTAAATATGAAAAATTCATCGAGTTTACTCATTTGGACTCGTTAAACTTAATTAGACGGGGAGAAATTTGGACAAAATGGATACTACCTCTGTTACATTTCAGAAAGGTCGATTTGGAAGCAAAGATCATGAACATGGCACTTCCCAAAAAAATCTTTTGTAGTTAGCCAAACCCTACCATCTATGAGTATTAGCCTTCATCTCCCAAAGTCCCTACACCGGTAAAATCCTAACACACTTTTTGGTGTTCATTAAGCCTCAACTGCCTAGTACCCTATTACAATGCCTTCTATTGTTCAAGCAGATCTCACTATCTACTGCTCCTCTTATCAAACAAACCGCTCATTATGCCAGAACTTATTTGTCGTCAGACATCCCCATTTACTCTTCATTATCTCCATGACAAAAAAAAAAAATTGGTTTCTGTTTCGTGTTGACTGATGTAGGACGCCTCAGTGCCTACCTTTCAACAGATCTCTTCTTATCGACTTCAACATCTTATCTAGGAAGTTGATCCAGAAAACCATCAATATCCGGATACTTGCAGACATCAGTGGCAGGTAGTCTTCTATTTGATTAGGAGTCTTCATCATTGGATCCTGATCGAATTATTCTACGAGTGTTCGAATTCAACTCTTTTTATTCACACTCGCTAGATTGTTCTGTGCATATTAGGGACCATCATCACTATCGGTGGCCACCTTTGTGTCTGTTAACAATTTTCATTATCGACTCGTAATCAGATGATTTCTCACATGTTCGATGACAGCTCCTTCATTCACATGTTGAGAAATATGAAGTTTAAGTGAATCGGCGGTTAAGACCTTGGGGCAAAGGTTACATCATTAAATTTTTGTTCCCTTCCCCAAGTTGCGATATTTTATATGGAGACAGCTTCTTTAGCCTAATCCTGTTATGACAGACACTTCCACATTGTGCTCACCGGTGGATAGATTCTTCATATCTCTATTCTAGAGAAATCATGTTGTTTAAGCTACTGAGCATGGGAATGTCTGACTCAAGGAAAATACTATATTTTCTAACATATGTTGTTGTTTTAGGTTTTCCTTAGTCTTTCAATCTCTTTATCTCTACTACACACATTATAAAGTATTTCATCCATCGTCTTCGTCTCTGATCTCACACTTTAGGGGGAATCTATTACAGGTCAAAATACCTCCTCATCAGCTCATAGGAGAAGATAAATATGGAAGGAATACAAAGACCTAAATTAAACCTACTTCTGCCAAGGTAACTCCCCACTATAACAGCACAAGAGCGTTATAACGCATCTGATCAATGAATAGGAAGCGTTATTGGCTAGGGCAACACTCTGTTTACACTAGAGGGTAGCGTTACCCATTTTTTGAGTTTGAAACGGGAAAAACCTGTGGAGAATGATTTGAATTTCCAGCTTTTTCTCAAAAGAGAGTCAGTACAAAAAGGAAACTGCAAAGCACTAATCTCTTATTGGGCCTTGTCAAAGACAATTGAACTCTCAACGAAGGCAAAAGCATGGAAGTTGAGGAAACATCTTGGTTTTTTCTATTTAGAATTGGTGGAAGGAGAGAGGCAATGATTGCTCTGTCCATCTCCTATAAAATGGAGATGAAGGCTCTTGGTTCAAGGTCGAAGGATTGTCAAGGTTTTTGAATAATTGTGAAGTAGATATCATTGTTGTAGTGTGAAGGTCAAAGGTCAAAGAGGTTCATTGAGAAATTGTTGATCAAGACACCACCACTTTGAGAAATAGAGAGATTGGAAGGCTGAGGAGGGCTTGGTACAACCAACGGTTGCAATCCTCCTTTTTATAAATCAATAGAACTGTATCTGTTTTGTCCATTCTATGCGTTGATATTGTCATTATTATTTGATTATTTACATAGCATGAGATGAATGGCTTAGATGTGCATTGTTTAAATGTTTATCATATATTGACTTAATTGATAGGAAATACATGTTATGGTAGAGATTACACGGGTGCTTTGACTGATTGCAGGGTTGAGATTTGGAACTGGTGAAGAAGGATCTCTGCTTCTCTGTTCAGTGCTCTCCAAAAGACTCTAAGATCATTAAAGAGGAAATATTCCATATTATTCCATCAAGTTGTTTTAAGTTAATATGAACATGTATGTGCATTCTTTGTGAACTATATAGCTAATCTTACTGTCTCCCTCAGGAACCGGAAAGCCCTGAGAGGGATATTCGATAACCAAAAACCCAAGGCTAGTAGCATCTGGGCCTTGGTGGCCACATGCTAACTCTTGGCACCTACCAAGCGAACAATCATCCATAATATAGACCTCAGTGGTCTCAAAGTCACTCGTGTGATCGGTACCCGGTTACTCACAACTTGTGTGTCGCATATGCAATGCTCAAGAATAAGATCAACAGTGGAACGCGGGTCAGCTCTGGACCCCATGAAGTTTGGCCTCAGTCCACAACATGATAGGCCAGTCAAAAATTACACATCATCCTTCTCAATTGAGAGCTCCTTTTCCCCAATCCGAAAGACATGATGCCACTCGTCCCATTGCTGAATCAGCCACCTCAAGAGGTCCTCTTGACTCCTCATTAGTTCTACATGTGCATATTTTAGCAAACCACATCTACAGAGAGCCATCAAGCTTGCAACATCAGTAATCATTTCCCTTTCTTCCCGTTCATGTTCTCTCTCTCGCTAGATACTCATGATTAACAGCTGAATACTTGCAAATACAAAATTTTCAACCAATTAGAAATTGTCTGGGCCACTTCAAAAACCTTATAAATGAGTTCCTAAAAAATGCATTGTGCCTAACGCTGGCTATAGTGTAAAACAGAGCGTGCTAATGCGTCCTCCCTGTTGAGTCCCGAATTTGTCTCTCTTCCATACACTTTTCCATATCTCTTTCACTCACCTAAACCTCCAAAATTGTCAAATATCATGTGCAAAAGGGTATCTAACATGGTTTTTAATTATGTTTGTGTGTTTTCTATTTGATTTAGATTTTGTTCATACAGCTGCGGAAACTTGTCACTTTCCGCAGCCGCTGCAACTTTCCGCAGCTATTTTGTGGAAATCAATGTTACGGGTGTCAACGAAGGAAACGAGCCACATGGGCAGGCTAGGAATGACAAGGACATGGTTCGTGTCCTATTGGTTCAATGAAATTCGTCAAGGAAAGCCGCGGTCAAAGCCATCCACGTGGAAGTCAACTGTGGAGTTCTATGTCGGCTGGACTCTATTTCGTGGCATAGAAACATCCATACGGCCGTTTCCAAGCTTACGGAGGTTAATTGACATCTGTGCAAAGTTCTGGAGTTGAATTTAAGCGCCCACCTTCCATAGATCCGTTTTCCAACATGGCCATACTCCTAAATCCGTGGCCTTAGTGGTCTACGTGCTGGATGCTATCATAAACTTTAGGAGATAGTTACATTTTATTGCTTTATAAAGAGCGTTTGCATACGCACGTAGAGTTAGTGAATGTGAGTTGATAGTTGTTAGTTGATATATCTGTTAAGTTGATGTGCGTACTCTGTTATGTGGTGATTACGCTGCCTTGAGCCGTAATACCACCAGCCTGTAATGACTTTCTTTTGAATGTGAAAAACTCTGTTTCATAACTTAATTCGTGTTTGAAGATCATACCAGAGCTGCGTAGAGGGCCCCTGCTCAGCCGAGGTTCTGTGTATTAATGTATATATTTTTCATTTCATTTCTTTAAGCAGTCATTGTATCATAACTCATTACATGTTCATATTTCATAGTTTTTTTATTTCTGTTCATACATTTCTGTAATTTCCATTGCATTCCTGTCTTTTATGTTTTTATGATGTTAAATCACTGATCAGTTTTCTTGTGCAGGTTTTAGGTAGACAGCCCGGGGCATTTTCATAGTATTTTTGCTAATGATATGAAACTGATATTATTCTGCTGCTAGTTTTCTTTCACAGTCTTTGTTTAACTTCAGTTTTGTCTTGTGCACTTCATTTTTGTTTATCTGATTCAGTAGTTAAAATTAGACATATTAAGCTACTCATAGTGTCTTCAGCTACCTCCGAAAGCCACAGCTGGACTGATGGTGAGGGGCTGCATGATGAGATGTGTAGTTTAGTAGTAGTTTCCTTTCTGCAAAATTAGATATATTAAGCTGCTCATAGCGTCTTCAGTTTCCTCCGAAAGCCACAGCTGGACTGATGGTGAGGGGCTGCATGATGAAGTGTGTCGTTTAGTATTAGTTTCTTTTCCGCAAACTTAGATATATTGAATCATGTATGACATCTTCAATTGCCTCCGAAAGCCACAGCTGGACTGATGGCGAGGGATTGAATCATGTGTGTATGGTTTAGTATTAGTTTACTTTCTGCAAATTAAATATGAGTTACACAAGTTGTTTATGATTACTTCCACAAGTCATAGCTGGTCTAATGATGAAGGGTCAGAAAATGAATTGATGTAATCTGGTTTAGATTTCTTTCATTGCAATTTTGAATTTCCATAAGCATAGTTTCTTTTGTGTTCAGTTGGCAGCAAGAATAGTTTAGTTTTCATATTCACTAGTTTCTTGTTTTGATTCATTAGATTAACATCACTTTCCATTTCAACAGTTTACTTTCTTTTGTCATTTGTAATTTCAATTTGCTTTTAAAGTTTCGAGATTGGTAAATCATTATAGGGGATATCACTTCCTTGAACAATTATAACCAAACTTGTTTTTCACTTTAGAATTTCCATTTCACCTTAGAAAGACCATAAACGACAAAAAGTTAAGAAAGAGGTTATCTTGCACATATGGTGCGCCGCACTTCATCAGCTTACGATTCCCGGATTGACAATTAAATGCAGCAATTTAGGACACACTAAATTGACCAAACATTTTGGCGCCGTTGCCGGGGAAGTGTAACTAGGTAGCCAATTTCTTAAAAAAAAAAAAACACATAAAATCATAAAAGAAGGGAAAACTTGATAAATTCTTGAAGTATGCTCTCCTCTTGCACCTAGTGTGATCTGGAGGATCAGAAAAGAGAGTTATTGGTTTAGTAATTTCTTAAGTATGCTCTCTTCTTGCACCTAGTGTGATCTGGAAGATCAGAAAGAGAATTATTAGCCCAACTTTTATTAAAAAATATAAAAAATGACATGCATAGAGCAAGAGATTCTAGGGGAAGGTTTATAGCTAAAGCCAAGAGTTCGATTTTTACAACTCCATCTTCTTCAAGGCATAAACCAGATTCACCATCATCTACCCCTAGCCTTAAGATTTTTGGAAGCCAAAGAACAGCTGAATTAGAGGATTCTCCTACACCACCTACTAAAGCCTACTTAGAAAACAAAGAAACTTTCTCTCATCCTTCCTTGATAGAAGAACTAGAGGACTTATAAGGGACTCTAAAGAAACTATCAGCAGAGGTGTGAAGTGACAAATAGAGGTGGAGGTAGAGGAGGAGGAGATAATGAAGATAACAATGAGTGAAGGATAATAATGGTAGAAAGTAGGGACGATTTTCTTGGATTCTCTATAGTCGATGAGGAAACTCATGCAACAATGAAAAATATTTCACCATACGCGCTATCTCCCTAACTTTTATGGATTACTAAGTGAAGATCCGCAAACATTTCTACTTTTGAGTTTGAAGTAGTGATGCCGAACTTATGACTGCATATGGAAGATTCTCCCTAAAAACTCAAAGCTGTTTCCTATCAGCTTTGAAGGGACCGCTTTGAAATGGTTCGTGGATTAGCACACTCATATCTATCAGGGACTTGGGAATGATATGAAACAAACATTTTTGGATAGATCGTAACTTGAGACTATTGATATGCCCCACCAATCACTTAAGGATAGAGGTATTCAAAATGATGCGAAAAAGAAGATGAAAATTTGGAAGACTTAATTGAAAGATTTCAATACAACTTGAAAAAGAGCAAAGATGAGCAACTTAGATAAGCTGCAAACCTTGAAAAGCCCTCCTATTAAAAGCCATTAGAGATGAATGGATAGACATTTTAAACATGATGGAAGTAAAGGAGACATTTCTCAACTCCCATTTCATGATATCAAATGGGAGAACCATGTATCCAATTCTCAAGGGGAAGATCTAAAAGACTCGGAAAAGGGCCTAGGGATTCTTCTCTGTAGGGCTAACAAATCCGCAACCTGGACCAGCAAGTAGAGAGCGAAGATTGGTAATATGTTTGATGAGTTTAAAACTCGATATCTTAGGGGTCTTAGTGAACAACTAGACACCCTATAAAATCCAAAACAAGTAGAAAGCAAGAAACTCGAGATGCTTTTAGCCATCTTTTGTCTCGAAATGCAGAAAGAAAACATGCTTTTAGGGAATGTCCCTTGGATGAAAAAGTTGTAGAAAACGATGTATGATTTGCTCGGAAAATCAGTAGAAATCAACGGATTTTCTCTTCAATCCCCGGAGACTCAAAGCTATTTTTCAAGAAGATCCAGAGAAATCAATAGTAATCTCTACTCGTTTTGTCGCAAGGAGACCTTGGCAGGGGGACAACAATCTCAAGGGTTTAATAACCCTATGAATCTTCAAAACCCCACCAAATTGGACTCCCTTGGCAACAACCTTGGCCCCAACATCAAAACTCATATCATGACCACATGGGTCTACAAGGGGATGCAAAATCCTTATGGGAGATTTGCTCAATTTTATCAATATCCTCCATCTTTTCAAAACCAACAACGCTCCACAATTTCCAAGACCAAAATCCACAACAACTTTCATTGCCATTTCCACAACATCAACCTTCTCAGCAAAATACAAATCCTCAACTACCACTGCTCCCATACCAACGAGAAGACAAATCAACTTCCAGACTTTCAGCCATTGCCAAATCCTAACAATAAGAATCCTCAAACTACTTATATGGTAGAAGGACAACAATTTCCTACCTATATGATTGTTCCTCTCAACGATGTACAACTCAGTATGCGCGAGTAGAGTTTTGAGAAAAACCTCTATAGACATTCAAGAGCAAGATACCTCCGAGGAGGACTCTCTTCAAGTCAATAAGGAGGAGTCCGAGGAAGAATCTCTTCAAAATTCAAAAATTCAAAAAGAAAAAGAAAAGCTAGCATCCACAGTAGCTCCTATAGTTGAGCAACACACGTATCTTCATACTACACCTCCTTTCTTCTTCGGGAAAGACTACAAATTGATAAGGGGGTGGAAAAACAAATTTTGTTGCCTAAACGCATGACTTTCTAGATGAATTGAAGAAGATGTTTGTATCAAGATTCCATTGCTACAAGCCATTCGAGAAATTCCTATTCTAGCAACAAAAACCATAAAGGGAGTGTGAGTTTCAAAAGACCGGGAAGAAAGCTAAAGGACACGAAAGAAGAATGCCACTCCGGTAGGGAAAGATTTCGCGTACATTATGATGGGAAAAATTGCCATGCAGTAAGTATGTAGATCCCGGGAAGTCCAATTGTCAAGACACATATAAATGGGATAGAAATTCCAAACACGATTGATTGACTTAGGGGGTCACGTCATCAACATTATGATGATAGACAGACTATAGATACGATTAAAACTTCCTAACCTTCTTTACACCTACTTTATTGCAACTTGCAGATATCGATCGGTTATTAAACCAAATGGTGTATTAGAAGATATTTTCGCCTACCTAGATTCTTGGGAATATCCCGGTGGACTTTATGATTTACGACTCCCAAAAGCTGATCCCAGGAGGACATCCAATTATCTATGGAAGACCTTGGGCTAGCACACAAATTTGATGCTTTTATTAGTTGTAGATCCGGAGACATGTACATTTCTAATGGTAATTCGACAAAGAAATTCAATTTGTATCCTCCCGCAAGAGCAATTACGACATAGGAGACAATGAATGGGTCGATGATGAGAACACTATACAACTTCGTCTTTTACCATTTCGAGATTAGTGAGGATAGTCAAATTCCGAACACATTAGAAATGCGGAGATAACTTTGAGAATATGACCCTACACAATTTCAAGCTTTGGAATCGCGACATAGAATATTTATCATATCAAAGACTAAATGTCTCTTTACTCTATGGAAGAATTTGGTAATCTCGTTTTTTGAGATTTTTCCCGTAAAAGACATTAAATATCAACAAACACTACCAGGAGAAGTCACAACAAGAAGAACTAACCGAATCTTGCAAAAACATGTCTACCGCATTTGCATGCGGAGTAGTACGACATGAAGGGTATTGATCCTAAGACTTGCATCCATCATATCTATATTGAGGAAAACGGTAGATCTCAATCGTACAACCTCAAAGAAGGATGAATCCAAATCTTATAGGGAGATAGTGAAAAGAAGAGCTCCAAAAACTTTCTCAATGTAAACTTCATTTATCCAATTTCGGACAGCGTCGATGGGTTTCTCCTTTGGTTATAGTACCTAAAAGAATGTGTAAATGGAGAGTATGCATTGATTACAGGGAGTTGAACTAAAGCAACTTTGTAAGGATCACTTTTCCTTTGCCTTTTATTGATCGGGGTATTAGACCTACATTAGACAGTAAAAAAGTACTTTTCATTTTTGGATGGTTTTAGTGGCTATAATCAAGAATTCGTGTAGCACATCGAAGATCAAGATAAGACCACATTTACTTCGTCCATGGGGAACTTTTGCACTACCGAGTGCTTCCTTTTGGGTTATGTAATGCACGAGCAACATTCCAGAGAGCAAGTATCTCAGGGAATTTTTTCTGATCTAATCCATGATTTGTGTAGAGGTTTATATGGATGATTTTACGAGTTTATGGTAATTCATTTGAAGAGGCATTAGAAAATTTGGAAAAAGTTCTCATAAGATGTAAAAGAAAACAAACCTTTCATTCAAGCCATGAAAAATGCTTTATGATGTTCTGGATCAAGAGGATTGTTTTAGGACATCATATTTCGAGAGATGGAATTCAAAGTTGATGTGAGTCAAAAGTTGAAGTCATGTCTCAGAGTTGCCTATTCCAAATTACAGAGAGATGTTAGTAAGTTTTCTAGGATTTATCGGTTACTATAGAAGATTTATAGAAAACTTCACTAAAATAGCATCTCCACTCTTCAGAGTTGCTTACAAAAGATCAGCGAATTTAAATGGGGATCTACGATTGTCAATCCGCTTTTGAAACTTTGCGAAAAAAGAATATCTCGTAAGCTACCTATTTTGAGAGGACCAAATTGGAAACCTCCTTTCCATATTTTCATTGGGGATCAGTTCAGGATCTACAGCATCTTGAGCACGTGTTGGGTCAAAAGATTTAATTCCTTGTATGCCATTTTATTACACCAGGGTAAAATTTGACTCCCCACAGAGTTGAATTATAATCGTGTATCTGAAGAAAAAGAATTCTTAGTCGTTGTTCATACAATTAATGAGTTTAGACATTACATAACAAGCTATGTAAACTTTTATTCATACTCGACCATTACCGCAATTAGATATTTAATGAACAAACCTCGTTATTAATGGCAAGAGGTGACAAGATGGCTGTTTACTTTTGCAAGAATTCAATATTACCGTGTGTAGATAGACCAGAGAAATGTGAATCACGAGTGGCATGATTTTTGTCTACGAATTCAAAATACTAAAGAAGATTCTCTGCCGTAGAAGATAAGTTTACGATGAATATTTGTTTGCAGTAAACTATTAAGACCCCTCTTGGTATGCGGATATTGCTAACTATTTGGTTACAGGGAAACTACCTTCACATTTATTTCGCACAGAGAAAAACGAAAAATTATTCAGAGAGTTCAAGATATTCATGGATTTTTCTAACGAATTGTTTAAAAAGCAGGCCGAGATCTTGTGATCGGAAGATGTGTCGAGGGAAGATGAAATGCCCGATATTCTTAAGGCATGTCATGATGAACCATGCGATGGACACTTCTATGACAAAGGACGGCCTATAAAATCCTTTCAACTTGAGATATTATTGGCCTTCTCTCTTCAAAGATGCAAAAGCAATATGTCAAAAGGTGTGATAGCCGCCAAAGAGTAGGGGAAACCTACTCCTTTCAAATGAAATGCCATTGCAAACACAGTACTCATTGAACCTCTTTGAAAATGGGCTTTAGATTTCATTGGACCGATTAATCCACCATCGAAGCAAAAGAAGTATATATTGGTTTGCACTGATTATGTTACTAAAATGGGTAGAAGCAAAGCATTAGTATCTCATATCGAAAATCTCGAGTTGTTCATTTTCTCATGAGGAAGTCATTTTATACTACGCTTTCGTGTTCCAAGAGAAATTGTATACGGATCGGGGAGCCAATTCACATCAAATTGACGGTGGAGAAGTTGATGGAAGAATACAAAATCAAGCTACTGGAAAATCTACTCCTTACCATCCACAAGACTAAATGGTCGAGTGGAGTCCACAAACAAAAGTTCTTGAAAGTATCATCACCAAAACGCTGTTCATCTACATAGAAGAGATTGAGCGGATAGGCTTCCGGAAAGCCTCATGGGCCTACGCGTAGACTACATGGAGGAGACTACAACAGACATTCTCCCTATGAACTTGTTTATGAGGAAAGAGTCTTGTCTCCCCATTGAGTTCCAAGTCAAGACCTTCAAGATAGCAGTTAGCTGGGAATGGACTGTCATCGGGCTCAAAAGCATAGAATGGAGCAAATTGAAGTGAGCTAGATGAGATCGCACAGAAGCAATTCTAAGAACCCTGGAAATACTAGTTCAATATCAAAGAACTAAGTGGCATGACAAATATATCAAAGAGAAGAAGTTTCAAGAAGGAGATTGGGCATTGTTATTTGACTCCAAGTTTAAATACTTTCAAGGGAAATTTCGGACTCATTGAGCTTGGCCATATGAGATTGGGACAAAGGTCTTTAACAATGTAGTCGCAGAATCGAAGACCATTGATGAGTTTCGCAAACTCCTCTTTTAGAGAATGGCCATAGATTGAAAGTTTATCATAAGCCACTCTCTAAAGAGGATTTTGTCAAGTTGTTTCAAGAAAGATTATACTGTCAGCGTCGGTACGATGAATGAATCCTTCTTCTCTACTCCCAAAGCTAGTTTTTGTTTTTCGAAGTTAGAAAAGAAGAAAAGAAAAAATGGTATGTCGAAAACCAATCATCGATTAAGTCTTATACTGAGAAAATATCGAAAATCAGTGGGACACTGACACTCTATATTTTCCAAAAAATCATATTTTATTTCATTTTATCTCACCACCCACTCCATTTCATTTCACTTCATTTCATTTCATTTCACTTCATTCCACTTCATCTCATCCGATTCCATCAATAAAAATCTTTTTATGACCATTTCCACACTGGTCATTTGTCATTTGTTCATTTCTATTTCAGGCCAAGCAATGTAGCTGTGGGCAGCTTCCGCAGTTCTGACACTACATGGCGTTTGCGTTGTACCGACTCCCGCTTCCGCGTACGTAAAGCGATTCGCATGAATTGCATACTACTACCGTTTTCAAAAAGAATGTACAAAGTTAGTTGTTGTTTTCATAAAATCATGAAATAAAATGCGGAGAGAGATCAATCGGGACATGTCCCCTAAGACCACTAATGAAGATCAATCAGTTGAAGACCAAGGGCAAAAGCAAGGATTCCAAAGGTATGAATAATGTTTATTTCAAATAGTATAAAAGACACATTTTTATGTAATTCTAAACTATGAGCTCTACCCATAACGCGCAATGATTATATTGACGAAATCTCGTAACCTTCCCCGATCTCTATGTCATCCTTCTTGCATTTATTCACAAACAAACTCATTCATTATTGAAATTCCGACTCTTACTCATGTTCTAAATAGCCCACCGAAGATAATGATACGTATTTGAGTTGACAAAGGACTCTTACAAGCCGACATAACTCTCTATAATCTGTTGATTGAAAACTTGTTCATATTTATGACACGACTACCAAAAATTCAGAGAAATACCGGGTACCGAATGCATTATGACTTTGTTAACTTCTTTGTCGTTTCTCCGTCGTGTTTACAAAACCTCACTCTACTCATTCTCTCATTCCCCTCCCGTTTCACCCCATTCCTGTTCCTCTTACTCACTCTCATTCTCGTATATTCACCCACAGGCCTTATTCCCAGTTCACGTAGTATGGTGCTCATTTTCCGTTTTTGTGATAACATCCCCACAAACAGTATTGTGTTCGACTCCGTGTATTCCATCGTTCCACTTCCGCTAAAACCCTCACGAGCAGGGCCCACGCCGTAGGCTACGTAGAAGTGCAAATGCGGAAAAGTATTAAGGGCGTAGCCTGAAGGACCGAAGTTCATAGAGGGATTTCCACAAGCAAAAGAGATGTTAGAGAAAAAGCTAAATGGCTGCGTTTTATTCGCAGTAGAATTCCGGGGTTACCACAGAGAAGTTACCAAAGCGTTTTGCAAGATCATTTGATGGCTCTGACGTGAAGTGGGAGACTCAAGTTTTTTGGTTAATGAAGCATCAATAGCAGCTGACTACGTAACTTCTTCGCGGAAGGAGAACGGTGGTTCAAAAACACTAAAAAGTATCGGTGATGAGGCATGGAAGAGCACAATCCTCCGAAAATCAAGGTATGGATATCACTGCATTTTCAAAAAGAGGGAATCCCGGTGCATGCAATAAAAGATGAATGGGCCACTTTATTACTCATTGTTCGTAAATTTATCACATGTGAAGGCCGCTTTGGCTCTATGTACATGTATCATACTAGGATATTGATGAATTTCCTTGAAAAGCCAAACTCTCAATCTTCCTTATTTCCTATTCAATAGCTTGAAGAAAATGGTCACGATCAGCTGCAAAACTTACCTAGGAGGTGTAGAGCCTCATTTATATCATCATGGGCTTATAAAGAATTTTGCAGTTGAAAAAGGAGCTAAAAGAAAGAAAAGATACATGGGAACAATTCTTAGTAAGAAACTGCTTTGAAGAACCTCGTGAAATTCCTCAAGGTAATCCAATTAGAAGGAGTGAGAAGAAAGAAAAATGGATGTTGAAACCCAAGTTGTAACTCCTACACGAAGTTCCCTGCATTTGAGCACAGAGCAGAAGTAGAAGGAAAAGAACAGAAAGCAGAGATGAAATCCAAGATACTTCTACTATGTACTATGAAGAAAAATGATAGAGAAGAGAGATTGGTAAAAAGGAAGAAGAAGGAAATCAAAATTAAGAAGCCAATAATATCAAAGAGGAGAAGAAGAAATTGTTGAGGCTGTCCATACAAACTTCTTCTTCAAGAAGAAGATCACCATTCTATCTCGAGAGATTAATTTTTCTTCAAAAACAAACTCATCTCTATCTAAAAAAGGCAAAAACGCGAAAACAAGAACAAAAAGGGTAATGTACCATACACAAGTGAGGAGAAGCAAAGCAAACTTAAGGGAAAAGCCGAGAAAAACACAAATTAAAGGTCCTCATTTTCATTGATTTGGGTGAAGAGACATCTAAACGAGTTTCCAATCGACATAGTCCATTTCGACGCGGTTAGTGAACCCGACTCCTTTCACTCCCAATCGAACAATGAGCGTACTCCCATCTTATTCTCAGCAGAAAAATATTGATAGAAAGTTCTCCCTCGCCCAGTGAACATAATTCTCCCTCACAGCATTTTGAGTGACAAATTCAATGAAAAAGACACCGAAGTACCCCAAACAGATGAGGGAGGTCTATGACTATATAGAATCCCTCGAGAAGGCGACCACTGTGTCCACGCACCTATCTTCTATTCGGCCTCCTACATCGCGTGATAATTTGGTTCGACCATTAAAACAAGAGATTTTTGAGCTTGAGCTTTTAGAATCTAAAGCGATATCAAAAATGAAAATGAAACACTCAAAGAGCAAGGCAACCTTTGGACAAGATTATCCATGACAATACTATGTTACATTTGGGTATTTGGCAAAGAAAAAAATAAGAAGCTAAAAAAGGAAATGCCAAAAATTGAGCAAGAGCACTGTGAATATCAAATTCGGGTGCCTCATGAAGAAAACCCGTAATGATGGCAACGATGCAAAGAAGAAGAGAAGGGGGTTAGATGCTGTTGGCTGAAGAATCAAGGCACATGAATTGAATAAAGAGTGTCAAAATTCTTTGCTGCATGAGGACATGCAACACCTTCAGCCAAATGGGGGTATGTTGAGTCCCGAATTTGTCTCTCTTCCATACACTTTTCCATATCTCTTTCACTCACCCAAACCTCCAAAATTGTCAAATATCATGTGCAAAAGGGTATCTAACATGGTTTTTGAAATTATGTTTGTGTGTTTTCTATTTGATTTAGATTTTGTTCATTAGCTGTACTTGGCGAAATCCTTTGCTCACTCTTTCCGTTGTACCGCCGCAACTTTCCAAGCGAAGCTATTTTGTGGAAATCAATGTTACGGTGTGCACGAAGGAAACGAGCCACATGGGCAGTAGGAATGACATGAGGACATGGTTCGTGTCCTATTGGTTCAAGTAAATTCGTTAGGAAAGTCATGTCAAAGCCATCCACGATGGGAAGTCACACCCGATGGAGTTACTGCTGTTTCGTGGCATAGAAACATCCATACGAGCCGTTTCCAAGCTTATGGAGGTTAATTGACATCCGTGCAAAGTTCTCCGGAGTTGAATTTAAGCGCCCACCTTCCATAGATCCGTTTTCCAACATGGCCATACTCTCTAAATCCGTGGCCTTAGTGGTCTACGTGCTTGCTCGCTATCATAAACTTCAGGAGAGCTGATACTATTTTATTGCTTTATAAAGAGCGTTTGCATACGCACGTATGAGTTAGTGAATGTGAGTTGATAGTTGTTAGTTGATATATCTCGTTAGTTGATGTGCGTACTCTACGTATATGTGGTGATTACGTCGCTTGAGCCGTAATACCACCACTGTAATGACTTTCTTTTTTAATGTGAAAAACTACTTTGTTTCATAACTTAAAGGTCGTGTTTGAAAGATCATGCTCGTAGCGCGTAGAGGGCCCTCCCGGCTCAACCGAGGTTCTATGTATTAATGTATTTATTTTTCATTTCATTTTCTTTTAAGTAGTACTATTGTATCATAACTCATTACATGTTCATATTTCATAGTTGTTTTATTTCATTTCACTTACATTTCTGTAATTTTCCATTGCATTCCCTGTCTTTTATGTTTTTATGATTGTTAAATCACACGATCGATTTTCTTGTGCGTGTTTTAGGTAGACGCTACGGGGAGCATTTTCATAGTATTTTTGCTAATGATATAGTAATACTGATATTATTCGTCGCTAGTTTTCTTTCACAGTCTTTGTTTAACTTCGACTTTGTCTTTATGCACTTCATTTTTGTTTATCTCGATTCCGGTAGTTAAAATTAGACATATTAAGCTACTCATAGTGTCTTCAGACTTTACCTCCGAAAGCCACAATTGACCGATGGTGAGGGGCTGCATGATGAGATGTGTAGTTTAGTATTAGTTTCCTTTCCGCAAAATTAGATATATTAAGCCGCTCATAGCGTCTTCGGCTTTTCCTCCCGAAAGCCACGAACCGGACCGATGGTGAGGGGCCGTATCGATGAAGTGTGTAGTTTAGTATTAGTTTCTTCCTTTCCACAAACTTAGATATATTGAATCATGTATGACATCATCAATTGCTCTCCAAAAGCCAAGCGTTTAGACCGATGGCGAGGGATTGAGATGCATGTGTGTATGGTTTAGTATTAGTTTTACTTTCGCTATATTAAATACTCGCTAGTTACTAGAGTTGTTTATGATTACTATCCGCAAGTCATAGCCGATCATAATGATGAAGGGTCGAGAAAATGAATTGATGTAATCTCGATTTAGATTTCTTTCATTGCAATTTTGAATTTCCATAAAGCGTAGTTTCTTTTTGTGTTCGGGTTTAGCGCGAAGAATAGTTTAGTTTTCATATTCACTCAGTTTCTTGTTTTGATTCATTAGATTAACAACACTTTCCATTTTCAAATAGCGTTTTACTTTCTTTTGTCATTTGTAATTTCAATTTGCTTTTAAAGTTTCGAGATTGGTGAAATCATTATAGGGGATATCACTTCCTTGAACAATTATAACCAAACTTGTTTTTCACTTTAGAATTTCCATTTCACCTTAGAAAGACCATAAACGACAAAAAGTTAAGAAAGAGGTTATCTTGCACATATAGTGCGCCGCACTTCATCTGGCTTACGATTCCGGATTGACAATTCAAATGCGACAATTTAGGACACACTAAATTGACCAAACATTTTGGCGCCGTTGCTCAGCGAAGTGTAACTAGGTAGCCAATTTCTTAAAAAAAACAACACATAAAATCATAAAAAGAAGGGAAAACTCTGATAACTTCTTGAAGTATGCTCTCTCTTGCACCTAGTGTGATATGGAGGATCGAGAAAGAGAGTTATTGGTTTAGTAATTTCTTAAGTATGCTCTCTTCTTGCACCTAGTGTGATCCGGAAGAGATCGAAAGAGAATTATTAGCCCAACTTTTATTAAAAAATATAAAAAATGACATGCATCAGAGCAAGAGATTCTAGGGGAAGGTTTATAGCTAAAGCCAAGAGTTCGATTTTCACAACTCCATCTTCTTCAAGGCCATGAGACCCGGATTCACCATCATCTGCCCCTAGCCTTAAGATTTTTGGAAGCCACAAAGAGCAATGTTTCGAATTAGAGGGATTCTCCTACACCACCTACTAAAGCCTACTTAGAAAAGGAAAACAAAGAAAGCATATATCATCCCTTCCCTTGATAGAGAACTAGAGGACTATAAGGGACTCTAAAGAAAACTATCATGGCAAAGAGGAAGTAATAAATAGAGGGTGGAGGGTAGAGGAGGAGGAGATAATGAAGATAACAATAGGTGAAGGAAATAATGGGTAGGAAATAGGAGACAGATTTTCTTGATTCCCCTATAGTCGATGAGGAAACTCATGCAACAATGAAAAATATTTCACCATCTGTTCTCCCTAACTTTTATGGATTACGAAGTGATATACCTGGCACTATTTCTGTTTGAGTTTGAAGTAGTGTGCCGAACTTATGACTATATGGAAGATTCTCAAAAACTCAAGCCGTTTCCTTCAACTTTGAAGGGATCTCGCTTTGAAATGGTTCATGGGATTAGCCACTCAATCTATCGCGGGACTCTGGAATGATATGAAAACAAACATTTTTTGGATAGTATACTTGGACTATTGTATACCCACCAATCATAAGGATGAGTGTATTCAAAATGATGCAAAAAGAAGATGAAAATTTGGAAGACTTAATCGATTAGATTTCAATACAACTTGAAAAGAGCAAAGATGAGCAACTTAGATAATGAAACCTTGAAAGCCCTCCCTATTAAAAGCCATGTAGAGATGAATGGATAGACATTTTAAACATGATGGGTAAAGGAGACATTTCTCAACTCCCATTTCATGATATAACGAGGCAACTATGTATCCGAATTACTCAAGGGGAAGATCTAAAAACTAGAAAAGGGCCTGGGGATTCTTCTCTTATTAGGGCTAACAAATCCGCAACTCCGGATCGTAATGTAGGCAGCAGATTGGTAATATGCTCGATGAGTTTAAAACTGATATCTTGGGGTCTTAGTGAACAACTAGACACCCTTAAAAATCCAAAACAAGTAGAAAGCGAGGAAACGTATGCTTTAGCCATCTTTTCGTCCGGAAAATGTGAAAGAAAACATGCTTTAAAGGGAATGTCCCTGGATGAAAAAAGGATTGTAGAAACATGTATGATGAATTTGCTCGAAAAATCCATGAAATCAAGGATTTTCTCTTCAATCCTGGACTCAAAGCTATTTTTCTAGAAGATCCAAATTCAATGAATCTCTCCGTTTTGTCGCGCAAGGAGACTGCAGTAGGACAACAATCTCAAGGGTTTAATAACTCCTATGAATCTTCAAACCCCTACCCAAATTAGACTCTCTGGCTAACCTAACCTGGGCCCCAACATCAAAACTCATATCAGCCATGGGTACTAAGGGATGCAAAGAGTCCTTATGGGAGATTTGCTCAATTTTATCAATATCCTCCATCAGTATATCAAAACCAACAAGCTCCACAATTTCCAAGCCAAAATCCACAACAACTTTCATTGCCATTTCCACAACATCAACCTTCTCAACAAAATACAAATCCTCAACTCATCGCTCCTGCATACTCAACGAAGAAAAAATCAACTTCCGACTCTCAAACTATTGCCAAATCCTAACAATAAGAATCCTCAAACTACTTATATGGTAGTAAGGACAAACAATTTCTACCTATATGATTGTATCATCTCTCAACGATGTACAACTCGGATCTCGGGTAGAGTTTTAGAAAAACCTTCTATAGACATTCAAGAGCACAGATACTTCAGAGGAGGACTCTCTTCAAGTCAATAAGGGTTCCGAGGGAAGAATCTCTTCCAAAAATTCAAAAATTCAAAAAGAAAAAAGAAAAAAGAAAAGCTAGCATCCACAACTCCTATAGCCCTTGAGCAACCTCGTATCTTCATCTACACCTCCTTTTCCGAAAGACTACAAATTGATAAGGGGGTGGAAAAACAAATTTTGTTGCCTAACTATGACTTTCTAGCATGAATTGAAGAATGTTTGTATCAAGATTCCATTGCTACAAGCCATTCGAGAAATTCCTATTCTAGCAAAAACCATAAAGGAGTTGAGTTTCAAAAGACCAGAAGAAAGCTAAAGGACACAAGAAGAATCCACCTCGGTAGGAAAGATTGCAGTACATTATGATGGGAAAAATTGCCATGCGTAAGTATGTAGATCCCTGGAAGTCCAATTGTCAAGACACATATAAATGGGATAGAAATTCCAAACACATTTCGATTGACTTAGTGACTGCTATCGACATTATGAGTGTATACGCACTATGGAACAGTTTAAAAAACTTCCTAACCTTCTTTTACACCCTACTTTATTGCAATCCTCGCTGTGATCGACGGCTATTAAACCAAATGGTGTATTAGAAGATATTTCGACTTCCTTAGATTCTTGGGAATATCCAGAGAGACTTTGATGATTTTGACTCCCAAAAGTAATCTAGGAGGACATCCAATTATCTTAGGAAGACCTTTAGCCTGCTCTTACCAGCTCCCTGATGCTTTTATTAGTTGTAGATCCGGAGACATGTACATTTCTAATGGTAATTCGCAAAGAAATTCAATTTGTATCCTCCCGCAAGAGCAATTACGTAAATAGGAGACAATGAATGGGTCGATGATGAGAACACTATACAACTCCGGTATTTTACCATTTACATGAGATTAGTGAGGGATAGTCGGAAATTCTGAACACATTGAAAGAAAATTTTTGAGATAACTTTAGAATATGACCCCACACTGTTCAAAGTTTGGATATCGACATAGAATCATTTATCATCAAGACAAATGTCTCTTTTACTCTATGGAAGAATTCGGTAATTGCTGGAGATTTTTCGGAAAAGACATTAAATATCAACAAACATCGCGGAGAAGTCACAACAAGAAGAACTCCCAACACGTGAATACTCGTAAAAAACATTCTCATCGCATTTGCATGAGGTATCATCGACATGAAGGGTATTGATCCTAAGACTTGCATCCATCATATCTATATCAGAGGAAAAAACGATGACCAATCGTGACAACCTCAAAGAAGGATGAATCCGAAATCTTAGGGAGATAGTGAAAGAAGAGCTCCAAAAAACTTCTCAATGTAAACTTCATTTATCCAATTTCGGATAGCCGATGGGTTTCTCCTTTGGGTTATAGTACCTAAAAAAGAATGGTAAATGGAGAGTATGCATTGAAATTACAGTGAGTTGAACAAAGCAACTTTGAAGGATCACTTTCCTTTGCCTTTTATTGATCGAAATGTATTAGATACATTAGCGAGTAAAAAGTACTTTTCATTTTTGGATGGTTTTCAGTGGCTATAATCAAATTAGGGGGTAGCACTCGAAGATCAAGATAAGACCACATTTACTGTCCATGGGGAACTTTTGCGCCTACTCGAGTGCTTCCTTTTGGGTTATGTAATGCACCAAAGTAACATTCCAAAGAGCACGTACTAGGAATTTTTCGATCTAATCCATGATTGTGTAGACGGTTTATATGGATGATTTCTACAGTTTATGGTAATTCATTTGAAGAGGCATTAGAAAAATTTTGGAAAAAGTTCTCCTATAAGATGCAGAAACAAACCTTTCATTAAGCCATGAAAAATGCTTTATGATGTTTACTCGAAGGGATTGTTTTAGGACATCATATTTCGGAGGAAGTGGAATTAGTTGATAGATCAAAAGTTGAAGTCATCTCCGGAAGGTGCTATTCCAAATTGTCAAAGAGATGTTAGAAGTTTTCTAGGGATTTACCGGTTACTATAGAAGATTTATAGAAAACTTCACTAAAATAGCATCTCCACTCTTCAAGTTGCTTACAAGACTCGTGAATTTTAAATGGGATCGTGATTGTCAATCCGCTTTTGAAACTTTGAAAAAAGAATATCACAGCACCTATTTTGAGAGGACCAAATTGGAAACTTCCTTTCCATATTTCTACGAGCATGTTTCGGATACGACTCTCGGAGCCATCGTTGGGTCAAAGAAAATATTTAATTCCTTATGCCATTTATTACACCGGTAGAAAATTTGACTCGCTGAGTTGAATTATACTCGTGAGTCGAAAAAGAATTCTTAGTCGTTAGTTCTAAATGCAATTAATAAGTTTAGACATTACATAACAGGCTATGAAACTTTTATTCATACCGACCATTACCGCAATTAGATATTGACTAATGAACGAAACACGTTACTAATGTGAAAGAGTGACAAGATGGCTTTTTACTTTTGCAAGAATTCAATATTACCGTGTTATGATAGATGCACCCAGAAAACATAATACAATGAGCTGATGTTCTTGTCTAGAATTCAAAAATACTAAAGAAGATTACTCCTCAGTAGCGAAGATAAGTTTCTACGATGAATATTTGTTTAGCGTGAATCTATTAAGACCCCTTGGTGTGCTGTATATTGCTAACTATTTTGGTTACGGAAAACTACCTTCATGATGTTATTTCAAAGAGAAAACGAAAAATTATTCGAGAGAGTTCAAGATATTCATGGATTTCTTAACGAATTGTTTTAAAACAGGGGATCGAGTCTTGTGATCAAGATGTGTCGTGGGAAGATGAAATGGCACCGATATTCTTAGAGGCATGTCATGATGAACCATGCGATGGACACTGTTGCCGGGACAAAGAAAGGACGGCCTATAAAATCCTTTCCTTGGGATATTATTGGCCTTCTCTCTTCAAAGATGCAAAACAATATGTCAAAAGGTGTGATAGTTTTGCCAAAGAGTAGGGGAAACTCTACCCTTTCAAATGAAATGCCATTTCAAACACAGTACTCATCGAACCCTTTGAAAAATGGGCTTTAGATTTCATTGGACCGATTAATCTCACCATCGAAGCGAAAAGAAGTATATATTGGTTTGCACTGATTATGTTACTAAATGGGTAGAAGCTAAAGCATTAGTATACTGCTGACTGAAAATTCAGCTGTTCATTTTCTTTATGAGGATATTTTTACTCGCTTTGGTGTTCCAAGAGAAATCAGAATTTCATGCATCGGGGGAGCCAATTCACATCAAATTCTGGTGTGAGAAGTTGATGGAAGAATACATAAATCAGCTACGTAAAATCTATCCTTTACCATCCACGAAGCAAATGGTCAAGTGGAGTCCACAAACAAAGTTCTTGAAAGTATCATCACCAAAACCTGTTCATCTACATCCACAGAAAGAGATTGGCGCGGGATAGGCCTCAGAAGCCAGTAGCCAGGGCCTACAGTAACTACATGGAGGAATACAACAGACATTCTCCCTATGAACTTGTTTATGGGAAAGAAGTCTTGTTCCCCATTGAGATTCCAAGTCAACACCTTCAAGACTAGCATGGATTCAGCTTGGGAATGGACTTAATCGTGAGCCTGTAAAAGCATAGAGATGGAGACAATTGAATGAGCTAGATGAGATCGAACAAGAAGCAATTCTAAGAACCGATGCTAGTTCAATATCAAAGAACTAGAGTGGCATGACAAATATATCAAAGAGAAGAAGTTTCAAGAAGGAGAGATTGGGCATTGTTATTTGACTCCAAGTTTAAATACTTCTCTCTGCTGAAATTTCGCACTCATTGGCTTGGGCCATATGAGATTGACAAGGTCTTTAACAATGGTAGTCGTAAGAATCAAGACCATTATGATGAGTTTGACAACTCCTCTTTTAGTGAATGGCCATAGATTGAAAGTTTATCATAAGCCACTCTCTAAAGAGGATTTTGTCAAGTTGTTTCAAGAAAGTTCTCACGCAATCAGTCGGTACAGTGGGAAAGAGATCCTTCTTCTCTACCAAGCTAGTTTTTTGTTCTTCAAGTTAGAAAAAGAGAAGAAAAAAATGGTATACAGTTCGAAAACCAATCATCGATTGGCAGCCTTATCACAGTAAAATATGGGGTGAAAATCGTGGGACACCCGACACTCTATATTTTCCATTTCCGTCTTTTTATTTCATTTTATCTCACCACCCACTCCATTTCATTTCACTTCCATTTCATTTCATTTCACTTCATTCCACTTCATCTCATCCATTCCATCAATTAAAATCTTTTTATGACCATTGTCCACTGGTCATTTGTCATTTTGTTCATTTCTATTTCAACTATGCCAAGTAATAGCGTTGTGCTCAGTCTCTCGCAACTCGACATCCGTTTCCGTACTCGACTCACGAGCCGCAGCAGCCTGTAGTGATGATTCCGCAAATTTGCTACTACTACGTTTTTCAAAAAGAATGTACAGCTAGTTGTTGTTTTTCATAAAATGCGTGAAAATAAAATGCAGGAGAGGATCAATGATGACATTCAAGACACTAATGAAGATCAATCAGCTTGAAGACCAAGGGCAAAAGCTTAAAGGATTCCAAAGGGTATGAATAAAGTTTATTTCAAATAGTATAAAAGACACTTTTATTTTTATGTAATTCTAAACTATGAGCTCTACCCATAACGCTGCATGATTGCATTGATAAATTCGCGTAACCTTCCATTGATCTCTATGTTATCCTCTTGCATTTATTCACAAACAGCTTTCATTATTGAAATTCCGACTCTTACTCATGTTCAAATAGCCCACCGAAGATAATGATACGTATTTGAGTTGACAAAGGACTCTTACAGTAGCTGCGCATAACCCATAATCATTGATTGAAAACGTGTTCATATTTATGACACGATACACCAAAAATTCAAAATACGTGCTGAATGCATTATGCTTTGTTAACTATCTTTGTCGTTTCTCTCGTGCGTGTTTACAAAAACCTCACTCACTCATTCTCATTCCTCGTTTCACCCCCATTCCGTTCACTCTTACTCACTCTCATTCTCGTATATTCACTACACGAGTTTTATTCCATTCGTAGCCCTATGGTGCTCATTTCCGTTTTTGTGATAACATCCCCACAGCATTGTGCTCGACTCCCAGTGTATTCCATCAGTTCCATTTGCGCTAAAACCCTCACGGAGGCAAGCCGTGAAGCAATGCACGGAAAGTAAAATGGGAAAATTATGAAAGGGCGAGCGAGGACCGAAGTTCATAGAGGGATTTCCACGGGAGCAAAAAAGAGATGTTGAGAAAAGCTAAATGGCCGTGGCAAGGCGTATGTCGTGAAATTCCGGGATACCACAGAGAAGTTACCAAAGCGTTTGCAAGATCATTTTGATGGCTCTGAGAGCGTAGAGGCGGAGACCTCAAGTTTTTTGGTTAATGAAGCATCAATAGCAACAGCCTACAGTACTTCTTCAGAAGGAGAACGGTGGATTTCAGAAAAACAAAAGTATCGCTGATGAGGCATGGAGAACAATCCTGCGAAATCAAGGTATCGGATATCACTCTGTTTTCAAAAGAGGAATCCCAGGTGCATGCAATAAAAGATGAATGGGCCACTTTATTACTCATTGTTCAGAAATTTATCACATGTGAAGGCCGCTTTGGCTCTATGTACATGTATCATACTAGGATATTGATGAATTTCCCTTGAAAACCAAACTCTACAATCTTCCTTATTTCCTATTCAACAGCTTGAAGAAAATGGTCAGATCGTGGCTGACTGCAAAACACCTAAGGAGATGTAGAGCCTCATTTATATCTATCATGGGCTTATAAAAATTTTACGATTGAAAAAGGAGCTAAAGAGAAAAAGAAAAGATACACTGGGAACAATTCTTAGTAAGAAACTTCTTTGAAGAACCTCGTGAAATTCCTCAAGGTAATCCAATTAGAAGGAGTATGAAGAAAGAAAAATGGATGTTGAAAACTCAAGTTGCTCCTACACAGAAGTTCCCTCGCACTGAAGCACAGAAAAAGAAGTAGAAGTGGATCAGCAGATGAAATCCAAGATACTTCTACTATTACTATGAAGAAAAATGATAGAGAAGAGAGATTGGTAAAAAGGAAGAAGAAGGAAATCAAAATTAAGAAGCCAATAATATCAAAAGGGAAAGAAATTGTTGAGGGGCTGTACCATAAAACTTCTTCTTCTAAAGAAGAAGATCACTCAAATTCTATCCGAGAGATTAATTTTTCTTCATACGAGTCATCTCTATCTAAAAAGGCAAAAAACATGTGAAAACAAGAACAAAAGGGTAATGTACCACGGCTAGTGAGGAGAAGCAAGAAAGGCTTTAAGGGGAAAAGCTGAGAAAAAACACAAATTAAAGGTCCTCATTTCATTGATTTGGGTGAAGAGACATCCGAACAAAGCCTCCAACTGACCATAGTGCCATTTCGCCGCGTTAAGTGAACTCCGACTCCTTTCACTCCCAATCGGACAATGAGCGTACTCCATCTTATTCTCGTGAAAAATATTGATGAAAAGTTCACTACTCGACCCAAATTTTGGACATAATTCTCCCTTACGCATAGGCATTTTGAGGACGATCTCCAATGAAAAGAAGACACCGGAAGTAGACCCCAAACAATGAGGAGGTCTCATGAGCTATATAGAATCCCCGGAGAAGGCAGAAAATTTCCACAGGGTCCACGCACCTCTTCTATTCGAAGTCTCCTACATCGGGCAGGATAATTCTGTCTCAGCCATTCAAAGCAAGGGAGATTTTTGAGCTTGAGCTTTTGAATCGGCATATCAAAAATGAAAATGAAACACTCAAAAGAGCAAGGCACACTGGACAAGATTATCCATGACAATACTATGTTACATTTGGGTATTTGGCAAAAGAAAAATAAGAAGCTACAAAAAGGAAATGCCAAAAATGTGAGCGGAGCACTTGTGAATATCAAATTCGTGTGCCTCATGAAGAAACCCGTAGATGATGGCGCATATCAAAGAAGAAGAGAAGGGGGTTAGATGTGTTGGTACAAGTATCAAGGCACATGAATTGAATAAAGAGTGTCAAAATTTTAGTTGCATGAGGACATGCAACTACCTTCACAGAGGTATGTTGAGTCCCGAATTTGTCTCTCTTCCATACACTTTTCCATATCTCTTTCACTCACACTAAACACTCCATATGTGTCAATATATCATGTGCAAACAGGGTATCTAACATGGTTTTTAATTATGTTTGTGTGTTTTCTATTTGATTTAGATTTTGTTCATACTACCGCGGAAACTTGTCACTTTCTCCGCAGACTACTGCAACTTTCCGCAACTATTTTGTCGGAAATCAATGTTACGGTGTCAACGAAGGAAACGAGCCACATAGGGCGTAGCTAGGAAATGACAAGGACATGGTTCGTGTCCTATTGGTTCAAGTAAGATTCGTGCCAAGGAAAGCCGCGGTCAAAGCCATCCATCGTGGAAGTCAACTGTGGAGTTCTCATGTCTGCTGGACTCTCGTTTCGTGGCATAGAAAACATCCATACCGCCGTTTCCAAGCTTACGCGAGGTTAATTGACATCTCCGTGCAAAGTTACGAGTTGAATTTAAGCGCCCACCTTCCACTAGATCCGTTTTTCCAACATGGCCCCGCATACTCCTACTCCGTGGCCTTAGTGGTCTACGTGCTGGCTGCTATCATAAACTTCGGGAGACAGATTTACATTTTATCGCTTTATACACGAGCGTTTCGGTCATACGCACGTAGAGTTAGTGAATGTGAGTTGATAGTTGTTAGTTGATATATCTCGTTAAGTTGATGTGCGTGACTTTCCGTTATGTGGTGATTACGCCGCCTTGAGCCGTAATACCACGACTCGTAATGACTTTCTTTTTAATGTGAAAAAACTCGTTTCATAACTTAATTCGTGTTTGAAGATCATACTCGTAGCCAGTAGAGGGCCCCCGCTCACACCGTAGGAATTCTATGTATTAATGTATATATTTTTCATTTCATTTCTTTAAGTAGTCATTGTATCATAACTCATTACATCGTTCATATTTCATAGTTGCTTTATTTCTGCTCATACATTTACGTAATTTCCATTGCATTCCCGTCTTTTATGTTTTTTATGATTGTTAAATCACTTGATCGCTTTTCTTGTGCAGGGTTTTAGGTAGCATTTGGTACTCTGCATTTTCATAGTATTTTTGCTAATGATATAAAATCGATATTATCTCGTCTAGTTTTCTTTCTCAGCCTTTGTTTAACTTCGCTTTGTCTTGTGCACTTCATTTTTGTTTATCCGATTCGGTAGTTAAAATTAGACATATTAAAGTTACTCATAGTGTCTTCGACATACCTTTCGAAAGCCACAATGGAGCGATGGCTGAGGGTGCATGATGAGATGTGTAGTTTAGTATTAGTTTCCTTTCTGCTAAAATTAGATATATTAAAATTTTGCTCATAGCGTCTTGCGTTTCCTCCGAAAGCCACATAATTTCGGCGATGGTGAGGGGCGTCTATGATGAAGTGTGTAGTTTAGTATTAGTTTCTTTTCCGTAAACTTAGATATATTGAATCATGTATGACATCTTCAATTGTTCTCCAAAAGCCATCACTGGGATCGATGGCGAGGGATTGAATCATGTGTGTATGGTTTAGTATTAGTTTACTTTTCTCGCAAATTCATACATATCAGCTACACAAGTTAGTTTATGATTACTTCCGCAAGTCATAGGGCGGGCTCTAATGATGAAGGGAATCGAGAAGAAAATGAATTGATGCTATCTGATTTAGATTTATCCTTTACATTGCAATTTTGAATTTCCATAAGCGTAGTTTCTTTTTCAGTGTTACGGTTGGCGCAAGAATAGTTTAGTTTTCATATTCACTAGTTTCTTGTTTTGATTCATTAGATTAACAAGACTTTTTCCATTTCGAGCGGTTACTTTCTTTTGTCATTGTAATTCTCAATTTGCTTTTTAAAGTTTCGAGATTGGTAAATCATTATAGGGGATATCACTTCCTTCGAATAATTATAACACATAACTTGTTTTTCACTACTAGAATTTCCATTTCCACCTTAGTAAAGACCATAAACGACAAAAAGTTAAGAAAGAGGTTATCTTGCACATATAGTGCGCCGCACTTCATCAGCTTACGATTCCCGGATTGACAATTAAATGCAGCAATTTAGGACACACTAAATTGACCAAACACTCCCCTCACGGGAAGTGCGCTTAACGCGTCTCCAACACTACTGGCCCACGTTAGTTGCAAATATTTTTTAGGGCCTTACAAATTTCCCATTTTAAACCAGCAAAACTTAACAAAAACACAATTAAAAGATAGCAGGAGGTTCTAGCTCTTACCTGGATCTCACGGGAAGGAAAACCGTTGCCCAAATTGATTGCAATCGTCAGCTGAAGATTTCACCCCTTTTCACCCTAGAGCTCCTTCACAACACTCAAAACAGTGAAAATGAAGGTCTTCTGACCTTCTTATAGCCAATTCTGGGGCATGAATCTCTTAAGATAGTCAGAAAAAGTCATGAATTCTTGCTGCATATGCGTCGCAACTATTGATATTTGTTACTGATGTTCTGATGAGTGATCAAGATTCATATGCAGACATACACATGTTTTGTCGAGCATTCTTTTTATGGTATTTTTCTTGCTCGTTAATCCAAAAAACCTCGAGTTCCCTTTTTTGGACTCGTTAAACTTGTAAGGAGTTGATGTCGAGCGTTATTTTTATGGTCTTTTGCTTGCTCGTTAATCTGAAATACCTGGAATTCTCTTCTTCAGACTCGTTAAAACTGATATGAAGAAGCACTGAACTTTCTTTTTAGGGACCTTTTTCTCACTCATAAAACTGAAAAAACCCCGAGTTGACTTTGTCAAGCTCGCTAAACTACCACGACAGAGAGTAAGGAGCCACTCTTTTCCTCTTTTTCAAAGCTCCTTAAACCGAAAAAGTAACCGAGTTTTCGCCGCGTGACTCGTTAAAATTTCATGGAGGGCACTGAGTTTTCTCCGCGTGACTTGTTAAAATTTCACGAAGGGAACCGAGTTTTTCTTTGTCGGACTCGTTAAAATTTCACAAAGAGTATTGAGTTTACTCCGTCTCCTCGTACTCATAAAAAAATGAGATAGATGTCCATCGAGCATAGATTTCTCACTTTTCTAACTTCGATGGACTAACTCACAGAAAATGAACTATTTCAGGCTTACTATTCTCCCTTTGTCGTGCCCAGTTATCAAGACATGAAAAAGGTACCCCAATGGAGTTGTCTTTTATGACATTTTTCAAACTCTCTAAACATGAAAAAATCATCGAGTTTACTCGTCTGGACTCGTTAAACCTAATCAGATGGGGCACGAAGTTGTCTTTTATGATATTTTTCAGACTCTCTAAATATGAGAAATTCACCGAGTTTACTCGTCTAGACTCGTTAAACGTAATCAGATGGGGAAAAAATTGGACAAAATGGATACTACCTCTGTTACATTTCAGAAAGGTCGATTTGGCAGCGAAAATCTTGAAAGTGGTACTTCCCAGAAAACTCTTTCGCAGTTAGCTGAACCCTACCATCTATGAATATTAGCCTTCATCTCCCAGTTCCCCTACACCGGTAAAATCCTAACACACTCTTTGGTGTTCATTAAGCCTCAGCTTCCTAGTACCTTTTTACAGTGCCTTCTATTTTTCAAGCAGATCTCACTATCTACTGCTCCTCTTATCAACCAAACCACTCATTATGCCAGAACTTATTTGTCGTCAGACATCCCCATTTACTCTTCATTATCTCCATCACAAACAAAATCATTTTTTTTCCGTTTCATGTTTACCAATGTAGGACACCTCAGTGCCTACCTTTCAACAGATCTCTTCCTATCGACTTCAACATATTATCTAGGAAGTTGATCCAGAAACCCATCAGTACCCAAATACCTGCAGACATCAATGGTAGGTAGTCTTGTGTTTGATTAGGAGTATTCATCATTGGCTCCTGATCGAATGATTCTATGAGTGTTCGACTTCAACTCTTTTTATTCACACTCGATAGATTGTACTGTGCATCTTAGGGACCATCATAATTATCGGTGGCCACCTTCACATCTGTTAACAATTTTCATTATCAACTGGTAATCAGACGATTTCTCACATGTTTGACAACAGGTCCTTCATTCACATGTTGAGAAATATGCAGTTTAAGTGAATCATCGGTCAAGACCTTGGGGCAAAGGTTGCATCATTAAAGTTGTGTTTCCTTCCCCAAGTTGCGATATTTGTTATGGAGATAGCTTCTTCTGCTTGATCCTATTATGACAGACACTTCCACGTTGTGCTCATCGGTGGACAGATTCTTCATATCTCTATTCTAGGGAAATCATGGTGTTTAAGCTACTGAGCATCGGAATGCCCGACTCAAGGAAGATACTATATTTTCTGACATATGTCGTTGTTTCAGGTTTTCCTCAGTCTTTCAATCTCTTTATCTATACTACACACATTATAAAGTATTTTGGCCATCGTCTTCGTCTCTAACCTCACACTTTAGGGGGAATCTGTTACAGGTCAAAATACCTCCTCATCAGCTCAGAGGAGAAGATAAATATGGAAGGAATACAAAGACCTAAACTAAACCTACTTCTGTCAAGGTAACGCCCCACTATAACAACACAAGAGCGTTATAATGCCTTTGATCAGTGAATAGGCCACGTTAGTGGCTAGGTAAATGCTCTGTTTACACTAGAGGGCAGCGTTACATCATTTTTGAGTTTGGAACAGGAAAAACCCGCGGATAACGATTTGAATTTCCAGCTTTTTCTCAGAAGAGAGTCAGTACAAAAAGGAAACTGCAAAGCACTAATCTCTTATTGGGCCTTGCCAAAGACAATTGAACTCTCAAAAAAGGAAAAATCATGGAAGTTGAGGAAACGTTTTGGTTTTTCCTATTCAGAACTGGTGGAAAGAGAAAGGCAATGATTTCTCTCTCCATCTCCTATAAAATGGAGTTGAAGGCTCTTGGTTCAAGGTCGAAGGATTGTCAAAGTTTTTGAATACTTGTGAAGTAGAGATTATTGTTGTAGTGTGAAGGTCAAGAGTCAAAGAGGTTCATTGAGAACTTTTTGATCAAGACATCACCACTTTCAGAGATTGAGAGATTGGAAGGCTGAGGAGGGCTTGGTACAACTAACATTTGTAGTCCTCCTTTTTATAAGTCAATAGAACTGTATCTGTTTTTTCCATTCTATGCGTTGATATTGTCATTCTTATTTAATCACTTATATAGCATGAGATGAATGGCTTAGATGTGCATAGTTTAAATGTTTATTATATTATTATTGACTTAATTGATAGGAAATGTATGTTATGGAAATGATTACACAGGTTGTTTGACTGATTGCAGGGTTGAGATTTGGAGCTGGTGAAGAAGGATCCCTGCTTCGTTGTTCAGTGCTCTCCAAAAGACTTCAAGATCATTAAAGAGGTAATCTTCCATCTTATTCCATCAAGTTGTTTTAAGTTAATATAAATATGTATGTGCCATCTTTGTTAACTATACAGCTAATCTTACTGTCTACCTAGGGCATTGGAAAGTCCTGAGAGGGATATTCGATAACCAATAACCCAAGCATTTTACCCTATAGCAGAATTCTAATATTACACTTCACTGTTTTAGGTGAAATAAAAGCCATACATAGCTTATTTCTGTTTTCTGAATTCATTTTCATAGTTGTTTCAGCCTGTTTAGGCTTCTTTCTCACTATAAAACCAATTTGAGCATCATAATATATTAAGGACATGCCCATTTGGAACCTTGGACCTGGCAGATGTAGCCCAGGAGGGGCGAACTGCCTCATCATGTTGTTGTGTTGTTATGGTGAAGTTATTCTACTGTTTATTTCTGATTCAAGATGTTAAACAGTAATTTTAATTCACATTCCCTAACACATACACTCAAAAATAGTTACCAAAAACACTTTTTTTAATTTGCAATAAATGACAAACACTTTGCACACTTAATTAAATCGAAATGAATACTTTGAACAACAGATACAAATAGTTTCATTTTGAGATCATTGTTACACTGAAATTTGTCATCATCAAATTGAATGTCTATAAAGGTTCATCATTAGCTATTTATTGGTTCCTTAGAAGTCTAAAAAAAATAAAGTTCCCCAAATCAAGTCTTGGAACTGGAAGAAGCTTTTAAAAATCATAAAAAGCCTACTCCCACATTTTTCTTATTCATTCCCTACGATACTGCAGCTAATTTCTCTAAACATTGCAGTACATCCTACACGAAAAGCTCATTAAAACTGCAGACCCCCATAAAAGGTAAAATAAAGAGAAAAGTAAGTTCTAGAAGCCCAACTGGTCGAATATTCTCCCAGTTAGGGCCTTCTAGAAGAACTATCTAGTCGAGCTTCGCCCCTTCCATTCATGAACCTTCATCCCTTCATAAATGGAGCTATCCTTTGGTTTTTGGAGCTAAAATTCCATGATGATGGCTTTATGCCTTCCTTATTGGAGCTGAAACTACCTCTCTTCAGTTATAAATTGAGATCAAGTTTCAGTCTCAAGGGTAGTTTTTGATACTTAGTAGTTGATACTTACTTCTTAGCTTGTAGAAGAGAATTGCGGAAGGAATCATATTCTCCACATTTGGCATCATTGGCATGAGAGAGATTACATACTCATGGCCATAGTATTATGCTCATTTAGAGAGTTGGAGTCTTGTCAAACTGAGGAAAACGACTGCTCAAAACCCCAGAAGAACCTGTACAAACATCAAGGTGTCAAGGTTGTAAGGTTTCTTCTTTTATTCAAAGTTAATACAAATGGATTATATTTTCTCATTGAGTTGTTCATCTATTTTTTGAATGATTTAATTCTTAGAATCCTTGATCACTAAGATAGATTATTGATTTCAAATTATCATATTTTGTAGATGCTTTTGATATGGTTTACCTATCTTTGATTGCAGATATTATATGTTGGATCGATAACTTCTGGAGCGACTGGATTAAAGACCCAGCAAGCGTTTTGACTTCAGGTATGAGTATCTATCCGTAGTTAATGAGTAATTCTTAAACAAAATGGTCTAGAGAAAATGGTCTACATCTGTTTGTTTGTTTCTAGATATCCTTAGGATACTAGAGAGATTTCTCTTGTCCATAAGAGGGATTCGTCCGTGTAACAGGGGCTCTTGCATCTTTACAAGAAGTTCCAAGGGATCTTACATATGGAGGACATGAGCAGCATGTGTCTATGAAAATAGACAATGAGACAGAACAAAGGAGGGGTCACAAAGATGACATAGGAGAAGATGATCCAGTATTGCTAGGAGAAGAGAATGGAACAAATGTTCCAATCAAAGGCACTCTTGCATCACTAAGAGTGGTCTCCAAATTTCATGATACTTCGACACATGAAAAATAGTTGAATTTGTGTAGTGGATGCAGGGAAATGAGGATCCAATCTATTATACATATGAGGATGGTCCCTGAAACCTCATTATCTAGTGGCAAACCACCTAGGAGGCCACCTGATTCAGATTTTTTGGGGAAGAACTCACAATTTTCTACGCCAAACTTAGATCCAGGAAGGATTGGAGCACTTGAAGACAAATTTGTAGCTCTGGGAGACTTGGGTAAGCTGAAGGAGGAGGGAAATCTTCTTCCCCTATCATCATCACCCACTATCTTTTCTGGATCTGCGTTGTGCGAGGAAAATAATGGAAGGAACAACCTTCCAACACACACCTTTCGCATAAGAGATGTCAAGGAAAGGATCAGCAACATGATAGAAACTTCTGTTGATGCATCATCAACATTGTCATTGTTGAGCAGTGTAGTTCTGTATTGTAAATCCCAACTACTAGTGGATTATTCCAAAGATCTTCACACATGATACTTGATGACCAGCTGCATGAAGAGGGTTACTTAGTCCAAGGAGGATTCATCTATCATCATGGTAGAATATTTTTGTCTAGAGCTTCTAAGCTCAAGCATAACATACTACAAGGAGCATAGAAAGATTTTTGTTTTAGCCATATGCATTCCATGAGGGTCTACAACATCATCATGAGGAACTTTGAATGGTAAGGCTTTGGAGGAGAGCTACATCAGCATTTTCAAGAATGCATAAGCTATGTGGAGTTGGGGCAGCCATGGGACTCTATGCAAGAGTCATTTTAGCCATCTCTTCCTTCTTTTGAAAGAGGATAAAGGTCATGCACAACTCCCTGTGTATGAGAGGCATTGTTGGTAAAGGATCTGTTCATGTAAAGAAAGTTTTATTTTCTGATTGTACATGTTATTTTACCATTTTTATGTAGGCCATGACTCCCAAAAGGAGTAATGTATCATGTAAATCTCATGGAAACTATTAGGCCACTAAAATTTCTAAACTTGGCCACTCCCTTGATGTGCAAAGGGATATTTACTTTCATGATGGGTGCTTCCCAAAAACACACATATCTCACAATTTTAGCCATAGTGAGATGACATGTGTAGCAATTAAGTGGTCTAGAAAGAACTTACCACACCTTGATCTAATGCATGAAGGAGATGCACTATGGTGGTACCATATGTGGGACTATGATCCACCTCCTCATTCTCAAATTTATGTTTTCTTTTATGTAGTATTACTTTCATACATTGATGATATACTTGTCCTGTTTATGGTCTTGTATGGAGGGAGGATGGGGAGCATGTATGTACCTCATGGGATGGATAATCTCCATGTACCTTATGCTACATGTTTCAGGGAGAGTATTGGTTCAGCCATGTTTGTTTCATGTGAGTTATTGACTCATTGTGGGATGGATTATGTACATATCATAATGACTTTGGAGGAAAAATTCATGGAGGGTTAGATTGGTAAACACTTAGCTTGTGAAGAAAGCTTGATCCTTGATGGTGTCACCAATGGAGGAGGAGAATTGTTGTAGCACTCACCCTATCAATTGCTTGAGCACAAGAAAAATTTTGGAGGGGAGGACTTTAATACTCCCAATTAGCCCAAGCTAATGGGAATATACAATTTTGTTTCATTATCTTATTGCAAGAAAAAATGTGTAAAGGAGGACAATAAAAAATCCTAAAAATAGTGAATAAATCAATGCCCCATGTTAGCAAGGTTAAATATGGGCTATTCTAATAAATCACCCACATGTGTGGAAGGGATTGAGCCGTTTGATTGGGTCAACCATGAACAAATCAATAGTGTTGTCTAGATGCAATGAACCTCCTTGATGCACAACACAGTTTTAGATGGAGGCTACACATGTGAAAGGAGCTAAATCATTGAGATGGTTTAGGGTTTTGCAAGAATTCTATATTATAAAAGGAACGGGAGGACAACAGAAGGAGGTTGTTGAACATATTATATTTCTGAATATATTGTCTTTTTATACATATATAATTCTCTTGTTGTTTAGTTGAGAATAGTGTTGTTTAGCACTGGGTGTTTCGGATCGGGAATCCCACCTCTTCCATTTAGTAGCTCTTGGAGGAGTCTTGTTGATCTTGTCCACTATCAGGCATTTCACGAAGCTTCATATTCCAACTACAATGCATATCCTATTGAGGGTTTGGTTTTCCTTGTAAGTTGTAGCAAGTGGAGGCTAGATCTACTTAGATCTAGGCCAATCTAGAGCCTATTTTCAGTGGTAGAGTCCTCTATCCCCTTGACAAGAGTGTATTGGATCATTGGAGCTTTAGATCTATACCTTGGCATCAAGCCAAACTGTCCATCAATCCTACAACATAGTTTATCTTCTAGGACTGCGTTATCTACAAGAGGTAATGTTGCAGGGAATTTTGGCAAACTTTGAGGAGAGATCTCTGATGTTGGGAATCTGCCCTTCACTGTGGTGATCCATGGATTTATGATCTATTCTGTTACACCATTTTTTGGTCATCTAACCTATTATCAATAGATGGACCCAAGTACACCATGTAAGACAAATTTTACCCTAAGTAAATTTCTTTCACTATGTAAAATAACTTAATAAAACACATTTATTAGGTTGTTTATGGTCTAAATAGGAAACCCCAAATGAAAATATTAAACAAATCTATATTTGTTTGATTTTCCTCATGGAATAATTAATTAAACAATAATTTAATTATTATTCCTAGTCATATTTAACCCAAAACAAGGAAATTAATTAGATAAATCCTTATTTATCTTATTATTTTCTAGGAATAATTATTTAAATCTTATTTAAATAACATTCCTTATTAAATATGACAAAATCATTTATAAATAATTAAAAAAATCATTATTTATTTAATTATCATTCAACCACTTCCTTAAAATGATAAATAAATCATTTATTTATTTATTATTTACAAATAAAGGGATTTGACCCAAGTCAAATGCCTTTCCCTCCAACAAATATAATAAAATATTCCATAAAAGGTGGATCTAGATTTGGTTAATGTTATTTTAATCATGCACCAAGATCTAGAATGAACCAATATTTTTTTATAAATAGAAGGGTTTTTCTTACCATTCTTCACCTTTTGTTTCCTATTAGATCACTCTGGATCTATACTCTTGGTCTGACTTTCAGCCATTATCATTGTCAAATTTTCCATTGTTAACTTTGTGAGCTCCCTTTGAGTTCTATGTTCATCTAGGTTTTCTACACCAACAAGAGAGTGTTAAGCCCCTATATTAATAGTGTAGCCCCTTATTATGTTAGTGTAGCCCCCCTTATTGTTATTATTGTACCCCTGTAACCCCCATATTGTTATTATTGTGCCCTTACATTATTATTGTTAGGTCGGCTAGGATTACATCGTGGCCCCACTAGGATTATATTATGGCCCCATGGACTCCTATATATAGAAGGAGGTTTTGTTCATTTGTATCATCCAAGAATTGTTCATTCATGTAATGTATTGGAGGTTGCCCCCTCGAAGTGGCTCATTTCTAAGGCGTGAATATCTCTTTTCTTCTCTCTTTAGAGCTGGTTACACAACATTTGGTATCAGAGCTTTGGGATTCTAGGGTTTCGCTGCTCCAAACAGGTCATCGTGGCATTTTCGCTATAACTTTTTTTCTATGAAGCTTCAGAAGCTGAAATTTTTAGGGTGCGAAGCTGAAATCTTGAGGAAGGTTGTCTAAAAATTTCAGATCTTGGTTCGCAATATTTGAGGAGATATCATC